>CM057847.1:5398610-5411870 GCA_030068395.1 Apalone spinifera
TCCCATCTCCTGCCCCCTCTACACCGCCAGCCCCCTGCCCTGAAGGACCTGGGAAACACCAGGTAAGTCTGCTAGTACAATAATAAATAAGTCACACTGTGCCATAATGGGATGATTTCTATCAGTAGGACAACTGCTCCCATCTGAGGCATCTCCTTTCCTTGCAGCCACCACATCTCTCACTCCCAGTCAGGAGCGCCGACTCTCCCCTTAATGCAATTTTAGCTGCTCCTTCCATCCACCTGTAGCCTGAGCTCTGACGTATTCTTCTAGAGTCGGTGATACTCGCCCACACCACGTACAGCCTGGAAGAGCATCTGGCAACAAAGATGCAAAGGTTAGGCTGCTAATGTGCAGAGACCACTGCCTAGCATGTGGACCAACGTTGTCTCATGGTTTGCTCATACCCCCCGTCTGTTGTCGCCTCTCTGATCCTTAAACTGTACATCCCTTTGGGAGGAGAATGTCTTTTTGTTGTGTGTCTGTACAGGGTCTGGCACAATATGGTCCTGGCCCAGAGAAGGCCTCATAGGTGGTATGATATACAAATAATAAATAAAAAAGAATAATGCAGGTTAAAATAATAGACAAGAGCAAGAAGTGGGCTCAGAGAAAGGGATTCGCTGCAGGTAGGAAGGGTAGTGGATGGGACTCAAAGAGACAGAAACCAACAGCTGATTGAGATGGAAGCAAAGAGGATTACATCACTGCCCCCTTGCACCAGTGGGCACTGATAAGAATGGAGAGGATTCGGGCCACCTTCAAGTTGTTGCGGGTTATTTCCCGGGCAACAGTACAGGCAGCATACAGGCAGACAAAGCATACTCTTGGAGCAGACACCTGGAGTCTGATGGGAAATGTATTCAAAGGGGAAAGTAATCGCCTTTTAATTAAAACAGAGGTTAAGGTTCTGCCAAGAACCTGAGTCCTCAGACACTGAATGATTTGCTGCAAAGTTCTCACAGCTTTTAATCCATTACTAGTGATATTGCTATGGAATAATATCCAAGTACATTTGCCATTTCAAAAATTACAACTCTCAAACTGCCATAGTCATCTCACCCCTTGTGATAAAACAAACGCATGCTGCAGGCTTCTGAAATTCACTGCAGATGCTCCAAGTGAAATTGCTTCCACTCATGGAAGACTCCATCTGATTTTGATGTGCTGGTTGAACCTCCCTTGTCCAGCATCCTCAGGACCTAACCGGTGCTGACCAGAGAATTTGCCAAACCACAAGAGGTCAATATTATCTAGCAGCGTTACCAACACGTCCACCACTTACTGGGCTCTTAGAAAACATGTAGGGGTAAATTAGAGCCAAGTAACAGCACACAACACTGAGAGCCAGGACTGATGGCTATAAACAAACTTTATGGGACAGCAGGAAACTTGGCCACACTCACGATAAGTGGACATCCGGCTCACTCAAATCATTCCAGACCACGGACGTCACCAGATCAGTGCTGGACTAGAGAGGTTCAGCCTGTACTTGCTTTTAAAAAAAACACACCTTACCAATATCACAGCCACAAACATTTTCCAAGAATCTAGACAACAGTAATATCTATTATACTTAATAAACAAAAAACAGAGGATAAAACCTCTTGTGTTTTTTCAAGGTTACTAATGCCCACAGCAGTGACACAAAGCATGGACAGCAGTTTCTCATATATATTTTATAGTTTGGTTTATTAATCAACTGGGTTCCATTTCAAGCACAGCATTTCTCCTCTCCCTTCTTTTTGATGTCAGACATTTGGTATCTAAACACAGATCTTAATCAATAACGCTATTTTTTGCTTCTCCCCCAAACCTGGACCGACCTTGCCAAAGGACACTCAATTTACCAAAGACAATCTTCTACAGCCCTTATCATTTTAAAGAGCCAAGAACCCACTGCAGTGCAAAACCAGCCAGTTGCTCTGTAGTGGGTCTAGCATGGCATTTGCAGTTATCCCGTTGGCAAAAATATGCTCCCAGCAATGACTCCTCTCTCACCCTTTGGGAGACATGTACCCTGGGGAAAGACTGAAGCAGGAGTCTCCACAATTGTAACAGACCCTTGTGCAAGCTGCGTAAGGTAGTGAAAAGTGCATTACACACTTCCCATCTCATGAGCCGGCCAATGACAGCTTTGCTGGGATATTTTTATGTCGAAACAAACCTGTTTTCCTAAACTCAGAAATGGCAAAGAATTTATTTTTCACATGCAAAATGTTACCAATGAGGTCCTTTTGATTTTCATACCAGTCAGAGTTACAAATGTGTTAGAACATACCACACTGTGAATTCAATATCTGCTACTTACATGTAACGGTTACTCTTAATTTACCCAGAAATAGATGAATCCTGTTTCAAGGATGTGGTGTCACACCTATGAACTATAGCTAGAAGTATGGTGACTTGCTGGCAATGGGACTTTTATTATAGCCTTTAAAATATAGAATCATAGAATACTAGAACTGGAAGGGACCTTGAAAGATCAACAAGTCCAGTCCTCTGCCCTCATGGCAGGACCAAGCACTGTCTAGACCATCCCTGATAAACGCTTTTCTAACCTACTCTTAAATATCTTGAATGATGGATATTCTACAACCTCCCTAGGCAATTTATTCTAGTGTTTAACCACTCTGACAGTTAGGAAGTTTTTCCTAATGTCCCAGCCTAAACATTCCTTGCTACAATTTAAGCCCATTGCTTCTTGTTCTATCATCAGAAGTCAAGGAGAACAATTTTTCTCCTTCCTCCTTGTCACGCTTCTCTTTTCCAAACCTAATTAATTTCAGTCTTCCCTTACAGGACATGTTTTCTAGACCTTTAATCATTTCTGTTGTTCTCCTCTGGACCCTCTCCAATTTCTCCACATCTCTCTTGAAATGCGGTACCCAGAACTGGACACAACACTCCAACTGAGACCTAATCAGCGCAGAATAGAGCAGAAGAATGACTTCTCGTGTCTTGCTCACAACATTCCAGTTGATGCATCCCAGAATCATGTTTGCTTTTTTTTGCAGCAGGGTCACACTGTTGACCCCTAGATCCCTTTCTACAGTACTCCTACACAACATCATATGAAAAAGGTGTGTTAGACTCACATGGCCTTGGCTACATGAGGCCAGATACAATACAAAATAAATTATTCCAAAAAGAACCTTTGGGTACCTTGTTTAACTACATTCCTTACATGCTTTTATTGTTCAAAACTTTTTTGGTCCATTTTTTCTTATAACTGGCCTTGTATTTGCACAGTTGGAACCTCACCCATTTGGATTCCAACCCAACAGGGCAAATTTGTATCTATCCATCCAGGTATTTATACATCACTCATCACTTCAGCGTCTCCCAAACTAAGAGGAAATGAACGAAAACTCACTTGCTCTCCTGCCTGAAGGAGCAGCTTGAAAGACAGCAGACTCTTTCCCTGGGGTGAGTGCAGTAGGGATGTTAAAATGCATTTAGTAAAACATGCAAACATGTCTGCAATGCTGCCTGGCTGCTCCCGCGCAGCTGCGGCGCTCTTCTGACCTGCACTCCCCATCAGCCTGCGGGAGCTCAGATTTGCAAGTCCTTCGGGGCTATTCACGCTGGAGTTGAGGGGTGACAGGAGCAAACAGAAGCGGGAGGGGAGGTCGAGCCCAGTGGCGGGTTGGGGGCCTGCTCCTGCCGGAGGGCTGGAACAGCCCTCCCACTCGCCCTCCCCCCCTTTAAACCGTTAACTCATTAAACAATATATTTAACCAGTTAGCCAATTAAATGGGATTTTACATTCCTAACCGATATAAGTCTGCAGTGAAGACCAGACCAAAGCAGTTGAGTGATGATGGATAATAGTTATGCACTTGTGTAAGTGATTGCAGAAACAGGGCAAAGGGTTGTATTAAACAGTGCAAAAAAATTTAGTCTTTTGACTACATACTATTTTACACAGTGTTTTTCTTCTGAAGCAGCATATACCACAGGACAGTCCTTACAGAATGTAAAGAAAAGGCCGATTCATATGCATTTCTTAGATACGATGAGTTATTGATTAGTTACTGATTTCTACTGCGGCAGCTTATTTTACATTGTTTACATTATTTTACATTGTTGAAATCTCACAATTATTATTTTTAAATAGGAAATTCCAACCACAAAACCAACATAGACATGCATCTTCCATACGAAAGCACTGGACAAACTAACAAGCTCACATTGTACTTTTCATGTAAAAATTTAAACAATATTGTTTTGATCACCAGTTTGATCCTAGCCAGAGTAATCAATAAAAGAACCCAGGGAACTGTTAGGAGAGTGTAGAAAACAGTTGCTCTAAACGTCCTCTAAGATGGGATTCAAACCACCTCTCAGAATCAGGGTGCGTCTACACTGCAACACTATTTCAAAATAACTAGCGCAATTCCAAAATAACTTAGTCCGCGTCTACACAGCAGGCAGTTATTTTGAAATAGTGTCAAAATACAGTCAAACTGGAGGATGTTTTACTCCGACTCCTGTAACCCTCATTGTACGAGCAGTAAGGGAAGTCGGAGGAAGAGTGTTCTGTTTCGAAATAAGTGTAGATGCTCCCTATTTCAAAATAAGAAACGCAATTAAGATAGCTCAATTTGCAAAGCTTATTTCAAGTTAAGCCCTGCAGTGTAGACACACTCTCAGGGAGTTACAGTTATGTATGTGCTTCATTTTTTTTCTTAATTAGGGCCTTAAGAAGACATTAGTGACAGAGAATCCAAACAGCACTCTGAGGCTAAGTCTAGACTACGTGGAAGATTCAAAAGAGGATATGCAAATTCCACGGGATATGCAAATTCCACGGGAATTCCACGGGAATTTGCATATCTTCTTCCAATATCACTTTTGAAAGTGAAAGTAGTCAGGACGCAGCTTTTTTGGCAACCCCCTCCTCTTTTTGGAAAAGCCACATAAACCTCATTTTTTGAGGAAGAGCGGCTTTTTGAAAAAGGGGGGGGGGTGCCAAAAAAAGCCACGTCTCCTCTGAAGAACTGGGTTGTGCTCATGAAAGCTCATGATATTGTCTACATGTTTTGTTAGTCTCTAAGGTGCTTGCAAGACTATTTGTTGTATGAGTGAGTCAGTGATAGCATCCTGTGTAACAACTTAAAAAAAAAAAGGTTTAGGGGACAACAGAGTAAGAAAGGTTACCAATTGACAACCACACAGAAACATTAAAGATGCAAAAACAAGAATGTTTCAATGTTTAAAATCACATGAATGTATTATTACTCACCCTCTGGCTCAGAATTCACACAGCATACTGAGCTATTATACCGAAAACAATACCAACCCATCTTGGCTGACGTAAAGGATTCACAATGACGTTTCCAGTGCATACTGATATACCATTTTCTGGTTGCACCATTCAATCATCTTTTTGGCACAAGGATTATAATGAGGTATTGGCGTACATATTTAAACACAAATGAAGTTAAAGAAAAGGGTGCTATTGCTTCATTCTCCTCATGTTCAAACATGAGAAGAATTTCATTAAATTGTCATCTATGAAAGAGCTAGAAGAGAATTATCTGAATATTGGTTTTCCTCCATAAAGGAAGAGGAGACTGAGTATTTTCCAGAAATTAATATATGCCTCACATATATCAAATTCTGATTATTAGCCAGAGGGGTAATACTAATAAAAGCATTTAATTCAAATACTCCGGCTGCCTCTCCTACACCTGTTTGGCAGCTAAATAATTATTTTGGGGAGGAGAGAGATAGCCCATTGGCATCTTGCAAGTTAATCTCTTTAAACATAATTAGTTTAAAGTAGGCAAAAAACTTCCCAGCAAAAATGTATTAAACTACTGAAGGTCAAAAGAATGAACAACTGGAAAGGATACAAGAAGTTTTACTTTTAACCAAAATGAATGAGTACTTGCAAAGCTGGGGAAGCAAGGAATAGTGGCTAGTGATATGCTGCAGGGAAGGGAGGGAGAGGTGGAGTCACTAATAAAGAGCCGAGGTCTTGCGTTTAATATTTTCATTAGCAATCTACAAAAAGACATTTCAGCTATGAGCAAAATCCCCCATAGCACTAAAAAGGGAATAGTGCAGGTAGAACCTCCCAAATCCGGGACTCTCTGGTCCAGCAACATCCATGCTCCGGCAGGACCAGAGATGTTGCTGGACCAAAGAGTCCCAGCTGAGTCAGGTGGCATCTGGGAAGCCCCCGCCCACATCCGGAACCCCCAGCATCAACGGGGCCAGGCGGTGGCTGAGGAGCTCCCGCCTGGGCTGGGGAACTCCCGGCATTAGAGGGGCCACGGGGCCAGGGAGTCCCAGCCCCAGCTGACGAACTTCCAGCTGCAACTGGGATGCCTAAGCCGGGCAGCCCCGGCCAGGAGCCCTGAGAAACCACTGGTGGCAGCGGGTCCAGAGTGACTGGGCAGCCTCTGCCAGGGAACCCCTGGCTGAAGAGGGGCTGGCAGAGACAGGCGGCAGGAATCCCCAGCAGAAGCAGGGTGGCCAGGCACCCCGGCTGGGGAACCTCCAGTGGCAGCAGGATGGCCCCACCCAGGAACCCTAGAGAATACCCTGCGGCAGGGGGACCGGCAGCGGCCAAGTGGTTCCCACTAGGAACCTCGGGAGACTTTGGGCAGCAGGTGGGCAGCAAGTTGGGGAGCCGTGCCAGGACAGCTTTAGCAGGGCCAGCGGCAGGGCAAGAAGCCCCAGGGAGAGATGCCCAGGAGTGGCGCAGCCAGCAGAGGAGCACTGACCTCCCCTCATTCAGCAAACTCCCTGGTCCGGGACAGCTCGGGTCCCAAGGGTGACAGCCCAGGGAGGTGCAACCTGTAGTAAATACACAGGAAGACAGAAGTGAATGACCAATAATGCAGCAGACCAGGTGGCTATACCCCAAAAGGTATGGGTTGATAGTCACAAACGTGGCTACGGAGAGGAAATAAACAGCACACCTATGAAAAGGAGACATCTGCCCTGAGAGCAGAAAGTCTGGACAGACCTGATGGGATTATGGGATCATTTTAGCAACACAGAATCCTAAGGTTGGAAGAGACCTCAGGGGTCATCGAGTCCAGCCCCCTGCCCAAGGCAAGACCAACCCCAACTCAATCATCCTAGCCAGGGCTTTGTCAAACGGGGACTTAAAAACCTCTAGGGAGGGACATTCCATCCCCTCCTTAGGGAACCCATCCCAGTGCTTCCCCATCCTCCTAGGGAAATAATTTTTCCTAATATCCAGCCTAGACCTCCCCCACTGTAACTTGAGACCATTGCTCCTTGTTCTGCCATCCGCCACCACTGAGAACAGCTTCTCTCCATCCTCTTTGGAACCCGCTTCAGGTAGTTGAAGGCTGCTATCAAATCCTTTCTTGATTATCTTTCACTTCCCTTGCTAGCTGCAATTCCAATTGCACTTTGACCTTCCTGATTACTCCCCTGCATGTTCGAGCAATATATTTATACTCCTCCATAGTCGTCTGTCCAAGTATCCACTTCTTGTAAGCTTCCTTTTAGGGTTTAAGCTCATCAAGGATTTCACTGCTAAGCCAAGCTGGTCGTCTACCATATTTGCTTTTCTTACTGAGTATCGGGATTTTTTTTACTGTGCCTTTAATAAGGCTTCTTTAAAATACTGCCAGCTTTCCTGGTCTCCTTTCCCCTTCATGTTAATATCCCAGGGGATCTTGCCCATCAGTTCCCTGAGGGAGTCAAAGGCTGCTTGTCTGAAATCCAGGGTGTGTATTTTGCTGCTCTCCTTTCTTCCTTTCCTCAGGATCCTGAAATCGAACATCTCATGATCACTGTTGCCCAGGTTGCCACCCACCTCTATTTCTCCTACTAAATTCTCCTAGTTTGTCAGCAGCAGATCAAGCTGCGCATGACCCCTGGTTGGTTCCCTCAGCAGTTGTACCAGGAAGTTGTCCCCAACATTCGCCAAAAACAACGTAAGACCACGTCATGTTTTCCACTTTTTACACCTAACTACAGGTTGAACTTTCCTAATCCGGACTTCCTTAGTCCAGCAACACCTCTGGTCCAGCATCTGACGAAGTGGGTCTTTGCCCACGAAAGCTTATGCTCCAACACTTCGGTTAGTCTATAAGGTGCCACAGGACTCCTCGCCACTAGTGGACAAAGAATGCAGCAGCGGAGCAAACTACGAGGCTAGCACCTGTAAAGCCTTGAGTCTCATTCACACTAAGACTCTGGAAGCATAAAAGAGTCGTAGGGTACGTCTACACAGCAACATTATTTTGAAATAACTTAGTCCGCGTCTACACAGCAGGCAGTTATTTTGAAATACTGTTGAAATACTGTCAAGCTGGAGGACTTCTTACTCCGACTCCTGTAACCCTCCATTGTAGGAGGAGTAAGAGAAGTCAGAGAAAGAGTACTCTATTTCGAAATATGTGCTGTGTAGACACTCCCAATTTCAAAATAAGCTACGTAATTTAAAACAATGAGGAGTCCTGTGGTGCCTTAGAGACTTACAGATTTATTAGGGCATAAGCTTTCATGGGTAAAGCCCACTTCATCAGATGAATTGGAGTGGAGTTTACAGAGGCATGTGTGTGTCTTTGTATACACATACACACACACAAACAGAGCCCCATACGCAGGAATTTCGGGGGGGGGGGGCTTTTTTTGTAAAAGTGGACCACAATGGTGTAAATACACCCCCCATGATCTCCCAAATAAGTGGGGAAATCAGCCCCAGCCTTCTCCCAGCTGGCCAGAGTATGGGGTAGGGAAACTCAGGCAGTGCAATGCTCCTGCCTTTCTCTGGCCAGCCGGAGCATACTTACTTGGGGGACCATGGGAGATGCTTTCACATCCTTCGCACTGTGTATGGACTTGATATATACAGACAACAAAAGAAAGAGGGTGTGTGTGTAAAAGAGGCTAATCAAGTCAGGGCGGAAGTAGCTCATTCACAGCAGCTGACGTGGCAATGCAGCTATCAAGAGAGGAGAAATTGCCTTTCTAATGTGTTAGCCAATTAAGACCCTTATTGAATCCTAAATTGATAAGAGTTGAATTTGCAATGAATTCCAGTAATGAAATGTAATTTAAGACACTAAGATTCTTTTGCAGCACATTCTCATGAGCAGTAAGTAGCCTCAGGCCACTATAAACTTACAGTAGCAGAACTATGTCGTTCAGAGGTGTGAAAAATCCACCTCCAAGAGCGATGCAAGTATACCGACCTTCCCCCTCCGGCTGGTGTGCACAGCACCCGCTCAATGGGAACGCACCTCCCATTGACACAGCTACAGCCTCTGGCGGAGGTGGATTAACTACTCTTCTGTCGGCGTAGTCGTGTCTGCACTGAAGCGCTCCAGTGGTAAATCTGCACCGCTGCAGCGGCTGAAGTGTAGGCCTGCCCTTAGATTTTCTTTTCAGTCAACAGTTCAATAGGGCTGGAGTTGCCTGATTTGACCTTGCACGAAACCATCGTCTCCAAGGAAACAGACAGATTAAGGTTGGAATGGGCTCCACGTACCATGATCTGTTTGATACGTGTACAGTGATAGTCCTCTACAGTACTTAGGGCTTGTCTGAACCAAGTTATTCCGGGGCAAGCGGAAGCGTAAATCAACAGCGTTCAGAAAAGCCGGTTGCAGGGCCAAGTGTGTGTTTCTGAATGCTGAGAGCCCAGGGGAGGGAGCAGAGGCTTCTCACACTGCTCCCGCCCCCAGTAACTCCCATTGGCCAGTTTCCAGCCAATAGTACCTGCTTGCTTTCCAGACAGGCAGCATGTGAAGTGCCCCTCTCTCCATCTCCCAGCTTACAGCATTCAGTTTAGAGCAATAAACATGGCCCGTGTAGCTGCTGTGGGCACGTACAGGGGCTGGGCAGCAGAGACCCTGGCTAAAAAACCTGCTGGACTGCTGGCTGGGAGCCAGGCAAGGTCCCCCAGCCAGAGCCTGCCTCTGACACCCCAGCCCTCTTCTCCGTCTCCTGCACTCCTACCTCGTGTAACCCAAACCTTCTGCACCCCTGCTTCAGCCCCCATACACCTTCCCAGACCCAGCATCCCCTCCTATGCCCTCCTCAGGTCACAACCCCCTCCCAGACCTTGCACCCCAATCTGATGTCCCTGACACAACCCAAATCGCTGCACCCCCTCCTGCACTCTGTCCCAGGTCACAGCCCCTTCCCAGGCCCTGCACTCCTTCCTCCTACACCCCTCCCACAGGCCAAAATCCTCTCCTGTTGCCCCAGATCACAATCCCCTCCTTCACCCAACCTCCCTCCCAGATCCCACCCCCCAATCCCTTACCACAAGCTCCCTTCTGCACCCAACCTCCATCCCAGACCCCTGCACCTCCGCCGTTAATATAATAGAAGAGAGCAGCTCTTGACCACTTACCAAATTCTTGGAGTGGTCCTCCTCATCAAAAATTATTGCCCACCCCTGATTTCAAGGGTCCGGGGCAGCAACCAGGAGCTCTGGCAGCAGAGCAGTTGCCTGCCCCCTCTCCCCATCAGCAAACCTGACTGAACCACTGACATCATCGCTTGTTTTGATGCTGCCTGGATTAGCAGCAATCATCACCCATCACCGCCTCTCAAGGCTGCCACCGGGACTTGCCTTGCATTCTACAGCCTCCAGGAGAGGCTGACAGGCAGAGTGGCAGCGCTCCGTACGGGAGCTGACAGGACTCTAGGTGGTGCTGCCGATGGGAATGTGGAGTAAGCACCAGATGCCAGTAATTTATGTAGACCTATGGAGATGAATTCAGACTCTCCCAGCTCCATCCTGAGATGCCGGTGCACCGGACATCCAGTCGAGCTTTTAGGAAGTCTAAACGAGTAAATCTCTCAGCATCCCTTGTTGCAGAACTGGAATCACGTCCCTATCGAAACGAGGTGAGGCTATACAGAAACAAACACGCCGGTTCTCTCTTCTGATTGGTCCTGGACCAAGGGAGATACGGGAACTACCTGTCTTGAAACAGAGCTGGCCTGACACTACTGCCAGGCCTCCTTTGACGGAGGTATTCTGTGTCCCAGATGACAGGGGGCTCCCTACCGAAGGATCTGGGAAGCCAGTCTGCTGACAGTCGGAAGGACAGAATTGGCTCATGGATAATTGATAGAGCTGTCTAAGGAAAGATTCCCCAGAGAAAAAAGTCCTTATTTGGAGGTTTATACAATTCTGCCGTATTTACAACCCAGGAACATTTTTAGTTCCAGCAGACCATACTGGTAACCTATTTTCTTCAAGGTCTCCTTTCAGAATGATTTCTAAACAGAGAGCTTCTCTCTCTGACTCTCAGAACAGGTCGTCTTCACTTTCACCTCTCTGACGGCAGCTTCGGGGTGCATTCAATAACCAAGGAATCAATCGGCTTCAACTCTCTATACAAAACCAGCGCCCCTTTTGAAGGCTTGATGGACCACTAAGGGGAGGGAAAAACTTGGCACTCTTAAAAAAAGTGAGGGAAGAACACCATAACAAGATCAGACAGGGGGAGAGACACAAATTACTCTGCAGGGCCAGAGACAGGAGGGTTTCAATCATAAGGAAGATTGTCTGAATTCTTGTTGGCAGCACGGCAGGAAGTTTTAGGCTAGCTAGTTTTGGAAGCCGGGCTTGTAGGCCTGATAACTGGATGATAAAACCTGGCTTATTTGTAGTTTTGTTCAGTCACACCTCTAGGTCCGTGACCAGGAGAGAAAGCTTTAGATTTGTCTATCCGGCCCACTCTCCTTGTGGGTCTGTCAGTGGTTGTCTCCTCACACACTGTGCCGAGTTCAACACTTATGTTTTTCTGTTCAGTTGTCTCACTTTTCCCTTATTTATGCGAGGGTATTTTTCTTCTCAGGGGCTGCTTGCTGTGACGATCTCTGCGAGAGCTACAACAACAAGCAAAAAGGTCACCGAGGGAGCGGCGCCAAGAGAGAGCATCAGAAAGACAGGTTGTTGGGAGTTGTTGCTGCCAAAGGCAATCCAAAGAACTCATTCCATCAAAACTGGTGAACAGAAGGAACAGAGTTACATTTATTTTCATGGCATGCATCCTTGGCCCTGACCTTTGAAGCAATTAATGGGTCATGTCCCAATTACAGTAGAGATCACATCTCCATCTACCAACTGCCAACACAGTGGCATGCCTGTGAGAGAAGACAGGTTACAAAGCCCAGAACAGAGCATGTAAGAGTCAGGATCAGAGCAGCTGGCGACGGGGGTCCGGCAACGGAATCCATTTCTAGAAGAGATGAGGTTTATGACTTGATCATCTTTTGAAAATGCCACAAAATCTTCCAAGCTCATAAAGCTTTTCCACTATTACCAGAACTCTCACAACGTCAACCACTTTTGTGTTACCCTTTGTGTCCTCCCCTCCACAGAAAACAAATAAGCCCCTGTCTCAGGTACAGCTTTCTATAGTCCACACTGCTTTCCTGCCGATCTCTTCCAGGTGGAAGCACTGAGATATAAGTTGATGCAAAACGTGTTCATACTTAGTTCGACCACTGTTGGGCTTTAGTTTTTTCCTACTCAGCATTGATCTCTGAGGCCTGAACTCAAAACGTCCATCTGGACTGCTCTCAAAGATTTTTTTTTTTTTGTGGTTTAATACCTTTAAAATTGATTTAAAGAAATCACTGAGGGTCTGAACCTCATCTCATTTATACCAACCTAATTGCATTGACTTCAGAAAAGCTACTCCTAATTTACACCCATGTGCAACTGGGTCAGAATTATATTCTTAAGATTTAACAGACTGCTGGTATTTTAGCAGACAGCTTAAATACCTTACTGTGTCAGGCTGGGTTTCCTATCTAGAGACTGGAAATGTTGCAGAGGCAACTTACCCGGCCTGCAGTGGAAGGAAGCACCTCATATCCTTCAAACTAACCCCCTATGCTCGGCATCTGGAGCAAATCTTCAACAGGAGTCAAGAGGGCCATCTTGATGCAATGGTGAGAGAGAAAAATGAAGGAGAGAATGAACCCAGAAAAGTGTCTCCTGGAAATTGAAAAGAGACAGACAGAAAGACAGAAAGAAAATAGGATGGGAAGACTTACAAATACAAGCTTGGAAGTTTTCAGTATGGCTACGTCTACACTGCACGATTATTTCAGAATAAGCTATTCCGGAAAAAATATGCCAAATTAGCTTATTTAGAAATAGCACTACAGGGAAGCCTGGAAATTAGTCCGCTTGTGCCGTTTCCCACTATGCCTCTACCTCCTCTGTCCCCTGCGGAGATGGTGTTGGGGGGAACCGGCTTTTAAGCTGGCTCCCCCCAGCACCAGCTCCTG
>CM057847.1:5420725-5440472 GCA_030068395.1 Apalone spinifera
CAATTTGCATAGCTCAAATTGCGTATCTTATTTCGAGTTACGGTGCAGTGTAGATGCACCCTAGCCGTCCAACTGCTCGCGTCATAAAATGTTCCAGATCAGTGTAACGATATTTTTTTGATTAGTAACATCTCATCATAGCACTGTTTTTCTTTACAAAACCCACTAAATTCTAAAACAACTTCTAATCCATTAATATGGATTAGAGCTGAATATTTGCTGTTAAGGTTTTGATTGGTCTTGAAAATCCACCACTTATTCAGGCTTCCTTCTCAGAAAAAAATTCAGACATGACTCATTTCTGGACTAGAGATGTTAAATATCGGTTAATTGAATAGTCGAGTAACCTCATGAATTTTTATTGGGTAATTGACTATTCTATAGTCCCCGGGGGTGAGGCTGGCAGTCATTGTATCAGAGGCAGCAGGGGTGCCTGGCATGGGGTGCCAGGCAGGGGCTGGTCCACAAGGGGAACCAATTTAAAAACCAGCTCCCCTTGTGGACCAGCTGCCTGTTGCCCTGTGCTGCTGCCTCTGATAAAGAGGCAACAGCGTGGAGTGGCAGCAGCCCCTGTCTAAGGGGGGTATGAGCTCCTGGAACTGGTACAAGCCAGAACTGAGGCAGGCTGCCTACACACCTGGTTCCCAATACACTTTAAATGCAGAGCCATAGCAGAGGAGGGTCCCGGATCCGGCACAAGCCAGGGCTGAGCCAGCCTGCTAAAAAATTTACTGGCAAGGGTGGGGGGGAAGAGGGGAGGAAATGTGTGCAGTCTATAGCATTCACCTATAAACTTTTGCTTATCGGTTAACTGGTTAATTGACTACAATATTACATGCCTAATTTGGACTACTACACCTATCAAGCGCTTTGCACACAAGAATGTCAGGGTGCTCAGGCAGGTAGGTAAATACTTTAATGAATGTATAAATATTCAATGACTTCTCCAAGGTCACACAGTGAATCAGCCACAGAAGAAACCCCGCAGGTGTCTTTACTCCTAAGTCTCCTTACTAGCCGCTAAACAACAGTCCCTCCTCTCCCCCCACTACCTAGGGCACATCTACATTAAAATGCTGCATTGGCGCAGCTGCACTACTTTAACGAAGATGCTCTAAGCCAATGGAAGAGAGCTCTTCTGTCAGTGTAGTTAATCCACCTTCCCGACAGGCAGTAGTGATGTCAGCAGGACAAGCTCTAGCACCAGCAGAGTGCTGTCTACATGGGTGGGGAGGCCGACACAACTATGTTGCTTGGAGTGTGAGTTTTTCACATCCCAGAGCAATGAAGTCATACCGGTATAGGTCTGTAATGTAAGCCAGCTCTGAGATCCCTACATAGGCTAAAGATGATCTGTTGACGGTTTTATAAACGCACTCCGGTACTACCTATAATGACGAAGGGCACCCTGTTAGCATCTTTCTAGAGAAACTGTGTCTTAAAATGGTGCTAACTCCTACTAGGCTCAGGGCTGGTCTACACTGAAAACTCACATCAGCCTAGCCATATCACTCAGGGGTGTGAAAAATCCAAACCCCTGAGACACAGAGCTGTGCTAACCCAACCCTCTCCCACCCCCTACAATAATAAGCAGTGCTAGGTCAATGGAAGAATTCTTCCATCAACCTAGCTACCAGCTCTTCAATTGGAAAACCCCTTCCGTCACTGTAGCGTCTATCCTGAAGCGCTACAGCAAAGCAACTACAGCGCTGCAGCTGTGCTGCTGAAGCATTTTCAATGTAGACATATCCTCAGTGTAGACGGGGCCTAACTGAATATTAAACAAAGGGGAGTTCAATGGAATATTTCTCCTCACCCTCTTCTCTACTGGAAGCTCATTCCGACAAGCTTATTTATTTTTTCTGTACCCCAGTAATGCATTTGACCAGGTCAAGCAGGGGCAGGTATAGCTTATTAATTTTATTTTAGTTCTGAAGAATTACAAGATGGACAGACAGACCGATATAAAACAGACAAAAGTCAAAAATATTTTAACACCTCTGCCTGATGACAGAGCCTATTAAAAACGTCAGACAGAAGACAGCTTCAGTACTTTACACCATGCACTACAACTGTATAAGAATACCTTATGGCTCTTATTTTTGGCTATAGGATTTAGGTTAGGAAGAGTGATGCTTTAAACATAGCATAGCATGGAGTCTGCTCAGCCAGAAAAGCAAACTGATGTTTTGTTGCTCAAAATAGTGCAAAGGATTCAAGAAACCATGACAACAGTTTTTTACTTCTCATTACATTTATTATGGGGAGGTGTTAAATACTTTGTGACATTTTATATTAGGGATGTAAAATCCCGTTTAATCGGTCAACCAGTTAAACGTTAGGTTAACCTAACATTTAACTGGCTGACTAAGTGGAATCCGGGCAGGGGAGCAGTTCCTAGCCTATGGAGCTGCCAGCTCCCGTCCTCGCATGTACTGCTCCCAAGCACCAGTTAACGGTTACCCAATAAGTATCACCCAGTAAGGGTCATGCTTACTGGGTAACCGGTTAACCATTCACATTCCTATTATGTTTTATCATCAGATTTCTTCTTTTTTTTTTTTAAATAAGAGACTTGACTGGGAAAAGCAGTTTTTAGCATGAACAGGCTACAAAGAAAAGAGAAATCAAATGAGTTTAAAATTTATATTCCAAGCTGAGAACTGCCAAGCTGCAGAAAAATTAATCAAAGTAGAAGCAGTATAAAGACTTCTATTACGGAAAGATTTACATATGAAGTGGCTGTTTTTCTTAACCTCCCATTTTCTCCCTCTCTCTCTCTCTCTGTGTGTTTTTTTAAGTGATAAGGAAAAATAACAAACTTTGTAAATACAGGTGAACCCAAAGAGCAAAGGTGGCTGTAAAACTAGGTCTGCTTGGTCACTGGCCACCGGCGGTGGGTGAGGTTTCCCAGATGACAGTGGTGATAATGTAGGAGGTGAAGGGGAACTTTGAACAGCTTATGTGAGGCAGGGGTCCTGAAATATATTCAGAGGCTAAATATAACTTTTCAGGAACCCTAAGGAGAGTAAATGCAAATTCTGCATCACCCCACAGAACAAATAAGAGATTGTCTATTAATAACAGCGAGCCCAGGGTTGGGTAAAGAGCAGATACTGAAGACACTCTTTGCTGATACAGTTACATGTTGAAAAACCTTCAGTCCATGGGACCTGGTCTTGGTGCTCTGCTGTGAGATTTATCTCGGTCCTTCACTTTAAGGAAGAAGTGAATTTTTCAGAGATGTATCATGATGGCTTGGAGGGTTGAGTCGGAGTCGGGAATAAGGACCAATTTGGAGCATCAGTGACCTCCAATTTTTGTAACAACAAATCAGGGGCGATTAGGTTTTATAAACTTAACAGCCAAGCACAAATCAGTGACTAATCTGTCCATATGCTACATGCAGCAGTCATGACTCAAGTAAGAGACTGACACCTTCCTTGTAGACTAGTGCTATATAATGCAGGTCTGATGTCATTGAGGATAAGATGACCAACTTCGCCTGCACAGGTACTCTGTTTCGCATGCACCTAGAATGGGCTGCAGAAAGGAAGTGATGGTGGTTTTCCATCTGTGATTTAAGATGTGTGCTACCCAATGGTGGCATTGTCTCAAATGTGTCCACCCTCCGGCTATTAACATAGAAACGTGGTGTTACATGTCCCACAGCCTCCCCCTGGGATTTCTGCTACCATCTGAGATTTTGTTGACTCTAGCACTAGAGTAATCAAAACACATTGTTCTTGGTCATTCCACATTTACATCAATTACCACAGTGGTTTCAGTCAGACAAAAGATACAATCAGAGAGAAGATACAGTCGTAAGGGTGTTGAAAAATCCTAAATAAAAAGACCACCCAAAGTTTAATGGATAAAAGCCTGTTTCAGCCTGTCACAGTGTGTATTATGTAGACTGACAGAAAGTCATATGAACTTGTCCCATAAGGGAAAGGGGAAGTCACAACCGCATGTGGGCTCTCAGATCCAAAAATTATGGAACTTAAGTTTTGGCACGGCTTAATTAAAGTACAGTAAATAAATACCATTTTGATTTTCCCCTTACAAGTATCAATCTTATTTCTAGATACAAATGTGGTGTTTGAGAAGCAGAACTGAGCTGCTAATCTTGATGGTATTTACAGCTCTAATTATAATTACAGCCGAAAAAACTCCCAGTAGGTTCAAACTGCAACAGTCTATTTGCTTAGCAACACTGTTTTCCATGAAGGTCACCTTGTGTTCCACACTCTGTACTGGCTCCTCAGTGCATGAAGTTCAGGTCAAGGTCTCTGTTTTGAGGTTCCAAACTCTTCCCTGGAGAAGGCCCTAAGTACAAGAAAAGTCATCTCTTTCTCCAGATTGGTCTATGCTAGAAAGGTAACTAGCCTAGCTATAAAAAAACAACAAATGGTCTGGTAGCACTTTATAGACTAACAAAACATGTAGATGGGAGCATGACTGGAGTTTTCTCTGAAGAAGTAGGCTGTGCCCACGAAAGCTCATGATACCATCTACATATTTTGTTAGTCTAGAAAGTGCTACCAGACCAGTAGTTGTTTTTTTCTGTACAGACTAACCCGGCCAATCCCTTAAGCTAGCCCAGCTATGTTGTTCAAGACGTGAGAAAAATTCATACCCCCGAGAGATGTAATCTAACCAAATTAATTCCATCACAGATCAGCACTAAGGTGATGGAAGAATCCCTTCTGCTGTTGGAGGTAATCTCTTCCTTATCACATTGCTACCGTACCGCTGTCGTGTTTCGAATGTAGACAAAGCTTCCACAATTGCATTTTACCAAAACGATGGACAAATCATTCATCACCTGCAAAGGGGGTGTGTGTGTGCAAATAGAGGAGACGGGCTACTTAAAACAGCTTGAGCTAGGTTATGGCACTCACAAACTGAAGAGATCAGTACCACCACAGACCATGATGCTACCACAGCTAATTTAAAAAAATCATTTCTTTGCCTAGCTTTCCTTAGTAAATGTCTTCAAAAACAGATGCATAGCACACCCAATAAACTACTAAGCAAGCAAAATACCTGCATCAAATTAATCAAGCAGAAATGATTGGGTGACATTGTTTGGCCTGCACTATGCAGGTCAGACTAGACTGGGAAAGAAGAAAGGAGACATTCTTTCTATTTTTAAATATTTGGGAGGAACTCGTATACTACAGTGATGCTTATTCGGCATTCTATAAATAATAAGATAGCTCAAGACCTGAAGACATAATGTATCCCCGCAATTTATTCCACAAGTCACTTGAATGTCGTGTTCCCTTCCAGAGCAATACCCCTTGTGCTTTTTAGTTTCAAAATATACTTCATGGGGGGGAGGGGAGGAGAAAAAAATTCTCCTTCTCTAAATAGAGGTCATTTATCTTTTGACAGAAACACTGTCAAGCAAATTGCTTGATTCTGAGCTGATAGTTCCTCAGCAAATCTTTGGAATTCAGCAGTTGCTACACAATGTGTTCCTATAACTCTGCAAACAACCATGATGCTATCCAACCTGTTATTTATCTCTCATCCATCCGCCCAAAACAAACTGCCTGTTTTAAGTTCTGCTAAACCATATGTGAAGATTAAAGGATGAATGCCAAGCTCTTCGTGACAACTTTGCCAAAGCCAAAAAACTGTCTTGTAAGAAAGCAGAGTAGTTTAGGTCTATACCACCACAGAAACTCGACCTAAGACATGCAACTCCAGTTACAGGTATAACGTAGCTGTAATTAACATACCTCAGGTCGAGTTCAGGGCCGGCTCGAGCCATTCCTGCGTCCCGGGCAGCAGGCGCACAATGCAAGTGCGGCTCTGCCCTCCGGCGCGCGGCACCTGATGGCAGCTCTAAGAGGCGCCGCACATGCGGCGCCCCTTACAGCTGCCATCAGGCGCCCCCCATAGGTTGGTGCCCCGGGCAGCTGCCCAGCTAGCCCCACCCTTAATCCGGCCCTGGTCAAGTTACTGCAATGTCTACACCACACAGATCAACAAGAGACACTCTCCCATTGACTTACCTTACTCTTCTGGTTATGGGTGGGAGTACAGAAATTGACTGGAATGCGATCTGCAGTTGATTTGGCAGATCTTCACTAGACCTGCTGAATCAAGCACCAGTGCATCAATCTCCACTCCACCAATCTTGGCTGTAGTGTAGACGTAACCTTTCTTCCTCCTCCACATGTGTTTGTTCAGGAGGTAAATACTTGGCTCTATTTTAAAATATCACCTTCATAATGAAGGGCTTTGCTCTCTATGAATACACAGTTACCTTATGGACAAAAATATATTTTAAACAAATATACTGACCACATGTTCACTAATTCAGATGTAAGAAAGGGAGAGCACGTGCTGGGTTTTATTATGGCTGCAACTTTGGCAATAGAAGTGATAACTAGTTGAACATTCAAATCTCTTGATTCAATTTGCAGAGCTAAAGTTAAAATATAATTTTCTACTTGCATCAAGGATTTTAGCTTTAACTATTGCACAGGGAAAAAAAATGCCAATTTTATTCTCCAGCATGTAATTGCAGTTATTGATCTAAAAGCTTTTTACTTACACTATGAATTTAAAAAATGAATAAGTACTAAAAAGCAACTGACCACTAACGCATCTTTACTTCCCATGATGCACATAGAAGTGAAGTCATTGATGTAAATTACAATCTGAGCTGGTCAGAGAATAGGGGGCCCCCCATAACTAATTATTTAAAATCTTTTCATAACTAGAGTATGCAAATCCTTGAGATCTGAAATCTCTCACCACTGAATAAACATATGTCCACAGATATAAACTTGGTTAACTTTTTATTGTAGCTTTTCTTTCAGTTCAAACACCTATTTAATCCAAACTATGTCGCAAAACATATAAGCATAATAATAAAATCACATTTTAATGTATTTTCTGATAACCTAGCCGTGAATTAATACTCAGCACGCAACTGCAGAGTATCTTTTTTAAGGTAATAACTAATTTATGTGAATCAGAATGATGGATGCATTGACAAAGGAAAAGATCTTTTTCTGCATTCATAACTCCACTTTTTGTTGTTTTTGGAGCATTAGTCCTCCTCCTAAGGGCTCCAATATCAGCAAGCTATATCTTGACAAATTTATGCTAGTCAGAAAATAAACACTGTCAAAGAGAATAGATTTTTTTAAAATTATATGCAGTTCACTGAAGTTCCACCCCACAATGGGGTTAAACATTCTTTTGAATAACAATATACCTTATGATCTCCATATCATACATCTTAATATGTGTTATTGCTACCATGATTCTTCTTGTCAATGACATTTCAAAAAGGTTTCACTAGTATTACAATTGCAGCACGGTTATTAGTCTCTCCAAAGTCTTTACCAATCAAAATGTTCCGTACTCCACAAGTATTGTTTGGGATTTAGCAGCCTGTGTTTAATGAGGCCAACTGCATCTCTGCCTCTGGAAAGGTTAGTCTTTGTGCTTGTACAGAGTCAGTGGTTTCTCCCCTAGGATGAAACGAGAAGTCTTGGAAGTTTAGATTCCCTGATGTTTCATAGAACACCAGCTGCCGATAAGCAGGCATTGATTTGATGGGCAGCAGCTGTTCAAGTCAAACACAAACGGTAATTGCTGCATTGGAATTGCTTCTTTAATGGAAAGCAATTTCATCGGGATAGGCTAGGCCCACGCCAAGGGAACAACAGGCCTGCTTTTCTCCTAAAATGGAAGTATATCAAATCAGCTTCCCCACCCTGTTTGTGTTCCCTGTAAGCTGAAAGCTTGGGAAGCCGCCCCAGAGAGATTCAAATGCTGCCCAGCTGATTAGCAGGCACCCACAGCTAGGTTTTTTGTTTCTACACATTTGCACATGCCCAGATATACATAAAAATGTATTCTGCACATGGATGGAAAAAAAATCCAGACATGGATAGAAAAAATTAGAGGGAACATTGCCTGGCTAATTATTTTTACTATGACAGTCCATTAAAACAACTTTTAGACTATACTATCTTAATTTAATCCTTTCCCTGCCTTTATTAACCACCACAGAGGGGTTATATGGGGGTTCCCTGGTCACCCAGTATTCAACCTCCTTATCTACCCAGCCTCAAGCACTAGCCACTTGACCTCCGGAATCAGTCACCATCACTCTCCTCCCTCTTGTTTGGTGGGTTCTGCTCCCTCCCCAATTAGTTATAAAAAGTCCTCATTGCCAACCCTTGACAGTTGAGAGTCCAAGTGCTGGACAGCTCTATCTGGACTACATGGTCACCAGATCCCCATCAACAACTTTGCTGCAGACATGAAGAGAGTAGGTGTCAGGTGGTGTAAAGTGGCTCACGATTGTGAGCCACAGACTGTACAGAAACAGGGCAACACCCTAAACAGATTGTGTGTCTTATAACCACATTTCACCAGCCAAGTATCGAGTGTGAACTCCTCAAGCGCCAGGATTATTTTGTACCATTTCCTACCGCTGGATCGGGCCTAGCGGCAAGGTCCAGCAGGTCTAGAACACAAGCATGCACAGTTGCTAGGCAGTAGACAGCTCCAGGCAGCCTCCCAGTAGCAGTTACAACCAGTTTGTGGCTCCACTACTTATGACTCGCTGTGGAGACAGACCTTGGGAAGCCCCACTTTGGGGGACAGAGGAGGGTCTGACCGGCCATGGCCTTATGGTTCCAGATAGCTTCCCACTCTGGGTAAATCAAAGGGACATTGCAGGAAGTATCAAGGCAATGGCACGGATTTCCTGTAGCTGCCATGGCCATTCCAGCTCTTCAACTGTTGTGGCTTCTACCTCAGCTTGATTTGGACTTTGCCCTTGCTCACATCCTGACACTGACAGAAGGTGGATTGATTTAAATGGAAGTTATTTACATCGCCAATTTTAATCATTTAAATCAGCAAGCAGGGAACCTTCAATTAAATCATTGATTTGACTAGTGTTTAGCAGTTGTACTTTTTAGTTATTTTCCAAAGGAAAGGTTGATTCTCATTGGTTGGTAACTATTAAATCATGCTGATTTACAAGACATAGTTGCACCTTTAATTACCACTAAATTTGGTGTTTCTTTTTGCTAATCAGGAGGATACTCGAGCTATACACATTTATTTAATTCAGGGGTTCCCAACATTTTGCCTGCATGACCCCATTTAGAGATTCACCATTTCCTGTGACCCCATCGCCACACAACAACAAAGCATCATAGTGACCAAAGAATTCACACATTAAGGATGTTATTTAATGCCTCTAATTTGACACATGGGCTTGCATATTGTTGCACAGCTTCTCAAAGTCCGACGGCATGGGAGAAAGGACGCATCTAATCTGATGCGGCTGCCATGGTAGATCAATACCAAGACTTGATTGACACAAGTACACTGAATCCAGCTTCACACCGATATGTGAATGGCACCATCTGCTCCAAGGCCCATGTTGAAAGAGCAGGATATTCATTCTTGACTGTGAACCAGAACTCCGACATGGAAAGTTGACCACATGGTGCCCACAAGAATCCATCAAATGAAATTTCAATGAGCTGTTCAATTTCAGCGGCTGGCAAATCCTTAGCCACAGGCTTGCACTCAAAGGGGTTTTCCACCCAGCTATAATCAGTCATGTCCAAGTTGGAGAAAAAGGATGTAAAGTGCTCTTCTCTCTGGCTGGAAAGCTCCGCCGTCATCTGTGTAAAAAGGCTGAATAATTGTATCATCAGCCAGGACCGTGCAGAGCTGTGGGAGGGATTCATAGTTTGTCTTCAATAGACTATTCTCCCAGAAAACAGTTCACTTCAGGAAGCCTGTCATTCAATCACTCGCTGAAGGACATGGGTGTTCTTTCGTTACAGATCTACAGTCAATTCATTCAGTTTTCCTAATATGTCAGTGACACAGGCAAGAAGGCACATTTTCCTTTGGTCACATAGAAAATTAATGAATTCACTCTTTTCGCCGACTACCACATAGGCATGCAGCTCAGCTCAGCTCAATAAATCCCCCCAGTGCTGTTCCTCTCAAGACCCAACTAGGGATGTAAGCGGCTAATTGACTATCTGATAAGCAGAAGCTTTTTAGTTAGTCGACTAGTGATGCGACTAGTCGCTTCCCCCCACTTGCTGCCTCTATCAGAGAGAGGCAGCAAGGGGGGCGGGGGACAGAAGCTGGTGTTGGGGGGAGCTGGCTTAAAAGCCGGTTCCCCCCAGCACTGTCTCCACAGGGGACAGGGGAGATAGAGGCACAGCGGGAAACGGCGCAAGCAGGGACTGAAGTAGTCTCCGCTCACACCACTTCTGCTGCGATTCTGCTTTTGAAATGGACAAGAGCCCTGCTGGGGCTCTTGTACATTTCAAAGGCTCAGGAGCTGCAGGGAGCGTGGGGCTTCCGCTTTTGAACTGTAGCAAGAGGCCAGCAGGACTCTTGCTACTGTTCAAAGGCGGAGGCGCTCTTATACACTAATCAAATAGTCGATGGAAATCCCATTGCCTATTCGATTAATTAATCTAAATTTAACATCCCTAGAACCAAGAAGCATCAGTGTGGAACAACTACACATCATGTATTATTCTGACAAAATCTGCAGAATTTTAACACATCATGCATGGAAACTTTTTATTTTCTGGCGAAGAATTCCACTAGGAATAAAACTACCTAAAAATGTGCTGGATTTATGTATTAAAGTATGTTTTCCATTTTAAACAGATTAATTCAACAAAGGGGTTAATTTCAGCCCATTGCTGTTAGTTGTACCCTCGGGCTCAGAGAGCACTGAGGAAAGAGAAAGGAACAGCAATCACAGGGAGAAGGTAAGAAGCAGAGTGGAAGTTGCTAACAGAGAGGAAGTAGAACTTGAGTGGAATTCTCGCATTTCTCCAAAGAACGAGGATGGAAAGGAGCTGCGATTTTTAAAGTTGCAAGTGTCTCATAGTATGGAGCTGCAGCGTGTTCATCCTCAGAAAGGGCCCGGGTCTAGGCTCTACTTTTAACTTTCAAAGAGTTATACAATTACATTAAAACCTTAAAACTAGGGATTTTCGTTTTTTGAAAGCGATACAATTTATATAAAGTAGCTGAATTATGTTTTGTTTTATAAAGTGAAAACAGTGTATTTGTCTTCAACTTTGAAGTGCTTTCACGAGCTGTCAGACTAACTTATTTTTTTCTATTACTGTGAAAGTGGCTGGTGCCCTTTTTAAACATACAAAGCAATTAGACCGAAGAGCAAACTCTTCACAAAGGCCTGAAAGGTTAATAGTGGCCTTAGTAATTCTTAACACATAAGCACAGGTATTAAAATAAATGAAAAGTCACTTGAAAATCGTTTCTCTTTATTTAAAAGTTACAGACGTCCTTTTTACCATTTAAATGCAACACTGCATTGTTTCCGTATTTTTTAAAAAACAAAGCCAAATGTAATAACTGATGTAGTTAAAATAAGAATGAGCACTTGAGACAGTAAAAACTCTGTTATCCGGCACTCAATTAACCAGCATTTCTGTTATCCCCCAATACAAATCTTCAATCTAGTAAACCGCCCAGCGAGTTATGCAGTAGCATATTCTGCACTCGACTTTTAGGGAAGAGAGGCAGAAGACAAGTAAGCAAGCTGAAATCAGGGATTCAAAGAGCAGCTTCCACAGTTTGTCATAGGGTCATTATAGTTTTAGCCCAATCTCCTACACCTTCTACATGTTCAATAATAATTGACGTTGATAATGATGACCTTGAGGCACTGCAAGATCCTGTAGTGCCTTATGAATCATCAAAGAAAGATTAAACTAAATTCAGTATATAGTCTTAGTGGTAAATTAAATTTAGTGATCTGGGTGTATGACAGTGGTAGGCAACCCCATGACCCATAAGGGTGTGGCTCACAAGACATTTTGTTTACTGCTGCTCACACACAGGTTTGCTAGATTCCACTGCTTTCCATCGGTGTCGTTTTTTTCCTACCGGTATTACTAAAATGACACGCAGGTAAAGCCAGGGCTGTGAAGGTAGGTGCGTGCTGATCGCACACAACATTGTGAGAGCCGTGTGCTCCCCCTGCATCCAATCACAGTGCTGCTACGGTTCAATCGGCACAGTCCACACATTCTAGCTACACAAGCATCGTGAGCAAAACTACCCTATCCCGGGAGACCATCTTAGTTATGACAGTCTTGCGGCTGTCAAGATGGAGGGCCACTCATGCTGCCCATTCACTAGCCTAGTCTGCCCATCACTGGTATATACCATGTGCGACTCCTATGACATGTAGTGTCATTAGACAACCTAGTGTATATAAAACTTAACCAGTATACACTTAAGTGCTTCAAAAACCCAATCTTAATACAGCTGGATTGGTGAGTATCTGTGTACTATTTTATAATTTATTCTTTTTAATGTATTCTAATTTGAAAATTGGTATTCCATTAGTAAAATATAATTCTCAGCTAATCCCATTTCCCAGATAAGAGTTTTTACTGTACATTTATGAACAAGCAAAGTTCAGGTAGATATTCACGTAAATTATTCACTATGGCTCTGAACTAAGCATTCTGGGTGTTTTTTTTGTTTTCTGGCTAGCACCAGTCAAAAGGCATCATAGTACTGTCCCAGTTTATCTGCTGTGAAGATTCACTCCAGCAAATTAAAAATTGATGTTAAATCTCATTGGGCTTGCCAAAAAGTAAACACAAAATGCATTAAAAAGTTAAATGCAAAGGGATGAAAACTAAACTTTAACATTTATCACAAAAGTTCTGAGAATTACACACACAATGAAAAACAAAGTTTTCAAAGTTCTTTTTTGCTGGCATGTGAGTATCAGAGTCCAAAGGCACCGCAAGTAAAGACAGGACCCTCCAGACAATATGACACAGACCGGGATAGTCAGTACAATGCAATTCAAAGGAAAAATAGTCTGTCGACTAACAGTCTTTTGGTTACTAGTCCATTACATTTTTAAAAGTTTCCACTGGCCAAAAGTACACTTAAATAAAAAAAAAAAATAAGACAGTGATGCAAGTGAAGGGAAACGTTCTTATCAGCCCCATCAGAACCTGGCAGAAAAATGTACACACACCAAATAGATGGTAAATGCAAAGGGTTTCCTTTTCTCCTGCCACATAATGAGGTCACTGGAAAGCTCTGTTGCCTTGCAGCGCAAGTGATCATTTAAAACTTTTCTAGTGAAATGCGCGATGACGATATACTGGAATGGAAGCAGCTTAGAGTCTCCGGAGTCCACTTTATACTTCATTTGCCAATACAGTGTCCTACTTCAGTCAAATCACACACTTTAAAAGGCACCCCTGGGATATTTGATTCTAGCTACATCTCATTTTGTGGAAGGAATGCATTTATACATGAGGGGGAGTCACCCTACTCTGGGTCAACGCTCTGGGCCTGTAAAGAAGACAGAAGAATGCTTAAAAGACATTGCTGACAATGTGATTTTTGTTCATTGGAAAGCAGATGACATTACAGCCTTTGTAGGAACCAGCATGTATGCGATTACTTTATTTAATATGCATTGTTTAGAACACATTGCAAAGCTCTGAGAAATCTGTTCATACTACAGCGCTTGCCTGATAGCAAAAACCCCATCACTGAAATACTAATGCTAAATACAGGCCAGGCTTGCATAGTGTACTCAATTTTGATCAGATCAGGACCGAGCAGAAATCAAAGAAACTCAGAAAAGGCCCAGGGAGACTTCCACATGCAAGCAAGTGTATTAAGTTTGGGTTGGTTACAAGTCGACAACAGCATGCTGCCGCTGAACAACATGATCAGTCTTTGGAAGACCAGTCAGATACTCCCGTTCACCTTGTCATACAATCCTAGAGCATGGTAACAGGTAACAAAATTAAAAGGCAACACACTGAAAACAGACAACAGGTCAACCCACAGCTTCCTTTCATTAAAAGTGGAACTCATGGCCACAAGATATGGGACAAAATATTGAGAATGATTCTAAAAAGACTGAGAACATTTACTGAACAGCAAGTATATAGTCTACAGCTACACCGGCTTGGACTAGAATGTGCAAAGAGGTACTGGCCCTCATGCTGTAGAAGCAAATCAAACCCATTGGCATAACTGCCTTTAAAATGTCTGGTATTGCATCATGACTCCCATGAGAATCGGGATACCTGCGGTAGGTGTGCCATCAATCTGATACAATCGGGAAATTCCTCAATTCATCAGGTGAAAGATCAGCATCACCAACTTATTTCATCAGAACGGCCACAGTGGGTCAGACTGATGGTCCATTGAGCCCCAGTAGCCTGTCTTCCGACACTGGCCAATCCAGGTGCTTTAAAGGGAATGAACGGAACAGGCAATCATCAAGTGATCCATTCCTGGTCACCCATTCCCAGCTTCTGACAGATACTAGGGACACTTCAGAGCATGGTTTACATCCCTGCCCATCCTGACTAGTAGCCACTGATGGACCTATCCTCCAGGAACTTATCTAGTTCTTTTTTGAATCCTGCTATAGTCTTTGCCTTCAAAACATCCTCTGGCAGGGAGTTCCACGAGTTTGACTGTGCACAGAAAAACTTCCTTTTGTTTTAACCTGCTGCCTATTAATTTAATGTAGTGACCCCGATCCCTAGATTTTGGGCTATGAGAAGGATTAAATGAAAACACTTCTTTATTTACTTTCTCTACACCAGTCATAATTTTATAGACCACTTCCATATTCCCATCTTAACTGTCTCTTTTCCAATCTAAAAAGCCCCAGTTTTATTCATCTTTCCTTCGATGGAAGCTGTTCCATACCCCTAATAATTTTGTTGCCTTTTCCTGTACTTTTTCCAATATCTCTTTTTATGAAATGGGGCAACCAGATCAGCTCACAGTTTTCAAGTGTCTTTATTCCATTTCGGGCATTACTGAGCATTGGCATAGGCAGCATTCCCCTATCAACCCACACGCAGCTTGGTACTGTCCATACTGGCTTTGCCCAGAGCATGGCATTAGAATCAGATTCCCCGGAAGTCTGTTTTCAGTGTAGATCTGCCAGTCTACAGCTCAAACTAGTTTGGGTCTACTGTACAGGGCAACTGTACTACAGATATTTAGACCATGGAATACTCTACCCAAACTACTGGTACCTTGCTCTTTTTTTTTTAAATGACATTTTAGGTAAAGAGCCATTACAAACCAATGTTAATTCCACGTGCAAGTCTATTCTCCAGAGATCTTTGTTTTCAGATATAAAAATGGCTCCTTATGTTTTGATATCAAGTATTTATTTCATTGAAGCGTGCATGCATGTAGCATCAATCAGTTTTCAGAGAAATGAAAAGGCCTCACCACCCCCCAAAATCAGCTTTTCGCTCCTGTGACCGTAATGCTGAATGTCTCTTATTAACCTAATTGCACAGAACATTTTATTCAACAAATATTCCCATTTTCTCCACTTACCAAAAACCGGCTTGGAACTCACACATTACAACACACTGTTGAGACTGTAAATTGAGATTTCCACAGCTTTGGCTGATAAAAGTGCAAACAACGGCAAGGTCTCGAGTTCATATGTATGGCACTAAGCACTATTGACACGTTATCAATAGCGTGTCGTCTGGACAGATTTTAAAACAAAACGCTGGGAATGGAAAGCCACTAAAGCATTACACGCTCAACAGACTAAATCAGCAAAGAGCCTTACCAGTTGCTCCATCACAAATGTAAGCATGAATCCAGGTACAGCTCTCTGCAGCAGATAAACCAGATCTAATTTTTGCTAATCAATATTTTGAACGCTTTAAGGTTTTTAAAACAGCCACAGGGGCAAAACATGAAAATAGTTATTACAAGAAAAATGAACATACTACGATTTCATGTAATTTCCCTTCTTCTCCACTCTCAATAGTTGTGATTATTTCTGTTTAAAGTGGCAACTGTGATTAGGGCAGGGCTGGGGAAATAAGTTCCTTACACAAAATGACAGATGAACACTTAAAAAAATATATATATATATACCATAAAGCAAAACTCCTGTCCCAAAGAACTTAACATCTAGGAATATTCAGCTAACTTCTCCCCCCTTGGGTACAGTAGTCTCGCCAGGGTTCAGCCAGCGTAAATAAGAGCACAATTCAGACTATTAGGCTGTAGTTTCATTATTAATCTTGGCATTTCAACTTTTGAGGTGCGCTTGGTTCAGTGAGGTTTAGATTTCCAGATGTGTACTGCAGTGTTCTATTTTCCTTGGACTTCTCTGAGCACTTGACTTCTGAAGTGCCACTGAGATCTGTCTGCCAGCATCCCTGCAGACCTGGGAGTGGAGCTGATTCCAGCTTAATGAGTAGGAAATAGCATCTGGCAACAATACACTTGAGAGAGACCAGCTGAGGAAAATAGACACTCCCTGGGGACCACAGACTGGGAAAATCAAATATTTCTGACTGTACCTCTAGCCTGCAGTTAAAAACCGTGTACAAGATCATTCATCTTTGTTTGCCATTAACACCAGACAGAAGGAGAAATACCTGTGCAGCTTTGCCCCTCGGCACTGGAATGGAATCAGAGAGTCATGTGCTGTGTTAATTAGTACCTTATTGTCAAAACAACTTTCCCTTTTAATAAAACATTTAAAATGTTGCTTGTGAATGGCAGGGAGGACAGACAAATAGGGGTTTTTGTTTTTGTTTTTTGGCCAAGTGCCTGCAACTTTGTTGAACTGTAATACAAGAGATCTCCTAAAAACAAATCTGTCCTGGCCACAATGAAGGGGGTTTGGAGGGGGCAGGCCACAGTCCCTCTCCCCAACCCCTTCTTTTCCCCCCTCCCCCCCACTTTTTCTGTGCTCCCACTGAACATCCTAACGAGCTACCATATTCCCACGCCTGGCAAAAGCCACAGACCCTTTGGCAGCAATGATTCTGGTCCATGCATTTGTGAGCTCCAGGTTCTAATCTCTCACTGAACTGTCCCTAGGAATGAGGACAGCAGCCCTGAAAGGAGATTCCATTTAGCTCGGAATGCAGCATCGCTCCTTAACGACACAGGTCAGTCAACCTTGCTCTCTTTGGCGCTCGCTTGCTTCACTGATTCGCCAGGGTCACATTCAAGGTTTTGATCGTGAGGCTCCAAGCCTTCCATGGAGATGGGCAACCTCTCCGCACTGCAGTCACGACCTCCCACAGCAGCAACGTTTCTCGGAAGCAACAGAACCGTCTACCTTGCAAGTGTAGGGGAAAGAACTTGGTAGCCCCCTGTGGAACATGCTTCTGCAAGAGACCAGAGTGGGCCCAGACTTTGCCACATTCAAAATAAAAACCTCATTTCTTCAGCGTCACTTCACTCCATCCTTTTGGTTTGGTTTGTTGGGGGGGAAGAGGGTAAGAAATATATTCAGTCCAAATTGTAGATGTTGTAACGCACTCCAGTGCCATGGTGATCGGCACTGTTTAAACCCCTAGAATGAGAGAGACTAGAATAATGGTCCATGTGCAACCACAACTTGGACACTTGTTAATTAGTGCACAGAAGGCAAAAAAAAGATCTGCTCTTAGATGTTGTCCATTATATACTGAAAGTTCCCTGCCTTCCCATGCTGGTCTTCCTAGGCACTGACAACCGGTCACTCAAAATGAACAAGTCAACCAGATACTGTATTATGCAAAGAGTCTCCTGTTTAGATGTCAAGATGAGATCCCAAATTAGCTACTGTAATTTGAACAAGCCAACAGGAGAAAGGTTTCTTATGAATTCCTTGCTGGAGTTACTGACAGATTTCTTTAAGGTAGGATGTGATCCCCAGATCTAGTAAACAACAGACAAAAGTTCTCCAAAGTTCAGTGTCCTATTACAGAAACAAACCCTGAATTATTTCCTTCCCAAATAACACTCATACCTGGAACAGTTGGGAATTTTTTTCCCCCGCACATTTGAAATAAGAATTTTGCCATTTTGCCCTTCAAACTGAACTAGCTACTTATTTGAACGTATGGGTCTGGTTTTGGATCTCTTGTGGTTCTAATGCTCAGGCCTCATATGCTGTGTTGTTTCAACTACTGGAGAAAGATTTCACACATATTTTAGAAAATCAGAGAAGGCTTACCACAAAAAAACAAATGTGGCACTTCTATGATTGAAACAAGGAAAATAATGCACTTTCATGCTAAACTCTTAAAAGAGCTCTGCAAATGCCTCCATGCATTGTGTTAAGAGTAATAAAAACACGAAGGATGTGTAACATGTTAGTTATAAAAGGGCTACAGAGCAGCTTTGACCTTATGAAATTTCCATAGGGGCCCTCCAATTTTAGCTCTGTGCATGGAAATATCCCTGCTTGGCCTCAAGAGTGAGCATCTTCTAGTCTCCTATTTACATTTCATAAATTATACATCAACTTCAAGCCATGAAAACCACTTCCTAAATAAAAAGAAAAAAACAGATGCTCCTTATTCTCTGACTTTTATAAATTGATACATATCATCTGGGGGACAGATTTTTTTTTCCATTTTGACATGTGAAAATGTGTTTATTGATTACATTTTTGGTTTAGTATCTTCATTTTTTTTTTATGTTCCTTAAAAAACCCAGATGCTCTAGGGCAATGGTGGGCAACCTACAGCCCATTGGGGTTTCTCTGTGTGGCCCGCCAGATAGTTTGTTTGCCGTTGCCCACACACAAGGGTTGCCAGATTCTACTGGTTTCCGTCGTCGTAGGTTTTTTCCTACCAATATTAACAAAGTGAGATAAACGTAAAGCCAGGGCCCATGAAGCAAGGTGCATGCTGGTTGCTCACAACATTAACCATGAGAGCCGTGCGCTCCCCCTGCATCCAATCACAGCGCTGCTACAGTTCATTCGGCACAGCCTGCAAATTCTAGCTATGCAAGCACAGTGAGCAAAAGACCGTCTTGATTACAACAATCTTACGGCCCACTGGGAAGGAGGAGGGCCACTCCTATGGCCCACTCGCTAGCCTCAGTCACCCCTCACTTTTCTAGGGAGTGAACTTTGCACTGCGCAATCTGCAATACTCTGTCCACAAACCTGGGCTAATTTGGACACGATGGCAGTGTGACCTCGCACGCTGTTTGGCTATCAAACCCCAATTCTGATCTAACAGGGAATAATTAAGGATTGGGATCGTTACAGGCAAAGCACTGTTATGCAGACCAGGCCTGACTCTACTTTAGCTAAATCAGATGGAGCACGGTACTCCAGCAAGATACTTCAGTGTGTCAGTAACCCTCGAACTGGGATTACAGAGTCGGGGCAGGTGTTCCATCAGCTTGCAGATGACACGGCCACCCACATCTCCCCACTAATCCCGCCCAATGACCTTATACGCATGTGAAAGAAAAGGGGACAAGATGAAACCATGGGGAACCACACGAGGGCCTGCATTCCATCATGAAAAGGCTTAGCAAAAAAGGAACTGAACCAGGCAAGAACAATGTTTTCCAGCCATCTCATGTTAATGGTACCAAACTCTTTTAACTTAACTCTATAGATAGCTGTTGAAATGATAAAAATAAATAAAATTGAATTTGGCTAAGCCTATTGATATTTACATTTAAATATTTTTTTTTCTTTTTTACCCATTTACATTTTCACAACCATGGAACGTTATGGACCCAGCCAATGAGAGCACTGGATAATTAGTTCATGACAGAACACGAGATTCAAAAAGTTCAAGCACTGAAACACAAACTGCCAACATTATACGTCAAAATATAGAAAATTTTAAGTTTAATAAAGACAAATGCAAAGTGCTCCACTTAGGAAGGAACAATCAGT
>CM057847.1:5444608-5463807 GCA_030068395.1 Apalone spinifera
TCTCAAGTTGTGGGGGGAGAGGTCCAGGTTGGATATTAGGAAAAACTATTTCATAAGGAGGGTGGTAAAGCACTAGAATGGGTTACCTAGGGAAGTAGTGGAGTCTCCATCCCTAGAGACGTTTAAGTCTCAGCTTGACCAAGCCCTGGCTGGGTTGATTTAGTTGGGATTGGTCCTGCCTAGAGCAGGGGGCTGGACTTGATGACCTTCTGAGGTCTCTTCCAGCTCTGTGATTCTATGATTCCTCTTCCTTCTCGCCCCTCCTCTAGTTCTTCCACAACCTCCTGACATTCCTTCAGCTTCCTCCACCCCGAGTTTGTCCCCTTGCTCCAAGGGCTCTCCTTGTCTTCATTCACTCCTACGTGGTTGAGATGGGTTAGCTACTAGCCCCCCGTCTCGCAGCGCCCCACTCCGGGGTTGCCAATTTTGGATGGACATATTCCTGGAGGTTTTGTCATGTGACATAACCTTTCATTAAAGCTTAATCTTTAATTCCTAGTGACTCCAGGGGCATGAGCTTCAGTCACCTTTTTAATCCTGTCTTTGAGACAGCAGGTGGCAACACAGAGAGAAAAATGCTGGGTAATGCCTCGTGGGAGAGGGGGAAAAGGATACCAGACAGAGTAGCAGTGATCCTGCAGACCCTTTACCGCTGAACACGGGGGACTAGGGAACCCCATAGGTAGCTTTGTGCACCCCAAGGATGGCACAGATCACTGACACACTGCCTGATGGCAACGCAACCTGATCTTAACTGCTTTGGTGAAGAACATCGGTCCAGCTGCAAAAACACTGGGCCATTTTGGATCTGTCTTGGAAAGGATTCTCCGCAGAGAGCAAATGGCCATTTCTTAAACTTTGCAGCTCCTGAGTTTTTGTGCCTGCTGCCTGTCGCCTCTGATGGAACTTCTGATTGTGAGCAGAATTACAGGCTCACATTAACTTTACCTCAAAATTACAGGCTAACATGAGGTCAAGCTTCCCGAGCACAAGGGCTTCTTCCAGTCTCTAACCAACATTGTGAAAAACCCCAAGGGCAAACCATTCCCCTGCCCGTGGAGTAGTGTTCCCAGCACAGATGGGCCCAGAGCCACGTCTAACAAATCAGATACATCAGGCGTTGGCAGCCAAGGGAGGTGATGCACAAACATCCCATTTTAACTGCACAACAGACCTGAAGAAATGTTCTGAGACTCATTTGGGGGCCGGCCAGCCAAAAGCTGAGCCTTGCAACAAGTAATGAGCTGAATCCCAACCTACGCGCTGCAGGAACCTCTGGTCTGAATCTCAGACCAGATGCCAGTTAACCAGTTACCGGTGAACATCACCCAGTAAGGGTGACGCTTAGCAGGTTCACCGGTTACATCGCTAGTTTGGCCACAGCAGGTCTACTGCCACATAACCCTACATGTGCATGGGAAGGGTCTATAGAACGCAGCTGTCTTTATAGCACATTCTGCAGCAGTAGCTGATGTCTGCCTGCCTGCCCAGTGCTTCGCATCCTCCCTTCGGGCCAAGAGGTCAAATTCCCATGTTGTTCCCAAGTGCAAAGTCCTTTGCTTGGGCTCTGAACTGCAGACAGACTTGACCAAATGTGTCTTCACAAATGGGAGCGACTTGCTTTGAACAACAGTAAGCAAATAAGCACTAAAGTTGCTATCTTCTTCACGATCAACAAAGATGTAACAACGCACCGTTGCTCTTTCGAGGCTAAAAGTCACAACAGCCAAAACTCAAAGCAAAAAAGAGATTTGTTGCAATAGAAACTCGCTCCTGATTTCCCTAAAGGCTGACAATTACGAAGAGTTATCGCTTTAAAAAAAAAGCTACAACAAACCTTATTTTCCATTCAAATAAAGATGCCATAAAATATTCACTATCCTGGGGAAATGCCATTCTATTCTCAATTGCTAACTAGCTACGCACCAAAAATACCAAGTAATCATGGAAAATAAAACACAATTTATGAGACTAAAGTGCTACCAAGCAAGTGAAAAACAGACCTGATCTCCCTGGTACTGCCTCTTTCTCAATTTGCAAACTTGCAGGAGACTGGAATATGAAAGGGGTCCCACAGGGAGATGACGTCAGAGCAATCAATAAGCCACAGTCATTATAATTCTTTTGCACATTTCTTAAACTCTTTGCCACCCACGACAGATTAAAACCCACAGAGAAAACAGATCATTTTTCTATATTTGTGACCCAGAAGTTTGCCAGTGAATCACATGTGCCAATATTTTCTGGAACTATTATAAATGATTCACAGCTGAAAAATAAGTTTTAAAAACACAGAATTTAACAATGGTTAATCAATAGCCATGTGCCCAGACCTGGAGTCTAACTACCTCTTCAAACGTTTAGGGAAAATCTCTTCTACCACAATGCCAAGGGCACAGTACTTCTTATAGGTTTGGTTCCCGCTCACAGGGAGAGATTCCAAATCTGCTGAATACATTAAATCTGGAACTCCAGCATTACACCAGCCTTGTCCACACCAAAGCCTAAACCAGGATGCAAAGTGGTTACATGTTTACACAGCTTCCCCAGGAAGCAACTAGGAACTCTGGATAGACTTGTATCAAAATGGTAATTATTATTTGTGTAGTACATTCTCCGATACTACAGACACGGCACCAGGTTTTCACCCCTCCCCATACTTAAAATTGGTTGGATTGTTAGGACAGACAATATTCACCTTGGGCAGAAGCTAAGCTTGTAGAATTTTGGTCCAACAGATACATAGAATTAGGAAAGAGAAAAGCTACTGAAAACAGCATCGTAAAATGGAAACATTTGCCACTCACGCTCAGGCTACTTATACGTTAAGGCTTGGCCTGTGTGGGAACTTATGTCGGGGACGGGCAAAGGTGGGAATAATCCACCCCACTGAGGGCTGTAAGTTACACCAATCCAGGAGCCGGTGTGGACAGTGGTATGTTGGCAGGAGACCTTCTCCCATTGGCAGAGAGCACCTTCGCCAGAGGTGCTGAACCAGTGTAACTGCACTGCGGAAGCGCTTCTAGCCCAGCCTAGCCCTAACTTTCTGTGTCTTCCTGCCCTAGCGCCTCTCTTTCTACCAAGGTAGCATGGGTTGAACCTCTCTAGTCTGGCACGGCAGCATACATGATCCGGCATGATTTTAGTTAGCCAGGTGTCCACTTATCATGGCCAAATTTCCCGCAGTCCCATAACATTTGTTTATAGCCACCAGTCCTGTCTCTCAGTGTTCTGTGCTGTTATTTAGCTCTAGTTTACCCCAAATTCTTCTAAGAGCACAGCAAACAGAGGAATATTGACCCCCATGGTTCGGCAAATTCTCTGGTTTAGCACTGGTCAGGTCCCGAGGGAGCCGGACTAGAGAGGTTCAATCTATGTTTCAAAATGGTGCAGTAAAAGGAAAACCAGCTTTTGTTCTATGCAGCTTCATGCTCTCCTGGGACCTCACAGACAACGCGAGGGGGAAGACTATCTCATCTAGAAAGTCTCCAAGAGCCCTGCCAGCCCTCCAGGGGACCATGGCTGGCAGCTGTTTGGTTTGCACGTCAGCTTTCCAAGCACACAAAACCGGGCTCTCGCGGCTGCGCGGGAGGGAGCTCAGAAGAAGTGGAAAGTGCACAGTGTGACTGCTCCCCCCTGCCTGAGTTCACCTTTCTCAGGGCGGGATTTCTATCAGTCTCCTGCACTTCTTCAAGACTAGCTATTCCAGAGCAGTGAAAGATTATAACAGTGATACCCAACCTTTTTCTCATGGAGGAACCCCTAAAATAATTTTTCATATCCCGAGGAACCTATGAAAACGTTTGCTTGGCCAGAAAAAGTTGACAGCGGGGAGCACAATTCAATTACTGCTAAATTTTTTCAAGACAATTTATTTGTAAAGAGCTGGGGGTGGGTGGGGGTGTGTGTGTTTACATTGTAAGAAAAAAAATTGGAGTATTTTTCCTGTCTTTTTTTGTATTATCTAATTTTTTTTTCAAATATCAAATCTCCTCCTGCCTCTCTCTCCCTCATTCTCTTCTCCTCCCCCTCCTGCCTCTCTCTCTCTCTCCCTCATTCTCTTCTCCTCCCCCTCCTGCCTCTCTCTCTCTCTCCCTCATTCTCTTCTCCTCCCCCTCCTGCCTCTCACTCGTGGAGCCCAAATGCCCGCTTGCTCCCGCGCAGCAGCCCATCTGAGCTGCGCAGAAGTCAGCCAAGTGCCAGGGCAGGAGGCGAAGGCTGTGACAGAGGCTCCAGGCCCTCCCAGCTGAGCGGCGCAGAAGTCAGCTGAGTGCCAGGGCGGGAGGCGAAGGGCATGACAGACGCTCCAGGCCCCGCCCAGTGTTATTTATTCCACGATTTCTCGCGGAACCCGATAATGGTCCACGGAACCCTGGTTGGGAAACACTAGATTATAAGTTCACTCCAGTCATTTCAGGCAGGCTGGTTTTGGTGTCTCGACCTGTTTCTAAGAGCGCCTTCTCCTTCACCAGGAGTCACCATGTTCTTTACACATGCGGCAACTGCTCCATCCGGTTTGGGTACTTGTACCACAAGTTGTTCAGCAAACCTTTCAACTTTCTCTTTGAAACAACCACCTCATAGGCTGTTGGGCTAGCTGTAAGACTGGATGTATTTACAAGCCACAAGTTCCTTATCACTTACATCACCTCCTTTAATTTTTTGTATGAAATCCTTTCCCTGTAGCGGTTTGTATGTATGGTCTCTCTAGGACCAGACAAGAATCTCCCCCACCCCCAATTCTGTATTTAAGGTGAAACAAAACAAGCCATTTCTGAGATTTGAGACTTTACAAAATAGAGGGAATTTGCTTTCAGAATATTCTTTGGACACATCTCTCGGATGGCATGGCCTAGAAACTTCACATTTGCTTTATTCATAAATCTAGCTGAGGGCTTGTCTGCACTGCACATTTAAACCCAATTTTTCACCCGGGTTTTAGCCTTAACTCCTCCACTGTCCATACAAAGACCTCTGACCTGGGTTTGGAGGGGTTGTCAGCCCAGCTGGGGAGGTGGCTAGTGCCCGAGTTCTGGTTTAACGTGGGCTGTAACCTGCTGGCTAAATCACTCAAGCGCTCAGAGTCCTCCAAAGCCCTTCCCACAATTCCCTCCCTCCCAAAGGACAGACAAGTTCTCTTGGAACTGACACAAACAACTGAAAAAGAATCTTACAGCAACTCAGCACCACGAACCATAGGCTATACCCTAAGGCTTTCTTTACACTCTCGGAGAAGCATAAGGATCTTGCACAAAAAGGGTTTTTTGTGCAAAACGGCCACAGCCACACTGCTTGTTTTTGCGCAAAAACCTCTTGCGCAAAAATGGCTCGGAATAGATTATGCAAATGAAGCGTGACAAAATGCTAATCAGTGCTTCATTTGCATTGCCTCTTCTGGCAAAAACTTGTAGTATAGACATAGCGTAAAAGTGAAGAAACAGGGAGGCTACGATAACTCAAGTAAGGCGTTGCAGCTGGCACACTCATACCTGGGCTAGGGTAACATGAATTCCAACCACATGGGTTAACTGTGCAGTGCAGACACAGTCTTAGGTCTTCCATCACATCTCCTCCCCCGCCCTTCTCCTTTCCATGATATCTCAGGGGGACTGAGTCCTGGACTAGTTCTCTAGCCCTTACCATTATCCTTTGTGTAGTCCTATAGCACCATAGAGACTAGCAAAAATATGTAGAACAGGGGTTCCCAAACTTTTTGATACTGGGGACCAGTAAATCCATTCACGAGCTTTTGGAGGCCTGGTAACATTTATTTGCATATTCATTAAGCAAATAATGAATATTCAAATAAATTGTTTCTGGTCCTCCCAAAGCCTCCAGTGCCAACTTTAGCCCACAGAAAAGTCACTTGGGGCCACACAAGTGAGATACAAAAACACAACCCCTCCAAACCCCTCAAGCCACACTAATGTGGCCCCAACTGTGCTTGTGGGTGCTGAGACAGAGTTCTGGGGAAGGGTGCCAATGAGTGCTGGGGCAGGGGATAAGGTGCTTGCGGGTGCTGGAGCAAGAGACAGGGTGCTTGTGGGTGCTGGGACAGGGTACTTGTGAGGGTCGGGGGGGGAAGGGGACAGGGACCGATACCTGGGGATCCTGTAGCTGCCAAGGCCCAGGAAGCGTGCAGGCTGCTCCCCGTCCCCTAAACAGCGGCACAGTACCTGACAAGCTGGTCCACTGTATGTCTGATGCCTTTCTGCATGGGGGGAGGGGAAGTCCCCAACAGCTGGGGCAGCACACATCTTGCTTCTCTGCTCCCCACAGCAGTGCACACCACCCCAGCAGCTGGACCCGGCACGCTGGGGACTTTATTCCCCTGCTGCCTTCCCGCACGGGGGGGGAAGAGGTGAGGGGGAGTCCTGGACCGCACCTGCCCCAACCACACAGACAGCGCGTGCCTTGCTCCTCCGCTCCCCACAGCAGCATGCGCTGCCCGAGCAGCTGGAGTTGGCGTAGTCCTGGATCCCCACCCACTCCCCTGCACACAGGAAGGCAGCAGGGAAACAAAGTACCCAGTGCGCGATGGACCGGCGTTTTAGGTACAACGCCGGCTCTTGGGGCAGGGAGGAGAGCAGCCCACGCGCTTCCCCTGATCCCGCAGGAAGCCCGCACTACCTCCGTTGACACTGGGAGTTTAGCACAGCGCTCATCTTGGGGGTTGCAGGCAGCGAGGCGGGCTCTTGCAAAAAATTTTCTGAGGCCCGGTATTTTTTCCCTAAGGACCAGTACTGGGCCGTGGACCACAGTTTGGGAAACGCTGATGTAGAGTATCACAAGCTTTCGTGGGCACAACCCACTTCTTCAGATGAGCTGGAATGGAATAAAAAAAGAGAACCCAGAATTTATAAACAGAAACAAACAAGGGAGAGAGAGAAAGAAAAAGAAGTACCTGTCAGTTGTAGTGCCGGTGCTAAGAAGGCTAATTGAGTGGGTTGAAAGTGTTAGCTTAACTATGCTTTTGATGTAAACGAGGTATTAAATGTATGGAAGGCATCTTTGTTTGAAATTCTGGGCTCCCTTTTTTCTCCTTTCCTGCTCATCGAAACAAGTGGACTGTGTCCACAGAAGCTCACGATACTCTCTATATTTTTGTTTGTCTCCAAGGTGCCATGGGACCACTCATCGTTTTTAAAGTTACAGACAAAACATGGCTCCCCCTCTGAGACTCATTGTCCTTTGTAAGATTTAACACACAAAATAATTTCTGGCAATGAAAGCTGCTGACTTCAGGAAGTTTTCAGGACAGATTTCAGGGTGTTTGAATGCTCCAGGGGATTTTCAACTGGTCATTACAACTTTGCCAGAAGTCGGGTGAACTCACCAAGCCCCACAGGAAGACGGTTTCACTGACTGTGAATGCTCCATCAACTACACTGCCCCAGCTCAGCAAGATTACTACAGTTTGCAAGCTCCATCGGACAAACTACCAGGCTTCCGAATGTTTGCAAATTATGCTGGCAAAGCCATGGCACACTGTGAGCCCCACGCTGCTGGCAAGGAGATTTTAATAGCCACCAGCATAACTACACTCAGTAGGGTGCTGATTGGCACAGCCTCCAGAAAGCATAAAGCAGTAGTTTGTTCTGGTAACTGAGCTAGTTTGAAATGAGTATTACCTGGCATGTTTGCGAGGACACCAACTCCCAACCCCTCAACTATTGCCCGTTTTTAAACTTCCATTTGCGGCAAGACAGAGGCAATCAAGGCTATTTTTAAAGGAGATGCGGACATTCAAGAGATAGTGGTGACCACTATTTTATTTCAAGTGCACAACTATAATGTTGCTTAAGGGGGGGTCGGACGCAAAGAGAGAGCCATTAAAATAGTGTTGTCAAAATACAAAAAGCCTCCAAGACAGACATTCTGGTAGGAGAGTTCACAAACAATGAAACAGAAAATGCCACAAAGCCAGAAAACAACGCTTGATATGCCAAAGCCTCCATATTTTATTCTCTAGGTAAGAGTGAAACATACATTGTTTTCCATTTGATTTCACTGAGCAGTGAGGCTTCAACTAAGCAAAGTCAGTATGGACCAGATGCTGAAGTCTCCTAACTTCAAGGGGAGTTATGCTACTGCCTTCGGTGAGAGCAGAAACGGGACCTTCCTTAGTAATAACCTGACATTCACATAAAAGGAAATATGTGATTTAGGCTCTGACTACGATGGATAAGAAGGATCCTGAAAGCTACAGTTTAAAATTTCAGGAAGCAAAAACTCTGTAATTTGATCAGATTGAGGTTTACTCTATTACGTGTCAAAACTTAAACATCCATTAGAACAACATGACTTCGATGATTATCAGCATACCAACTGCAAAAAATATTAGACTAAGATACCGGAAAGCTGACAGGAGATTGACATTTTAGGAATGTATTTCATCTCTGGCAGACATGAGATCTTTTGAAAGTCTGTATGAGAAACAGGTATCTGGGTAATTATCATACACACACAGTCAATCAGGAGATTAACCCTTTCACCTTTCCCTATCTCCCATTTTTCTCCTTACTTTTCTGTATTCTCCTCGTAAGCAGGATAAAGCAGACCTTTACAATACAAGTTATATTTTTACACTTCAATCTACCATCCTAGTGATAGCAATATTTACACAATTACCCTTTCTGAATACACTTGTGTACTATACAGGTCCACTAAACATTCGGTATAAATTAAAAGAGGACCACAGGAAGCGGAGAGAAAAGGTGAAAAAAGGGCTGATCACAAGAAAGAATGGGGACCCACCATGTTTCCTTTCACAAAGAGACTGCTGTTCAGTTACCATGAATGAAGCAGAGGACAGAATAATTAAGAGTAGATCCAATTATCTGCAATATATCCTACTACAAAACTGCATCTCTCCAGTCCAGCATCCTCGGGACCAGACGGGTGCTGAAGCAGAGAATTTGCCAAACCACAGGAGGTCAATGTTATCTAGCAGCATTACCAACACTTCCACTGCTTACTGGACTCCGAGAAGACATTTAGGGGCAAATTAGAGCTAAACAACAGCACAAAAATCTGAGAGCTAAAACCCAAACTTTATGGGACTGCAGGAAACTTGGCCACACCTCTGATAAGTGAACATCCAGCTAAGTAAAATCATGCCAGACCACGGATGTTGCCGGACCTGCGAGTGCCAGACTAGAGAGGCTCAGCATGTACAATCACTGGCATGGAACATGGTGGGAAATGAAGGAATAAAAAGTGAAAATCATAATGTTCACCCCCCAGTGTATATATCTTTAAATGAGACCAGCAGAAAAACTTTAAGAAGAGAAGATTCTGACGTGGTCTAGCTATCTGAGGGCTTGTCTGCACCATGAAACTATTTCGAAATAACTAAAATCAATGTAATAACTCCCAAAATAACAAAATCGAAACAGTGTGTCCCCACTATGAGGAAGCCTCGAAATTAGTCTGAGACAGACTCTGTTAATGAGGACGCACAAACTCAACTTAGAGCCCCAGGAAGCACTGGGGAGTAAATAATTCAAGTTACTCTGGGGAGTAGTTCTTTTGAAACAGCAGCAGTGACGCATCCATGCTAACGCTCTTCGAAATAACTATTTCAAAATCAGTGTTACAGGCGGCCCCTGACTTGTGACGTGATCGGTTCTTGGGGAAGCGTCGTAAGTCCGGGGCGTCATAACTCGAACCCGCATTTACGATAGGCAGCATGTGCGGTCATAAATGTGGGCCAACGACATAAGTCGGGGGGGTTTGGCCCCTTCCACGCTTACAAAAATGGTCGTAAGAGTGGGAGGGGGGTCACAACTCGGGCCATTGTAACGCTGGGGTTTCCCATATTCCCCAAGAAAAGCAGGAGTGCCGATATCAAAATAAATGACCCGTTATTTCGAAATAACAGGCTTTGTAGTGTGGAAGCTCCACTTACAAATTCAACCTAATGGGGGTTATTTCGAAATAACACCCTAGTACAGTCCAGGGCTGAGGCAAGATCGAGGCACCAGCTCATGTATCAAAGAATCAGTGTTACGAGATGGCACAGAGAAGGTGGCAACTCTTAGGGAGCGGTCCATATAAGCAGCTTTTGCTGGTGACACTGACTTAAAGCCCTAACAGGACTCTCTTTCATCCTAAACAGGAAAGACAGAAGTCACTCAGAACATTTCTCTAAGTCACCCTTTTCCCCGTGCAGTGAGTCTGCCTTACCTTTAATAAGCTCCGGTTTGTAGGCTTTTTTCAGCTGGTCTAGGAAGCTGTTGTAGAAAGACTCGGCTTGCTCGGCAGGCATAGCCATATGATAGTCTGGTTTGTTTCCTTTCAGGATGCATTGCAGAGTAAACTGGCTGACACAAAGCACCTCGTACTGTTTATCCATCACGCTTTTAGACCAGTGTTTCCCACTTTCGTCTTCGAACACGCGCAAGTTTAAAATCTTGCGAACCCTGTGGGGGGGAACAGAACAGTGAAGGCTACCTGCATGACCTTGAATCGTTTCCTATCGTCACGTGTAAAGTAAGGACAACAGACGTAAATGCCAGGGCGCTGTTTCAGGAGAGCGGGGGAGTAGCCACTGTGCATACCGGGAAGCGACTTGCTTTTCTTCCCGTTCCCCTATCAGGGAGCAAGGAGAAAATACACGGATTTTGTGAATAACTCCTCCGCCCCCTCCCTTCACCAGCCAGGAGTGAGGGGCATGCGCGGAAGTTGCGTACTTTCCCCTCGCTCCCTGACGGTCAGGGGAATGTGAAGAAAAGCAAGCCGGGTCCCGGTTTTCATAGCTGCTCTCCTCTCCCCGCCCTTCTGAAATGGCTCCCTTGCATAAATGGCTCCCAGACAGATGCAAGCACAGGTAACAAGATCCCAAATGGCAAAGCTACCAGCCATTCATTCATCCCTTCCCCGCAAAAGGAGAATCTTTTCAATATCACACATGCAGAAGCATGGGCACGAAAGCCCTGGCAAACTCTTCATGCTATTTGTATTAATGTCTTCTTTTAAACATCCCACTACAGACCTTGGGATTGGGAGGGGAACGAAGTAACGACAGGCCAGGGAGAGCAAGGAGAAAACCATGGACTCTGAAAGCTCACCCTTCCCTGGCTACATCAAGATAGCACCATCTGGTGTACGATGTGAGCAGGCATTGAGACCTATGAGCCTCTCAACGTGTGGAGAAATTAAGATTTATTACAAGAAAGTTTAGGTGAGAAAATTAAGGTCTGAGAAGTTAGGAAATGGCTCCTCGCCCCCTGAGCTCTACCACTTGTGCAGGTATAGCTAGTTACTGGGAGGGCAGCAGCTCTCCTGGGGCCAGGCCTGGGTTTCGCTAACGCTGCAAGGAGGAAGGAAGGGGCACTGCTCTTTGCCCAGGAACAGAGGACCAGGTAAGCCACACAGCCCAGGGTCCATGAAAGCAGCCAAAACAGGTGCAATGGAATTAGAGGAGGGCAAAACTCTCTGGGAGGGTCAAACTGGTGATTTTAAGATACCGTAAAATCCCGAGTATAATGCGCACCTATGTATAATGCACACCCTGAGTTTAGACTCTTAAAATCATGAAAAACCCAAACTCCTATGTATAATGCGCACCCATTATACAGGAGAATGGGAGGGAAGGAAACCTGCCCCCCGCCCAGCTGCCCACGTGCCGAACTCGTACCTGGAGGGGGGAGCCTCCCCCGCCCAGACGCCCGTGCGCCGAGCTCATGCCTGCTGGGGGGGGGCCCCCTTCCCGCCCAGGTCCTTGCCTGCCTTTCCACCCCCCCGGCCCAGCTCGTGTCTGCTGAGGGTGAGATTTTACGGTAAAGAATTTGGGCGCACGGTTAACGAAATGGGGAGGGACAAGAATTTATTTGAGGGAATAGAACTGAAGTAGAAAACAAAACCAACCACCTGCACCGAGCACACAAATAGGCCACAGGACACTACGAACTTGACCCAACAATAGTTGTAAGCAGAGATGCAATTGTCTCTTCTGTACGTACGCAACTAGCTCGTTTCCAGCGTAGTCAGTCAGTCAGAATACTCCCTGTCCATCCACCTTGATTCTTTTAGGTTCTTCCTTTAACTTTTCCTCTGTTACATCACTTGTGGCACCTAGCAATGAGTGCTGTGAGGTAAAGTTTGTTTGGAAGAGCACATCCAGGGCAAAATGCTACAGCTATCTATTTAAATTCATCACACTGTGCCACACAGAAGAGGACATCGTTAGCCTACAGTTGGAACTCACTTATCGTGAAGTGCAAGTCTTTGCCTTTCAGCTGTTTTGATGGCATAAAAATGCATTGATGTTCAAGAAACTCTGGATGTCAAAGAAAAAGAAACTGCTCCTGAATCGAGCTGCTGATTAAAGGCTGCTGGCAGAGACTTAAATCACATCATCCCAGCTACATTTTGCAGACAGTGACAGCACTGAAACGACAGTCTCCCTTGCAGGATCAGCAGATAAAATTTCATTCAATGGCTCTTGAAGAATCTGGTTCAAACTAATTTGTCATTTTTGCTCCTTAGCAATTCTGGAGCATGCTTATATTTTATTTAAGAATAACTCTCTCTTCAATAATTCAGTCCATTCAGTTGTTTGTTTCCTGCCTTTCCATTCAGCTTTGTATATGTTGGGTGGGACAAATTAATCCCTTGGAGTTCAGTGATCTCTACATTCTAATCGCCCAGGTGCAGTATTGGTCACCAGCATTCACGGTTAATAAAGCAAATGTGAGATACAACGAGCCAGTGAACTGAACACACTGTGAAGATGGGTAGCTCAGCGTCACACAGAACCCCATTTTCAAATTTCCTGCCCATCTTCTAGTTTTAGATTCTGGCAAGTCAAGCGCCGGAATGGTTCACAACTCCATCCACTGCTCTCTTCAGTATCCAATGATAGTTACTGCCGCTCAGTCTCCACTCTTCTCTCTAATCAGCAAGGATTCACCCATTTCACTCACCTTCTCCTTCCCCCTTTACACACTTCTTCCATTTTCTTAGGGTATGTCTACACCAGAGGTTGCAACCTACAGCTCTAGAGCCAAATATGGCTCAGTACAGAACCAAATATGGCTCTCATGTCATCCCCAAAACACACACAACTTTTTAAATTAAAATGAAAAATTAATTCAAATTTTAAAAAAACATGTAATTTACTCATGTCGAGATGATTTTTTTTTGTCCATTTCACTTTTAATGGTTCATTTTAACAGCCAACCACTCTCTCCACTCATTGGGGGTTTTGCATGTTCTCTTTTTATTTGATTGGTCCAGAAATCATACGTGGTGGTGAACTCTGTAACCCCTTCCCCCCCCCCACAGTAACAATGGCAAAGAGAGAGATGACAAGTACCAAATTTTTTCAAAAGGAGCGGACAGACTTGCATGCACTTGTAGTTAGGTCAGAATCTCCACACTGCTTCATTTGTAGTGACAGGCTGCTCTCAAACAAAAACAAAAAAATACGAATTTCAGGACAAAACTTGCAGCATTTGCTACAAAATACCCTGAGGGTGATGCCCAAAAAAAAGCTTGCAAGCAGCTGCAGCAAAAAATGAACACTGGACAAAATAGCCTGCTGGCCTGGTCAAAAAAAGGTGGGCTCTTAAATTCCGCAAGTTTTACCAGCTCATACAGCATTAGTCAAGAGGGGAAGCCTTTCACTGATGGGGATCACATGAAGGGATGCATGCTAAAAATTGGTCATGAGCTATTTGACGAGTTTCACAACAAGGACAAAATCTTACAGAAAATTCAAGACATGCCATTATCGGCAAAATCAGTCCATGACAGAGCTGTGAAAATGGCCCATCAAATCGACAAGGAAAAAATGCAAAATTTGAGTACAGCTACTTCTTTTTAGTTTGCTTGGGACAAGACAACCGACACACATGACATTAATCAGCTGTGTATTCTGGGATGATATATTTGTGGAAATGCTGTGCACAAAAAAATGATTGCGATATTACCAATGAAAAATTAAACAAAGGGTAAACATCCTTAAAACTGTGATGAACTTTGTAAACAAGAAAAAAAATATAGTTGGATAATCTTGTGTCTGGGTGTACGGATGGTGCACCTAGTATAGTTGGCAAATACAGGGAATTCTTTACTCGTCAGAACAGCTGAATCGCCTGCTTTTGAACTTCCATTGCTTTGTGCATCAGGAAGCACTTTGTGTGCGATCTTGTGGGACTGAACTCAGAAATGTAAAGGGACTAGTCATTCACATTGTCAACTGGATTCTTGCCCAAGCCCTAAATCATTCTCAGTTTCAGTCACTTCTCCAGGAAATCAATTCTGATTACCTCGATCCACTAATGCACAACGTTCTCTGGTTATCTTGTGGCAAAGTTTAGTTTCATTTTGACACCTGCATTAACAAGATTAAGCCATTTTTGAATATGAAGGGTATCAAACACCCCGAGATTTCCGACTGTGACTGGTTGCTCAGGTTTTACTATGTCGTCAACATTACGGGTCCTTTGAATGAGTTGAACCTTAAGCTACAAGAGCAATGAAATACAGTCCTAACTCTGCAGCAGGCAGTGTTTGGATTTGAGTCAAAACTGACCTTCTTCATCAAAGATATTGAGATGGGCACATTTTGAAAGATTACAAATGTTTCATGACTCGTGTCAGAGAGAGAATTCAAACAGCAGCCTTGATTTGCAGCAGCTTGCCAGGTTTGCGTTTTCAGAAACGCTCAACTTTTCACGGGCAGACTGAAGAGAGACTCTAAGACCTTGTTTTTTAAGCTGTGTTCCACAGAACACTGGTGTTCCGCGGAGAACTACAGGCGTGCCACGACCGTTTGAGGAAAACTAACGGCTGCTACAGCCACTGAGATGCAGCGGGTGATGCGAAGGGTGGAAGAGGTGAGCGAGTGATGACACAGCGGTGACGTGGCTGGAAATGAGGCAGGGCTGCCGGCGTACCTCCTCAAGTGCTTCCACGTGAAGGGCGGAAGAGGCGAGAGAGTGATGACACAGCAGGAAATGAGGTGCCCCTTGCCAGAGGGGAGGAGCGTTGCAGGGCCAGCTCTGATTGGCTATCTCCGCTGCTGGTCTGGAGTTCCTGCCTGCCAGGGAAGAGAACTGCCCTACAGCCAACACCCCCACCGGGTCTTTGCACCGCTGCCTTTAGCCCTCACTTGTTACCCAGGTCAGCTGAGGAGGGCCAGATACAATGTTCCTTCTTTGTTGGACAACTTTTTTTTTTTATTTAATGGATAGCGATTGACAGGTTATGTTTGGAATACTTAGATTAAAAAAGATGTTCCGCTTTTCAAAAGATACTTAAATTATCATTGGGCAGTGAGCAAATATTGTCGCTGTCAATAAAAGTGTTGTCTGGTGCTCAAGGGGAAAGGTGTGTGTGTGTGGTCTTTTTTTTTTGCTCAACCAAAAACTCTTAGTGTTCCTCATAAAAAAAGTTATTGTTTGGTGTTCCTTGGTCTTAAAAAGTTTAAGAAATACTGCTCTAAGACTTCTAGTATCCAAAAGCCTTTCAAATATGTTGTGTGTTAATGTGAACAACAGTTTATCGTGATACACAATAGAATTTTTTTTTAAATGGAATCGCTCAGGAAAAAGCCCAATGGGAGGTTATTTTCTGGAAAAAAAATTAGTGGTTTGTTTGTTGTAGGGGGACTTTCCATAGTGCTGCATAAAATGAAATTAAACTATAATTGGGAAGTCCACACTCAAAGTGTAATATTAATAAAAAATGGAGCTCACATTTTCCTAAGCAAGAAGCAACTTTATGAATGTAGTTTTGATATTACTGATTCAGAGTTAATAGCATATGCATAAACAGGAAATACAAGGAAACACTCAATACGTGTCACAACTTACATGTGTTCTACCTCTTTATGAGTATCTTCCAAAGAAATACCCAGCAACACACAGATGCCTCGTCCAATGGAACTTATTTGTTCCCCACCCACTGCAGGATTTAAAAAAAAAAGTGAAATTAATACATTATATGGCTTTATGACAGGAATGCAGACAGGATCACAATAAATACTTTCTAGAAATGTCACTTGAATGTGAAGAGTTAACTGTCGATCGCATGTTGGGTCAGGTACATCAATTGAATTTTAAAGAGAGGACTAAAAGTTATGTCTGTGAAAGGGGAATTACAAGAAATTTTAGCATCTTGCAATGCCATAAGAAAAAAACAGAACATGTGAATGCGCCGTAGCAGCATTCCAAATGTTTACTCCCTAGCACACATTTCCATCCTCAGTTTCAGGGCACAACTGCGTAGTCCCTTTTTTGAGAGTTACAAAATATCAGTCCTTTGCCTCCCGTCAAATTGGTTCGCTAAATAAAGTGGCAATTTAGCATCTCAATATGCTTGCTCCCAGCGTTTCAAAACATTACATGAAGAGTTCTACCATTTGCAATTTTCATTATTGTTAATGAGAGTCACATGCTTAAGGACATGAATAAATTCTTTGAAAATTGACCCAACCGTACAAAATCAATCAACTCCTCTGATTTCAGCATTGCAGAAGTCCCTCAAAATTAACATATTTACAAAATAATCAATCTTTTAAAGTTTCCGCTGTGCAAAACAGGAGTTGCGGTCAATGTTTCGGTTTTTCAGTGTGCTCACATCCTTTACGGGATTTGCAAAGAGACAAGCGTTATGGTTCAGTGAATGAGCCCTAAACCTGAGAGCAAGGAGACCTGGGTTCTCTGCAGCACTCAAGTTGGCTAAGCAATCTATGAGGAGACTGCAGTTTCCTCTGGGTTCATAACCCTTTCGTGTTGACATGTCAAACTTTTTGTGTACAATGGCATCTTAGAGACTAGCAAATTATATATATATATATAGAGAGAGAGAGAGAGAGAGAGTATCATGAGCGTTTGTGGGCAAAGCCCCCTTCTTCAGATGAGATGAAGGGGTTAAACAGGGAGGTTTCGCTGCGGGCTCTGCAGCCAGCTCGCTAGGAGCAGGGCTGGCAGCCCTAGCTGATCCCACTCCCAGGGAACCAGCATGTAACCTGCAATAGGGGGGCTGGGCTAGGTTTGCCATAGACATGGGTTACTCTAGCCAGAGCAGCCCCTGCCTGTGGTAGGCCCAGCAGAGCTGGAGCAGCCCCTTGCCTGGGATTGGCGGGGTGCTGCTCCAGCCCCTACCAGTTAACCGGAACTGGTAAGCATTCCCAGTTAACCTTTCACTTTCCCTAATTAATACAGGGACATCCTACATCCTTGTGATGCAGAAAGTCAGATGAGATGAACACAACAGCCCCTTCTGGCCTTTGAAGTGATCTACAAAAACGGATCTGTCTATACGTAGGCCAATTCTACCCAACCATATGAAAACAAACATTTTATTTCCAATGTCATGAGACTGTTATGTCCCGCTAGAGAGAGAGTACAAGTGATTTTAATGAGAACCCCTGGCGATGGTGGGGAGGATTTTATTTAGATTTATACAACATTTAAAAACAAGCCCCACTGGACTAAGCATGTTTTAGTATTTGCTAAAACCCCACAACCATCCCCGCACAAACAAGAAAAAGAAAAGCCAGCAGCCGATAAGCAGAAGCTAATTGGAGAGTCGACTAGTGATGCGACTAGTCGCTTCCCTCCTCTTTGCTGCCTCTAGCAGAGAGAGGCAGCAAGGGGGGAGGAGCAAGTGCTGGGGGGAGCTGGCTTAAAAGCCGGTTCCCCCCAGCACCGTCTCCACGGGGGGCAGGAGAGGTAGAGGCACAGCGGAAACGGCACAAGCGGGAACTGAAGCAGTCTCCACTTGCACCGCTTCTGCTGTCATTCTGCTTTTGAAATGTACAAGAGCCCTGCTGGGGCTCTTGCACATTTCAAAGGCAGACGTGCTGCAGGGAGTCTGGGGCCAGTCCCCCCGCTGGCCCCACACCAGGCTTCTGCTTTTAAACTGTAGCAAGAGCCCAGCAGGGCTACAGTTCAAAGGCAGAGGCACCCTTATAGACTAATTAAACAGTCGATGGAAATCCCATCGACTATTTGATTAGTTAATTCATCTAAATTTAACATCCCTAGCAGCCTCCTACCAAACAGAACACAAACTGCCATGACAGATGAGACTGCAAAAGCCAGGGCTACTCAACACGCAGCCCGTGGGGCCACATTCAGCCCGTAGCCCGTTTGTTTGCGGCCCACGGGTGGGAGCCAAAATAAAGAAGTAGTCAATATAATGGTCTTCTGTTGCTATGCATTTTAGTCGTTACATTCCTGGGCTGTCCTTGCTGTCATATGGGTGGAAATCGGGTAAATATTGCATTTTATTAATATCAGCAAAACCGATTTAAACGGGGCCTGCGCATTCTGTAGTCTTGCCTTAATCTTTGTATTCATGCCCATCAGTGTGAAAGAAGCTATTTGCATATATATTTGCAGGGCTCGACAAATCGCTGTTTCTACTCGCCCACGGTGAGTAGATTTCAGCTGGTCGCCCTGTTCACCGGCGGCATGTGCATGCACAATGCGGGTCTTGCACATGCATAGTGTGGGCCTGGCGAGTAGATTTCGCAGCCGTTTGTCAAGCCCTGTATATTTGCATGTATAGGCAACCACACTTAAGTTGCAGTCCTTGGCAAGTGCTGTACCACTGTGGCCCCTGGGGCTTCCACAGTTGAGTAGCCCTGCACAAAACTGCAGCCCAGCCTAGAGCATGCCCTGGCTGCAATACCCCCAGAAAGCAATTGGCTGCGTAGCACACCTGGAAGGTCAACAGATTTGCACAACTTCATCTTGACAACTTGCTCCTTCCCAGCCCTCATCTGAAAGCCCTTCCTGGAGACTCTCTTGTCCACAGCCTTCACTGAGTGATATGGAGGGGTCACAAGCTCAAGTGCCGCTGCTGACCTCAACTCTTTTCCCTCCCATAGGCAGGTCCCCAACCCCGTAGGGCTTGATAGGTCGTCACCAACACCTTCAATCCCTTCCACAAATCGGCACCGATCACAGAGTGCTGGTAAGGTTGCCAGGTGTCCAGTTTTTGCCCCGACACTCTGGTTTTTGCCGCCTCTGTCTGGTCAAAAAAACCCAACAAAACAGAAAATACCGGACATGTAAAATGTTGTAGCCAGACAGGAACCCCCCTGTAACATCCATTTTTACTTGCTTGAAGCATGCGGGGCACACAGAGCAGTAAAAAACAGTATAGACTTTGAAAAGCCTTGTACAGAAGGCTCAGACATGCGAGTTCACAGTGCCCTTGACTGAAGCCCATATTGA
>CM057847.1:5474853-5487792 GCA_030068395.1 Apalone spinifera
GAGCCTCATTGGCATAGCTCTGGCGCAAAAGCACGCCAGTCTAGACGTAGCCCAGGTGCTGGCTCGTTAGGGGTATGACACCAAACAGCAAGAGGAGACATGATAATGTGGAAGGGTTAGTGATGCTAGCAGGCTAAGCGGTGGGTCTTTACCCTTCCCTCTTCTCCCTGGCTCTGTGCCTGGAAGGCAGGAGGAGCCCCCAGAATGAGGGTTGGCTGTTAACCTGGCCCTGTGTTTTTCCCACCACTGCATAGAATCAGTCTTAAAACAGTCAGTTGCCCTTTAGTGCTGTCTTTTTTTTTTAAAACATTGTGGCCCAGTTTATATGTATGTGGCTACGCCCCATTTTTCTTGCCAAGTGGATTTCTCTACTACTGCAGTTGTGTCAGCCTCACCCTTCTCCAGTTTCAACTTTCCTTTACAAAAAAAAAAAAAAGGTAAGACTTGTGATAAAACAAAAAAGTAGCACTTTAAAGACTAACAAAATAGTTTATTAGGTGATAATGAACTATATTGCTAGTCTTTAAAGTGCTACATAACTGCTTTTTTGTTTTACCAAGATCAGACTAACACGGCTACCTCTCTGTGACTATTCAAGTCTGAGAATAAAACCTGCCAAAGTAGCTTTCAGAATAAACAGGAAGAACTTCGACTACTCGTGAATAATCACAATTGCAACACAAAATGGCCTCACAGAGACTTGGTGGAGTAATTCACATGACAGATATTGATATAGAAGGGTACAGTTTGTTTAGGATAGATAGGCAGGGGAAAAAAGGGAATAAGGCTTTGTACATTAGCACTGCAGATCACAATACTATTGCAAAAAACCCAAACCAGTATTGTGGTATGTGTAAGCAAAAGCACTGTAAGACAGACATGAGTTGTTTTTCCACTCAGCCCTGATAAATCTTCAGCTGAAGTACTATATCCTGTTCTAGGCATCATGCCTTGGAGATGTGGACAAATTAGAGAAGATCCAGAGAAGAGCAACAAAAAATGATTAAATGTCAAGAAAACATGAACTTTGAAAAAAGACTGAAAACAACTGGGTTTGTTTAGGCTGGAGAAAAGGACACTGAAAAGGGACATAGTCACACACTTCAAGCACATAAAAAGTTGTTATAAGGAGAAGGGTGATAAATTGTTCTCCTTATTCACCAGAACAGACCAAACAGCAATGGTCTTAAATTGCAACAAAAGAGTTTGGGTCAGACATTAGGAAGCACCTCCTACCTAACTGTAAGGATAGCTAAATGCTGGAACAGATTACCTAGGAAGGTTTTTAAGAAAAGGTTTGACAAATACTTGTCAGGTATGTCTAGATCATATTTATCTCTGCTTCAGTGCAGGACACTGGACTAGATGATCTATCCAGATCCCCTCTAAGTCATGGAATCACAGATGTATAGGACAATAGGTAGAGCCCTGCAAATATCCACTTTATCTCCACAAATCCTGTGAACAAGTTGGAGAAAAAAATTATTAAATGTCTGGAAAATGAGACCCAAGAGAAAAAGATTGAAAATACCTGGGTTTGTTTAGTCTTGAGAAGTCATTGAGAATACCTAAGTAATGTTACAAACATTAATTATTGCCTAAATTCTTTGAAGATGTACAGCAAAATAGAAATGCTGAGGCTTGTTAGCACATATGACATGGAAACTACTAAAAGACCATACAAATTCATGCTGCCATTTTTTATAGTCACTTCTCAGACTGCATTTCAAGGATGTGGCATATGTTAACATTAGATTTTATGCACGGGGAGCTATCCAAAGCATTTTAAGATTAGCAATATATTTGAGATGTGAAATCTAGCTATAAAAACATTATTCAATCTTGATTCATCCCAGCGGTTTTAAAGAAGGAAAATAAAACGCAGAGAATTTTGATATATTAACAAGTGTGGAAAAAACCCCACATTCTATGATATTATGGGCAAGAAATGTTTGTTTTTGATCTATATAAAAGAGGAGTTACAGTCAACAAAGCCAGTACTAAATTCCTGTAATTACTAAGAATACTGTATATCAGAGTAAGAGAACAGAGACATGCAAAACTCAATTTAGATGGTAACAAAAGAGCTGGAAATTAATAAATTTAGATAGATCCTTATGATCATGATCAACATAACCCTATATTTTACAGAAGTAAGTCTGAGTCTTAACATGATGAAGCAACAAGATGAAGCATTCTGAGATCTCCAGAACAAAGAAAAAGTTTATATTGTACTCCATTGTGTGATGAAGTCCACCTCTCAGTGTGCACGCATGCACACACAAGTTCAGTCCAGGACTAAATATTAATGATCTCCTCCTCCAATTATATTTTTTATCAGTACAGTCTCCCGGTATCTGATGAAGTTGCTGAAAGGCAAGTTACTGTTTAATTATTTTTACATACAGGCCATTAAAATTAATCTAAAAATGTATTGTCATTTATATCAGCTAAAAGATCCTTGAGCTGCAAAGTATGAAAAAATTAATCGGAGGGAACATATAAAGGATACAAATAAATTAAAATCTAAAAGAACTAAGTACAAAACTCCCCTTCAATATTCATTTTATGTAATATTTAAAAGGCTTGATCTCAAAGAGGGAAAGGAATGTAATACATTTCTCCACATTGTTAATTGTGACCATGATCCTATTAATTCTTTGCTTTTTTGTCACTTCCTTATTAAGTCAAAGCTATGATGCACTTGACACCGCCAACTTTTTCAGATGATCCATGAACACCTGGAGACTAACGTCATCTGTCAGGATGGGAGATCCCGATTCCTATAATAATATAAAATAATAAATACGTGTAAGAACCAAGCAAATATGGTTACTATTAGGACTATTCTGAAAGGATGTCAAGCTTAAGTGCCTGCTAAATCAACTGCATGAGGATACGTTGGAAGAAGCCACTTGGTAACAAAAGCAACAATCAAATTTCATATTGTGGCTTCCCAAAAGAATACATAATAGTGAAATATTTATTATTCATGCAAGCAACCTGTGTATCCATGCCCCAGAGAATTTACATAGACAAAGGTAGAGGAAGAGCGAATAGTCACAAAATCAAGCACACTGTATATTCAGATATAGTACACATACCTGGTAAATGGATTCATTTATTAATACTTTTGCTCTATAATACCGTGGTACTAAAGTAAACCAGCTGTGACCTAACAGTATGAGACCAATTAGTGATGGGTTGATCAACAACATTTTCAAATATGACTGCCTAGTGCTTTGGAAGTGTAGCCTAAATCAAAGCAGCTTGGTTTTCAGAGGTGCTGAGCTCTGGCAGCTCCCACTGAACTCGGTAAGAGCTGTAGGCGCTCAGGACCTAACAATCAGATTTCTATTTCCACTCACTATCACCTTAGCTTTATTTAGGAGCTTTAATTAAAAAAAAAATAGGAGCGTAATTTTAGATATCCAGGTTTGAAAACGTTATCCTGAATGTGCAATTTGCTTCTAGTCATCTAATTCTTCCCTGTTAATACAGCTTAGCCAGTATATGCTAATCAATTGATATTTATTGCACTGAACACAAGATGTATGTCTAGGTTCTAAAGAAAATCTGGCTCCTCAGAACTGAGTTGTACATTTCTGTTGTGAAATACCGTGACTATCAAAGCCATCACCCAGCAATTCCATTGTCAACTCCATTGTTACAGGGAGATGATGTTGTTTTCTCGCCTCATAAAACATGACAGATTTTCCATTCATCGAGGCATGAATGTCTGTGAAAGTTGCTAGCCAGGGAAGATGCAAGAGAGGTCTAAAGCAATCCGCAGGAACAAAGCAAGCCAATGTTTATAGCCTAATGCTGTGTGATTAGAAAGCAAACAGAACGGGGAGGAAAACACAAATTTAAAAAAAAAGTGTATACTGTATATCTATGCTTCTGTCCTTGCAATAGTAACCACTCCATAACTCACCTGTCCCCACGCATAAAGGTTATTGTGAGTCTGAGAGGGGTTCACTTTAGACAAGAGGAACCGGGCCTGTAAAAATAAACCAAATATTACAAAAGTAGTTTTAAAAATAACAAAGAACATCCACATCCTCAGGACTTACCACCACACCCCAGATCACACAGCAGTCTGGCTAGCCTTTGCATTCAGCCCCTTGTCTAGTGAGTATGTTTTCTACTTTAACTTGAACTCATGTCCCATTAAAGTTCAGATGCAACTGCTGTTATGGATATAACTATGGTAACCATATGATGCAGTAGTCTTCATCTCTTGATCACTGTACTCATTAACTTGGACCAATATTTCTAGACTGATGTGGCAGTCATGCAGCTTTTACAGAAGGTGCGATAAGAAGAGAAGGGAACAAGAGGAAGAAAAAGGTAAACTGCTTCTTATTACCAGCAGCATATAGACTATACTGATTTCGTGGTGTTTTTTTTTTTTTTTTTTTTTTTTGAGGCAAGAGTTTTCTCACTTGTTGCTAGTTATGAATGGTGCCATAGGCTACGGAAAAGAGAATGCCATGACTAATCAAGTGTGACCCACAAGGGACAAAGTTGCCAAGCTAAAAATCCTGGCAGTTTTATTCCTTTAAGAAGAAACCCTTCGGAAATCCTGTATTTGACAAGGTTAGTACCTCTGGGGGAAAAATAAGCTCACAAATCTACCCTCTTTTACTTTCCCTGCCCTGCTGCATTTTGAGGTACGTTTGGTAAAAGTGGCTGGTGACAGCACTTAAAAGCTTTTGCAGGTTTCTTGTGAAGTAAGACCATCCTGCTGCTGGAACACACAACATGAAACTCATGCTCTGATGCTCTCACTAGGCTCTGGGACAAGTGCTTTGTGAAGAATCAGCATGAACAGGATCATCTCATTGAAGAAATTAACAGTAGATCACTGACTTGGACCACAAACAATCGCTATTCTTCCAACTCCTAGAAACACACCAGTAAGTCACAGGCATTATACACGGAAAAAACGGCATCATTTAAACAGAGATGGACTAAATGGGAACTAACTAAGACCTGTAAAAACAATGAGTAATCTTAAGGCACCTTAGAAATTAACTAAAATATATAGAATCATGAGCTTCCATGAATAAAACCCACTTTGTGAGATGAATAGGGTTTACTCACAAAAGCTCATGATTCTATATATTTTGGCTAGTCTCCAAGGTGCCACAGGACTACTTGTTTTTAAAGTTACAGTCTAACACAGCTACCCCTCTGAAATTTTAGTTACTTTTGAGGACTACTGATTATTCAGCAGCAAGCGATAACAGACACAATTGCAAAGAACTTCCTAGACAGTATTTGCTAGGGGAGTAGTAGCACTGAATGCATTACCTAAATTAGATATATTTTGCTATGCAATGATCATTTATTCTCCATTAGTGAGCTGACCATTTTCTTTTTTGCACCCTTTTATTTCAAAGTTCTGTCCCAGGAACGATTTCCAAAGTACTCTTTTAAAACAGACTATTAGTGGGAGGGGCTCACAAGCCATACAGGCTTTATGCTTTGAGGGTTGAATTACTGCCACAGCACTACTCATTGTTTGCAAAGTGATTTAGTCTACAAATCAGCTTAATACTAAACCAAAAGCTATGAACTTGCTTTATTCAAAACTAATATACCTGGCTGCTTCCATGTTCCGTGTTAACATAACGCGGCATTGGGAATCTAGTCTGCAATATTTCCTGGGCATCGTCTAGTGGGGCTTGCAGTAAATGCTTGAAGTTTTCATATTCAGGCATGTCTTGGTAGCCAGCTTTCCGCCACTGTGCAATCGTCTATTAGAGGAAAAGAGAGAAAGTAAGAGAGAAGTCTCCAGGTTACCCTGCTCTTTGTAATGTTGTGTCTTTGCTTTAAACACAAGAATGTTACAGGACGCACGGGACAAGTCCACAAAGTATTAGTCCATGACTTTGTATTTGTCTAATCCTGAATTCAAATAAAAAGCATGCTAACAAGATGAGAGCCGGCAGTGAAGCTGGGGAACTAGAGGGACCCAGGAAGCCCAGCAGGACCCTGCAGGGACTGCCCACAGTTCTGGGACCTACAGCTGGCGAAGAGGGCAGCAGGACCAGTGCCCCAGCGCAGGAAAGCTGGGTGCAAAACCTGGGGGTAATGCAGCATCCCCCGCACCGCTACTTCCCGCACATATATTTTACAGACACAGTAACAGTGCAGGGGGGAATAAGAGAAAGGCACGTGATTTGTACTGTACCTCGCCAAGGTAGATTACAATCTGGAAGAAGGTATCCATCAGCAGAATTCTGTCAGCAAGAATGCTGCTGCTGTCCAAAAGCACAGGCTGAGAAAGATAAAATGAGAAGTCAGTCACCGTGATGCCCTCAGAACTATGTTAAGCTTCAAGTTCAGGGAATGGTTCACTGTATTATGGTGGTACACAATGGAATCAACAGTGCTAATCAGTCTGAATAAGCAATTTTCAGAGTGTAGCCAACAACATAAGTACCATGGAACGAATCCTCAAGCTAGCAGGTGCTGCAGGAAATATAATGCATAGAAAAGCTGTTTTTCAACTAGGTGAATTTGATTTGAAATGATCTTGGACTAGAATCTCTCATCAAAAGAATATTATGTTCACTATATATTAATTCACAACTTTAGGATTTTCAATGAATATCCTTGTCTTGAAATACAAACCCTTCTATGAATAATTACCCTAATTAAAGACAAAGACATACTACAGGCTGGACCATTTGTATACAATAGTAGTACCATTTGGATGACTGCCTAGATACCATAAAGGATTGTTTCAAAACTCTCTGCTCAACACAGCAAGACAATGACTTACCTCGGGCGGTCCAGAGAAAGAATAGGAATAAAGGATGGGCTGGATCATGATGAGGGATTGAGTCAGATCTTGTCTGGCAAAGTGATGGCGGTAATAGGAAGATTCATCCGGGCTGTTATTAAACACTTGCAGAAATGGAGAGCGTCGCAAGTGGAACATAAACTACATTTACATAGAAAGATGAATGAGAAAAAAAAAAAAATCAATGGATTTTTTTACCTCTCTATTCATAAGTCTGGTTTCAAAGTACAAGAAGTTACTGCTGAAGTCTTTCCTCTAATTAACTCTTTGCAAGCTTAATTGACCAGTTGTTTACAACATTTAACTACGTGCTGTGCTGACTCGTATCACAACAAATTTAAAAATCATCAGACAATCATAATTGTATTTGATCCACATTTCTGCCTGTAATTGCTTTTTTCAACATGTCCATGTCCACATAAAGTAGAGTCCTTACCTGGGGATACAGAGAAAATGAATCTGACAGTCTGAAGGAATTTGGATCATCCTTGTTATACTGTCCAAACTTCTGACACTGTTGGAAGGAATGTATATATTTCAATCTTTGCGGTGGAGGGGGTTGTTTGTTTCTTTCATACATTCTGCAGTTGTAAGAATTTGTACAGAGTAACCAAGATAGGAAGAGAATCCTAAAAGGTGATGCAGAGAAATATTGCACAATGTAGTGTCTCTAAACCTCTCACTGCTAAAAGCAGGAACTAATTAACCTGTTCTGCTCATTTCCTCAGAAGTACCTGGCATTGACCACTTGTAGCAGACAGGATACTGAGGTAAATGGACCTTTGGTCTGACCCTGTGTGGCCGTTCTTATGTTCTTATCCCTTTATTCATTAAGTCACTTATGCGTGGGGCTGTTGCTAGAATAATGATTGGACTCTATCTTCACTTAGCATATTTTAGCATATTAAATACATATCACCAGCTTAGGACAAAGTTCAGATTCAAAATAACCAAAGAGTGAAAAAACTGCTTCCAAGAAGAATGATTTTATTGGATCAGTTCTGATGGGGTAGCTGGCTCTCACATCATGCTTTGTGTATCACATCACTTAGGCTTCATTATGGCCAAGATGTCTTGTACGCTACCAAATACTGGCTGGCCCATTGACTCTGTGATACAGAATGGAAATTCTGCAGCAGCAGCATTGAAAATGGATGGTGTGAAGGACTGAAATAAGCAAATGAACACTGCACATAAATGCAGTAGCCATCTCCTCGCATTTGTTTTAGTATTCAGTTTGCCTTTATTTTACACTGACTCCACGTATTTCACATGCCACAGATTTTTGTGCTAACACTGTGTAGCTGCATACTAGGCTACGTTTACACGTAAAATGCCACCGGAACACAGCTCCAGCACAGCAGCTGCCTGCTGGAGCATTTCAGGATAGACACTTAACAGAATGACAGGAGGGGTTCTCCCATCACTATAGTTAACCCACTTCCCCAAGAGGTGAATCTTCCATGTCTTCACTGAACCCATGGAGCTGAGATCAATATTCTGGAGTTCAATTTAGTAGGTCTAGTTAAGACTCACTAAATTGAACTCAGGGGGGCGTCCTCCTGGGCAGCCAGTACTCCTCCTTCTGCAAGGAGTAAGGGAAGCCAATGGGAGCGTTTGCTCCCTTCTGCCTCCCGCTTTGGGGACAACGGGAAAATTGAAAACATAGCTGGAGTTGCATAGTTATCTTGATTCAACCTTCCCTTTTAGGGTTGGCTTGGCCTTAGTCGAAAGAAGAATTATTCTATCAGCCTAATGCCATCTAGCTGAGGATTTAGGTCAGCTTAACTCCATCACTCTGTAGTGTGGATTTTTCCAGCTATGTTGCTCGTGGGCGTGGTTGATCTAATTTGTTAGCACAGACCAGTCCATACAGGCCTTTGGAGAATAACTGGAGATTTAGGCAGCTGGGACTTTTGGTGCCTGTAAAAGAGCTGGAAGCAGTTTAGACTTGTAGCATAATCATGTTAGCTGGAGGATTTTGCTAAAATGCTCAGTAGTGAAATAGTTGATGTTTAATAGGGCTGGTCTAAACTGGAAACTTTTATTGGCATAGCTATGTCTCTTAGGGTGTGAAAAATCTATATCCCCGAGAGACTGTGACTAACCCTCTGCGCGCACACGACTAGGTTCATGCAAGAATTCTTCTGTTGATCTAGGTACTACATCTTGGGTGGCGGATAACTACAGCAATGGGAGAACTCCTATTGCTGCAGTCAGTGCATCTGTAGTGTCTTAGGTGTAGACACAGACGACATTCACAATCACACTGTTTCAGATTTAACCCACTGAAATTAGGCCCTCACACATACCAATCGGATTAGCTGCCTGTCTAGCCATCGCAGTACATCAGGTCCCTCCTCCGACTCAGCTCTGTAGACTCCCAGACGAGCCATTAGCACAGCAGCTGCTTCCTGGTCGAACGCCGCTTCTATATGTTGGAGCTGACTCTGTGCATCTGCCCAACTGAAAATAGCCAAGTTAGGGTTATGTACATTCGCCTTTACCGAGAAAAAAAACGGGCTTGTGCTGTACATGCAAAACACCCTGTGCCCAATTCCCTCCCCCTCCTCCCCCCCCCCGGACTGCTGGAAAAATTCAGAAATACAGACTAAAGTTTCTGCCATCAAAAACCAGTGCAGAGGGATTGGTCTCTGGCACTCACTTTCTGGCAATGGTGGTTACTCGAATGCGTCTCTGTGTACTGGAATGCTGATACTGAGAGACAAACTGCACGGCGCCTCGGCCACCCTGAGGTATTGGTGCATTGTGCTGCAAAACAGAGAAATAAAGCGTCATGCTCCTAAAAAGAGCTTAGGCTGGAATTACAGAACAGCAAAAGAGCGGCAGGGAATTGTACGTCAAGCCTGAATATAACTGCAAGCTAGAGACCTGCTGCTCAAGAATGTCACTTTTGAGGGCTGCTGGAAAATATAAGGAATATTAAGCAACCCCAGCATAAGCCATGGAGACAGCAGGTCATTAGATACTTTGCTACCAGGCTCTATATCACTTGGCTAATAAAGGATGAGAGCAGTTTAGCGTCCCTACAATAGTGGAAAATAACACTTGGAAGGAGATGGCAGGACTGATAAAGTACAGGAGGGAAGGGAAGAAAGAGAAACAATAGAGTCATTGTGCAAGGTAAAACCCTTGATGACTTAGCTCGGACATAGCACTTTCCATCAGTACAGCAACTAGGAGTATGAATGCTGTTTGGGTGAGACTGTTCATTCTTGACACAATGCTTGTTATTTGATATAGCGTATGTTACAAAGGAACTTGTTTAATCACTCGTCATGGATCTACTAGGCGGGTGATAGCTGCTATAGACATTGTCCATAAATGAGGGGAAAAAAACTGGACTGACCTGATTCACCACTTCAAAATATATGGCAAGTGTTGAGCTGGGATCCAGACTACAGATTTTCCACTGGCATGTACCTCCAATACCAAGTTCCTGGAGAGGGTTCAAAAGAAAGTGGCTATTTTTTTTCTCTATTGTGGGATACGTTAAGACCACTTTAAATTCTGACCAAACGTAAGATTCAGCACATGCCCTCTACTGCATGGGTGGGGAACCTAATGCCCAGGGGCCGAATGCGCCCCTCCCTCCCCCCGGCTTGCCTAGATCTGGCCCCCCCGAGGCTTGGGGCTTGCCCCAGCATTGGGGAGCCTGTGCTGTCTCCCTGTAGGGCTGGAGCAAAAAGTCTGCTAGCCTGAGCCCCCCCTAATGGCTGGTGTGCGAGGGGACTGTAGGGAGTGTCTTGCTACTCAGTCAGGGGCCAGTCAGAGAGGATTTGGGGTTTTTTTTTTATTTTGCTTCTCACTTGTGTGCGGCCCCTGACTGATTTTTCTGTGGGTCAGCAGCCCCCAACCTGAAAAAGGTTCCTCATCCCTGTTCTACTGGATCTCACACCTTCTAGATACAAGTTAAAGTCCCAAAATGAATTTGAAAAAAAAAAAAAAAAAAGCACGCTTTGCTGTGTAACAATGAAAGCCAGATTCAGCTGTCTTCTCCAAGGACACCAGTTCTCTCTTTCCACTGGTCAGCTCTCTCTGCCAGGCATCAAAGGCAGCCCTGCAGAGGACCCCACCCCTCTCATTCAAAGACCAAGCACACTGCCTACACCAGTGGTCTCCAACCTTTTTAAGCACTAGATCACTTTTTGAATTGAAGTGCAATCTAAGATCTACCTCAAGTATAAATACTCTTGCCCTGCCTCCTTCCCTCCCCTTCTCTGAGGCCCCGGCCCCTGCTCACTCTCTCCTCCCTTTCTTCCCCATCCTCACTCACTTTCATCAGGCTGGGGCAGAGGATTGGGGTGCAGGCTCTGGTCTTGGATTAAGGGATCTGGAGTATGAGGGGGCTCTGAGCTGCTGTTGGGGCAGGCAGTTGAGATGTAGGAGGGGGTTCTAGGTGCAGGCTCTGGGATGGTGTTTGGATGCAGGGGTCCTTGGGGTGCAGGAGTTTGGGATGTGGGCTGTGCTTTCCTTAGGTGGCCCCTGGGTGGTGGTGCAGTGGGGCTAAGGCAGGCTCACCCCTGCCCTGGCCCTGACCTACTCCCTAAAGCAGCCAGTAAACTCCATCCCAAGTCCTGATGTGCCCCCTCTCTGCTTTGTGGAGAAAGGATACAGAGGGGGAGACGGGGCACCTTAACATCAGCACCCTCCTCTCCCTCCCCTGCCCTGCACAGAAAGCAGAAGGCTCCCCATGGGGAGGAGCAGCTCCAAGGCAAAGGGCAGGAGAAGAGCAGCAGTGAGAGGAGAGGCAGCTGAAGTGCTGGCATTTGATAGCCTGTTGGCCAAACCAGTCAGGATCACTTGTCAGAGGCTCCAAGATCTACCAGTAGATCCCAATCTACTGGTTGGTGACCACTGGCCTACACAATGCACCTATTTTCCTCTAGCCTGAGGCGCTACATGCCAAAGACACTCCCCAACCAGTCTCTCCCTCCTTGACAGAACCCGGCATTACTGTCAGCGTACAGGGCAAGCCAAAAGGCTTTGCACAGCTTATTTAAGAAAGATGTTCTATGTCGGTGACTTACACTTTCAGAAACACATGGCCCTTTCGCGTTTAGGGATACACACGGTCCAATAGCCCCTGAGATCTTCAACTCCCTAGAAGTCTAAAACAGGGTCAGAAAAATTGGAAAATCAAATCAGTCAAAGCAAGCACATGTCTGAAGCTACAGAAAAAGCCAGAGCTCAGCTTTAATCAGAAAAGACACTGTTAAGCAGAGGTTCCCAAATTGCTCTGCAGAGAGCGAGCGGGCCGCACAGGGCTGCCTTGTTCTCCTTTCCAGCTGCTGAGTTATATGAAAAGAGAGTTCAAACCACATCCACTCATTTCCCACAGCAATCTTTGCAGGTGCCATAGGGATGTTGTGCAGTCATGCAGGGGAGGAAATGTAGTCCACATGACTATCTCTGACCGCCACACAGCGATTCGAGTTTGAGACCCTCCGATCTACATAATCAGATTTCAAACAAAACCCACAAACCCACAATTGCCAGTGGGAATAGGAAATTCTCCTTGACCAGCATGGGTGGGTAGGGGAAAGCCATTCCTCTCTGCAAAGATTAAGCCCTCTCCAAAGAATAACACCCAAAAGAATTCATTATCTGTGAAAGTGACAAGCATCTGGTCAATTTCTTTCTCCTGCTGCTTGGGAAAGCCAACAGCACCAGCATGGGCAGGCACAGGAGCTATTCAGAGTGAGGAGGACAATCCCAAAAACGGAGGCAGGGGAGAGGGAGAATATCAGAGCTCAAGCCACCCCACTATTCAACAGGTGCCAAGATGGAACCAGAGAGAAAGCACCCCCCTTCCTGCAACCCAAAGGATATGAGAGGCTTCAAGTCAGTAGGGCTCAGCCTGCCTGGAACAGCTTGCAGGGCTAAGGGGTTAGGACAGATACTGTCAGGATCTTAGAATTCTCTTAGCTAGGGCTGGAATTCCCTCCAAACAGATTTGGTTTCAAAACACACATTCTACAGTTGCCTCTTCCTGCGCAGAGACTGGAAATTTAAAATAACTCATGTCAATGTTGCTTGCTGCAAAATACAGAAAGTCCCCGGGTTACGTACAAGATAGGGACTGTAGGTTTGTTCTTAAG
>CM057847.1:5487892-5501581 GCA_030068395.1 Apalone spinifera
TCCACGTAACCCGGGGACTGCCTGTAAGCCCAAACGTTTCATTATTTATATCCTACACCGAACCAGCTATTTAACGTTGTTAAATTTATTTAACTATTTCATGTTATTAATAGACCAGTAACGAGCACTCCGGTTTAGCTGTTAATTCCATTTCATCAGCCCCCATCTCTCACCTTCACTTCTAAGGTAGCACCAAATGCCATTCGGAACTGTCCGTTGAAGTCTTTGCTAAACACCCGCTGGAACGTCTGCTTGAAGAGAGAAGTGTTGAAGGAATCTCCCATCATCATGTGACCCCTGGGAACGGAAAACGACAAGGGAACTGATCAAGAATCCCAAGGGATGTCTCTCTCCTACTCCTCTCTTCCTTTCCCCCACATGCCCAGAAACTGGTTTTGAAAGTTTCTATGGTGAATTGCAAAGCTAGGAACTAGCTACATTCCACTCCACACATCTGAACATGCTGCCACCACTCCAAGACACAGGTGTACAAAGGGGAAAGATCCGAGTTAACACAAAAAGGGAAAGTCCATTCAAAGGGGGTTAGCCTGACAGCCAGGAAGCTCTGCATTTGGCCAGAGAACAGTTCTTGCAATGGCAGTGCAGACTTCCCCGTCCGTGTGCTAGGACGGAGATTGGGAAGATGCATCTCGAGGGCTGGAGGGCAGCTCTGCCTTCCTCCATTTATGTTGCAATGCATGCAGTGCACCCAACTCACAGAGCACTTCATGCCGCAGCTGTGATGATTCTTGACACATTTCACAACTCCCCAACCCACAAACAACCCCCAGCTAAATCGTCCCCTCATCAGCTCACCTCCTCAGAAAAAGCCTGAGGAAACGGACAGGTCCTAACAGTACAGACTGGAGGTCTAGCACACCAAGTAAGGAAAGGCAGTTCTAGAGCTGAGTCTCTCATATCCAAACCAGCTTGCCTCCAGAAAGGCCAGCAAAGGAACTTCCCAGTTAACTGGCTCTGTCAACCTCAATTGGCAGATTAAAGACAGGCAGTCCCTATGGGTATGTCTACAATACAGAGGAAGATCGAAGCTGCTGCTGTCGATCCTCCAGGGTTTGAATTAGCAGCTCTAGTTAAGACAGCTAATGGAAGTGAGAGGGGCGCTCTGGTCAATGCTGGTAACCCTGGTTTCATGAGGAGTAAGGGAAGTTGAAGGAAGAATGTCCTGCCTTTGACTTCCTGCAGTGCAGTCAGCTCCAAAAGCCAAGTTAAGCTACGTCGATTTCTGCTATGCAATGAACATAGTTGAAGATGCGTATCTTAATTCGACTATGTCCCATTGAGTAGACATATTCTATAATGCCCCACGTAGGACATGGCACCTCTGCACATGCTGCTAGCAAGGAAGCTACTTGGTGCAAATTACGATGGGGTTTGGATCAGGGTACATGCCCACTTAGGAACTGCAATGACTCTTAGCACTGGCTTCTTGACTCAGGGAGGCCACGAGTTCACAAGAATTAACAGTTCTGCTAATAAACTGAAACAAATTCAATCTGGTGCCCTAGTTCGATCTCCCATAACCGAGCCCTCCTGGTCCCTGTACAACATTTTGTTTAGCAGAGCACAGTGAAGGACTAACAGGCACTTACCATTATACCCAGAATGCCACTGCTCCTGATATGCCCGCTTAATTTGCTTTTCTGCTCTCCTCTCTGGGAGCGTCCTTGCTAAGTCTCAGTGAAACAAAATGTATTTGTAGCAAAGGCCCCCCACTTGGTTTAGGGGTTGGTGAAAATGTTAAATCACCCTTCTCTAAGCAGGCCATCTGCTTAGCTACTGGCAATCAAAATTCATCTCATACACTCTGCCCTAGAGTGCGACCCTGCATCTCTGACATCAAGGGCAGCTTTGCCAAGGAATTCAATGGACACAAGATCAGCCTGCTAACGCTGAGAACAGGGAAATGACAACAGTTGCTCACCTCCAAACTCTGATACCAAATTAATCATTTCCTGTCTCGCTCCTCCACCCCAACACCCAGGGCTGAGCTTGCTTACTGCTCAGGGCCGAGGACATACCCAGTGAGGTTTGTACAACACTTCATCTCCAGAAGGCCAGTCTGATCCAGAGCACAGGCGTAGATATCAATGCAGTGACCATTGGCTGCCGTGCGGTTAGCGAGAACCTCGTAGTGCTGTGGAGGCAAAGGGTGCACATGGAGATTTTAAAGCATTCCAACATACGTGTGTGGATTTCCTTGGGTTCTACAGCTAGGGCCAATGCAGGAATTTGCCCTGGGGAAAGCATGTTCTCTTTCAATGGTGACCTACCACCCCTTTCTGAACTCTGCACACAGTCAACCTGTGGAACTCCTTGCCAGAGGATGTGGTGAAGGCTTGGACTTTAACAGGGTTCAAAAAAGAGCTAGATAGATTCATGGAAGTTAGGACCATCAATGGCTATTAGCCAGGATGGGTAGGAATAGTGTCCCTAGCCTCTGTTTCTCTGGAGATGGATGATAGGGAAGGGATCACATGAGGATTACATGTTGCGTTCACTCCCTCTGGGGCATCTGGTATCGGCCACTGTCGGCAGACAGGACACTGGGCTAGATGGACCTTTGGTCTGACCCAGTATGTTCATTCTTGTGTTCTAAGGTAAGGACCCTAAATCCCAGAACCACAGAACACAATGAGCACTGCACGAGAGCTTGTTTTTCACTTGTTTGATCTTCGCTACCAGCTCCAAACCACACTGTACGTTCCGTAAATGCAGCACATTTTAACCACTTAGCTACATGGCAAGATAACCCAAAAGGTACCTGGAGACTGACTAGTTCTCACCAGGAGAAGAATTCTCTTGCCACAAAGAGAAGAGGGGTTAGGATACTCCTGGACTTGAGGGCTAGATCATTCCTGAGGGAAACACTAAAATACCTTCTTATTCTCTGGAGACAGAGCTGTGCTGAATGCAGACAGGGACTGAAGGATTTAGCCTTTTATTTGGGACTTGGTGAAACAGAACCCAACCTTATAGCCTGGCCTAGATAGTCGGCTGAAAAAAGCACATCTGTACCCGAGGGAGACCCAGGTGCTTGTCTAGAACACAGGCCTCAGGGCCATGAAGAAGTGGGCTGTTTGTCACTAGTAAAGTCCCACAAAGGGGCTAGCCGCGTGAAGTGCAGCTCACCAATACAGACCTGGGATTTAGCTATCGGTTTCCTAGGAATGGCTTAGAGTCCTGAGCTGGCAAAACTGGAAAATCACATGCACCATGACACCCAACTGGTTATACCCATCAGGTCCATGACTGGGCAACAGAAGTAGTTTCTTTCCGTTAGCAGACAACAAGACCTACCTTTGTGGCCTTTTTCATGAACCGTGCATTGTCCTTCTCTATGTCATGCCAGGAACGAATTGGTGTTTTCAGTTCATCTCCTACCACCATGCCGGGACCTTGTGTTGGTGGCCCACCTGTAAACAACATGACTCTGGCCCCCGTGTTTGGAAATGTGCCCTAAAATAAAATTAAAGGCATATTTTAGAGATGGACAAATTAAAGGACAACACTAGTTCTAATGTACTATTTGCGGCAAGGTGTGTGTCATCCTGTGTGTATAGCATCTAGCACCTCAGGGGCCTGATTGTGATAAAAGTTTTTAGGGGCTTCCTTAATGAATAATTCTTTCCCTCTTAGCATGGAACAGTAGGGACTGACGCTCTGCTATAAACATCTAAACATAGGGCAGATCTGATTTTGTGCTATCACCCTTGGAAGCAGGGTATTTGTTCCTATCTTCCCTGCTGTGCCTCAGATGATCCATTCACAAAACCAGTGGATGATTCCACAGAGATGTGGTGAGGCTTCGATGCATCTGAAAGCCACCATCAATTGGTAAGTAACTCTGAGATCCCTAAACGCCCTCCCACATGGCATCTTCTAAATATTATTTTTTTAAGTACTAGCTTATTTGCCCGGCATTACTCAGATCATAAAGGAGGAGGAGCTCAGGGCAGGGGACAGGAAGGTGTTATGGGGCTCATGGCAAAGAGTGTGCGGTGCAGAAGATTGACCAATCTCCGAGGTTGGCCAGGTGGCTGGGGCCACATGGCCCAGATGGCAGCTCCCCAGGGCCACAGATCACTGCGGCTGGCCAATCCCCAAGGCTGGCCAGGGCAGCAGGGGCTGTGCTGCCCGGCTGCAGAAAGAGGGCCATGCTGCCAGACCAGCAGCTCACCAGCACAGGAACCTTACTCAGGTACAGTGGCTGGCAACATCCAGAGCCGTGCCCCTAGCCAACCGCGCTCTTACTGGTGCACCCGCCCCATGTGTCATTCTGCAGTATAACTGTGCCTGCTATTCGACCCCTCCCTTTGCGTTTTGTGAGAAACAATCGTACTCCAGAAAAATCCCATTGTCCCTGCACAGCCAAACCCTCACCTTGCTTTAAGCTATGATAGGAGGAAGCCGTATACTGAATTTGGTGATCCTAACTCTTACCGTTTAGGAGGCGTTCTTGAACAAACAGGCTCACAGACAGACAGACACAGACACACACACAAATTCTATCAAATATATAGTAAATTATTATTATGCCCAGCATTACACTCCAGGAGGTGTCAAGTTGTATAATTTTCTTATAAAAAACTTGAGTGGGTATTTCAAAAGTAATGGATCTGACAAACCACACTCATGTCTGATATGAAGGGCCCTGCCATATTCACAGCCATGAAAAACACGTTGCCCAGCTCTGAAAAAAGCATCCTTGTTAGCAACAGGGCAGAAGGATAGCAATACCCTGACCTCCCTACAATAGTCTTGAGACCCGCACCCACCACCTTTTGGGTTGGGATGCTCTGGTTACACCATCATGAAATGTCAGAGGTCAACATTTGAAAACATGAAACTGACTAATTTTAAAACCCTCCTGGCTGTGAAACTGATCAAAACAGACTGTGAATTTGGTAGGGCCCTACTGATACACCATCAGGCCACAGACCAACTTTTTCAAAAACTGAAGCACATTGGTAAAGCCCAGCATAACCCCATAAGATTTTAATTTTACCAGGTAATCTCACATGAAGAGTGAATTAGAATTACCTCCAATAAACCAACAGCGATTGACAAAGCTACTCCAGTTGATCGCAAGGGTCGTTTTCCCTGAGTCACTGGCCACGGGTCCCTCTGCAATTCCCCGAGAAGATCTGTCAGGTTCATGTCAATCTTGTGTACAGGCTGCAGGAACCTGCAAGAATTCAAAAAGGAACACTTCACTGCTTATAAATCCCATTGGTTTGGTGTTTGCTGCCAAAAACTATCAAAATAACGCTCTCCATCACATCTTACACCTAAAGGTTTCAAAATCACAGGCGCAGGGAACAGATAAACAATTTGACCAGAGCACGATACAAAGAGCACAGCATGAGGACTTGGAAAAGCTACTCCACCAAACTGCACAGAAAACTGGCCACAGAAGGAGAGCTTTGGGAGGGAGGGAGCACGTGAGCTGTGACCCAACATGCGGAAACACAATTTAATTTGGGAACAAACACCTACTGTTGTCTAATCATTCATCATTCTGCTTGACTTTCACAATATTATTATTTGTATTTCATTAGCGCCCAGGAGTCCTAGTTCTAGACCCAGGCCCCATTGTGCTAGGTGCTGTACAAACTAGGGATGTGAACAACTGGAGGACTAGTTGCTCCCCCCCACTTGCTGCATCTAACAGAAAGAGGCAGCAGGGGAGAGTGTGAGAAAGAGGAGGGGATGCTTCAAAGCGGCAGCGCCGTGTGGAGCCCAGGGTCAGCTGGAGACTCCCCCACTGACGCTGGGCTCCATGCATTGCTGCCACTTTGAAACACCACGGAGCCTGACACCGGGCTCTGCACGGCATTTCAAAGGGGCAGCGCCGCAGGGAGCCCGGAGTCAGCTGGGGACTCAGTCTCTAGCTGACCCCAGGCTCCATGCAGCGCTGCCATTTTGAAACGCCACGGGGAGCATGGGACCGTTGGGGGACTGCTTGAGTCCTCTGCTGGCTCCGTGCTCCCTGCAGCACTTTCACCTTCTAATGTAGCAACAGCCTTGGGGCTGTTGCTACACTTCAAAGGTGGAGACGCCCTTATCAATTAACCAAATAGTTGATGCAAATTGCATCGACTATTCGATTAGCCAATTAATCTAAATTTAACATCCCCAGTACAAACAGAACAAAATAAGCAGTCTTTGCATAAACTCTAAGGAACAATTTTCACATGCGGCTCCAAACAGAAATCCAGCTTGGATTGCACTACATCTGGAATCTGTAAGACACAGACGCTATGAAAGTTTCATACGATGCTCAGATAAACCCCATCATAATAGATCTACAATTGTAACTAATATACTGCAATTAGAGAACAACTCAAGCTATCTTAGAAGCCATCTTTCCTTTAAGGCAACCTGCATTTAGGGGCTCAGGTCATACAGGTCATAATGCAAACATGGGACCTGGCTTGCCCTCCTGGCAGAGTGTGTTTTGCAGAGCCACTTACCTGCTAGAAATAAGTGGTTGTTCCTGTGCTTGAAGAGGTCTTGCTTGCTGAATGGGTGCCACAGGCCTCGTAAGACCCAGCATATCCTATCGGACAGGAGGAGGTGATGGGAAGGAGAAATCTGATTATTTAAACATCAGATCTATTATTTACTATCTAGCTACTGATCCTCGGTACTTATCTAGCCTCCCCACCTCTTACCCTACTATCTAACTGCTTCACAATCTTTAATGTATTTATCCTCATACACCTCTGTGAGGTAGGGTAGTGCTATTCTATCCTTTTGACAGACAGGAGAAACCTATGCATAGACAGGCTAAGTGACTCGCCCAAGGTCACACAGGAAGTCTACAGCAGGGCAGGAAATTGAACCCAGGGCTTTCTAAGGGTAGCACTGTAAGCATTAGACTGTCCTTCCCATTTGCTCTCTCTGCTGGCCAAGAGTTTAAAAGGGGAAGGGGAGAGGGAGAGAGATGTGATTAAAGACCTAAATAGAACGACACTGTGTCGGCAGAGATGGCAGAACACACCTGTATTTGCTTCGCTGTCAGGTCCTTGGTCCCTCTGAAAACATAGCTTTTGGAGATTCCTTCACAGCTCAGTTCATGAACCTGGACCATTCTGCCAAACGTGATCAGCCCCACCAATGCATCTGGAGGCAGCAGACTCAAGGACATCTGCAGGGATTCCTTCAATGCTTGCAAATCTTCCTCTTCCAAACACGTGTCAACAACATAAAGGAAGATCAGTGGGGTCGGAGAACCTCTCTGTTGTGGAAAGAAAAAAGGTTTACGGTGAATCTGGGTATGCTCTCCATGTCACATACTGCCCAACCACCTTGGGCTGCGAATTATTATAAGGGAACAAAAGATTTTTGACTATTGGAGATACGGCCAAAATGGTTAAAGAAATAAGAAAACTCTCACATCCTTCACTCACAAATGGCTATTACAAATCAGCAAGCTCAAATAACTCGTTTCACGGATATCACAGTGTTCTTCCAGACCCACTGACAACAGCCACTGCTGATGTGCAGTGAGATTAGCAAAAGATGGTCACCTTTTCTCACTACTGGAGGCATCAAGACAGGCAGACAGGACAAAGACCTGGGAGACACTTATCTCTCCATTGACTTTTCTGACCTATGAAATTGGTATTAGAGACCCACTGGGTCACTGGATTGGCAGGATTACACAGCTCCCTCTAGAAAAAGTAACGTAAAGGACAGTAGGACCTTATAAATGCTCAGGGTGCTTCAGTGATTAGAACCGGTCTAATTTTTGGACTGAAATAATGTCCTATCAAAACGTGCTCCATACAGTTTGCTGCTGACCTTTTAAAAGATGGTCAGTAGCCAATATAAATTGTGAGTTTGATTCCCCAGCCCTCTCTTGCTCGTCAGTTGCCTGTGATGTAACACTGAGCATCTGGCTGCATATAATTGCTGACTATAAATAAAGGGTCAAACCTAACTATGTTACTGTTAGGCAAGGTAGCATAGGGATTTCCTCCAATACTCCCCACCCATTCTCCATCCATTGTTTTGTAGTTTAAATACATGACTGAAAAGCAAAGTGATTATATGGCATTATTTTGACAAATAAAATGTGCAGAATTTTGCAGAATTTTAAAATATTGTGTGCAAAATTTTGAATGTTTTGCTGTGGAATTCCCTCAGCAGTGCTTCTAATTCATTCATTAAAATAGAGAAGCCTGGATGCTAAGTATAAGGACCTGCATCCATTTCCATTCTCCAGTCTTCATATTAAAGCCTATGATGAGCTTACCTGCACTATGTATTCGATTGTGGAAAACTGAGGCATAAGTTCTGCTGGCTGATTCACTTCGGATATGCCTGCATATGCTGGAGGGAACTGAAAAGGAGAACCAAGGATTAGAGCAAGCAAATTCATTTTGCAGGACATCTGAACACATGTCTAACAGCAGGGATATTTCCTGCATTCTCAAGGCTGCAATGTTCACAATGTACGCGACGGGAGCGCTTTTGAACTCAAGTATGTGTTGCTCAATCCTTTACTTCCTGGTACAGCAGCAAGCTCTTTTAGCTGCATAAAATGCAACATTAGTTCTTCATTTCTTTTCATTATGAATGGCTAACAGCATGCATGCAGATATGCAGCACAATTCAATTAGAAAGCAACTGAGAGTAGTTTAGTTAGAGCAGTGGTCTCCAACCTTTTTACACCCAAGATCACTTTGTAAGTCTCAGAACAGGCGAAGATCTACTGCCCACCCCTTCCTTGAAGCCCTGCCCTCTTTATTCTCCTGTCCATCACTTGCTATCCCCAGCCCTTATATACTCTGTTAAACAGTTTATTTTTAAATAATGCAATATATAAAATTAAAATCACATGTTTATAGTTATGAAATAAATTATCTGTTTTTAATTCATGCTATTTAAATGTCAAATGAAGCATTTACAATTATACATTTTGTTCTCTGCTATTTTGTAAATCTAAAATCAAGTATTGATAATTATATATATATTTTTTCCCAATAACAAAGTCTCAGTGTGACACCTGTGACTGAACAGTATCTGCCAGTGTCTTGAAGTCTGGGTTGTAGTCTGCGATTGCTAGTCATATACAGTACATCAGATGGGCATCTGTGATCCTGCGCTCAGCCTGGGAAGATTGCTCCAGCACAGCTGGAGCTAGACGCAGCCTGCCTGGGTTGAGCGCAGGGCAGCTGGGCTGGAGGTCAGAGAAGTGGCTGCCCGGCCAGCTGGTCATGGCGCTCAGCCAGGGTGCACCAAGCTCCACGTGGGCAGGCGCAGAGGAGAAGCCGCCGATCAGCTGGAATGCGGGGCAGCCGCTTTCAGCTGAAAGCCACAGTCAGCTTGCTGGGGTGTTTCAGCCCTTCCAAACTCCCACCATTCCTCGCATCTACTCACCTGTGTTGTTGCTCGGTGAGTAGCTGCTCCTCAAATGAGGAAATCTAATGTAAATGTACTGCGCAGGTGCGCAGTTCAGAGAGGGCTCAAGAGCTACTCTTAGAACCCCTGAGAGCTACCGGTAGATTGCAATCTACTGATTGGTGACCACGGAGTTAGAGGATACACAGTGGTTGACAGCAGACATACTTCCTTCAGGAGCCCTCTTATCCTTCCTATAATCCAAGGGTACCAGCTCCATCCCTGGAGAAGCTGGTGGTGGGTGACACAGGGTGGGCCGGACTCCAACTCTTAGTCCCACCCTCAGCCTCCTGCTTAGCAAGTTTCATACTCAGAAGAATAAAGGACAATGATGTGTCCTAGCCTCAACATGCAGTGGATATAAAGTAATTGTAAGGCACAAAAAAAACTGCAGATCAGCTGCCAGTAGCCCATGCGCTGGCAAACAGCCACTGGCAAAACTGAACCAAGACTGGAAGAGATGACATTCCACTGCTTTCATATCACACAGATGAAAAAGAAACACTGAACTGGGTGCACAAACAGAAAGAGGCCATGGGGAAGGGTCTCACTAGCAGAGACTTCTGCTTATTGTACTACCCTGAACGAGAGAATGAAGTGGATAGAGAGGGTAATGAAAAAGTGAAGCACTTTCCCAACCTACCTGGTTTCTCTGAAAACAGAAGTTACAGGCCCAGAGCTTGGCACGATAATCAACTTGACTGTAAGAAAAGGAAGGTGGAACAATTAGTACAAAAGTTTAGATTTTACAGTCAAACATCTACCAGGCTTTACAGCTGAGATGAAAGAAAATAAAAAGATTCAATAGATCTTCTTAAGTTTAATGGGGGCTCCACAATCAGACATTTTAAAGCCAGAAGTAACCAATTGCTCTAGTCCAAGTTTTTGTATTACACAGGTCACAACATGTCATCTAAAAGGTTGTCATAAGGAGGAGGGAGAAAACGTGTTCATCTTGACCTCTGAGGATAGAACAAGAAGCAATGGGCTTAAACTGCAGCAAGGGAGGTTTAGGTTGGACATTAGGAAAAAGTTCCTGTCAGGGTAGTCAAACACTGGAATAAATTGCCCAGGGAGGATGTGGAATCCCCATCTCTGGAGATATTTAAGAGTAGGTTAGATAAACGTCTATCAGGGATGGTCTAGACAGTATTTGGTCCTGCTATGAGGGCAAGGGACTGGACTCGATGACCTCTCAAGGTCCCTTCCAGTCCTAGTATTCTATGATTCTATAATATAAACATAAGTTAGATATTTTTCTTCCACTGATAAAACTAGAACTTTGTGTTATTCAAAATAAACAGTGTTTTAAAAATCCCAGGACATTTAATCCAAAGGGTCTGTTGGGACCGGCTCTGAACTGAGAGAAGGGGAAGGAAATTGATGGCTACCAGACTCTCCAAAGCTCTATTTCCATCCAATGCTAACTAACATTCACAGGTTATAGTTAACTCAGAAATCCATACCAAAGCGGGTTGAGCACTGCTTTGCAGGTAGGCCTGCTGCAAAGTACTGGTTCATATTGTACAGGTGGCAGGTCTGGCCGTTCCTTCAGGGGAGTGAGTAGACAGGCCAACGGTACGACCATTCTTGTGGCCTCCAGCCTGCTGGAAGGCCACACGTTCCAGCTGAAACGCACCCCATCTCGCTCTTCATTTTGTTGAATGAACTCCAGATACGTCGCCATGGAATCTTAATGATCCTGAAAGAAAAAACCATCAATATGACCCACTTTCAATCAGGAACCATTCACTCGAGCCTCAGCACCACAAGAGAGTATAGCACATGGCAGATAAATGCAAGACAACGAGATTCCAGCCCTAAAAATGATGCAGGTTGAACCTCTCTAAACCAGGACTCTCTGGTCTGGCAACAACAAAGGGCCACAAATGTTCCAGGACCAGAGAGTCCTGGTGAAGGTCCAGTGGCTCGGAGCCCAGTAGCAGGGCTGTCCCAAGGCAGCAAAGCCAGGAGCCCCCTTGGGGAGGCCAGTGATGAAGATGTGAGGGGGAATGACTTCCCCCGGTCTGGCAAAATCCCTCATCTGGGACTAGTCTGGAGGGTACCAGACCAGGGAGGTCCAACCTGTACTATCAAAAACCTGAATTTCTACCAAGATTGACACACATCACACAAGTAAGTTACATACACACACAAGACACTGCAGGAATAGGCCCTGCATGATAAAACTTGTCACCGTAAAGTGAACCTGCACAACTACACCTATGACACCGTCACCCATTGCTCTGGCCAAGCTACCAAATAACTATTAAAAAGCCAACAGAAATCAGTGGATCTCAAAGGCCACAAGTAGACTTCACCCTTGCAACAAGGTAACTCCCCATTTATCACAAAGAGACGCTCATGATTAACACCCCAGTTCCAAACTCTGTTGCCAACCTCAGCCTCACAGCTTTTCCACCACTGGTTCTCAACCTATTTAATATTGTGGGCCAAATATGCAGTTCGCTACGTATTATATGGGCCGCGCACGCACGCACCCACCCCCTGTATGGCAATGAGGATGTCACACGGGCCACAGCTGTGTGTTGAGAGCTACTGATCCACACAAGCCTTCCCACCCCATGGAAGGCTTGGGGGATACTGCTCAGCCTGAAAATCACCAATGACCATGTGGGTGGACCAACAGAGGAAGCAAGCTCTAAAGCCCAGGACTCTTCAGAGAGGGCTTCTTGCTGCCAGCCCTCCCCCGTTTATAGCAGGAAAGGGAACTGTTAGCCTGAGCACTTTAGATGATCTCTGTTCTTTGGTAGCATGTGACAAAAAGGCCCCAAACCATTTCCAAGCAGAAATATAAGATGGTGTCCCACCGGAAATCGCTGGTTGCCCATGCCGCTCAGGGAGCATCATGTAACACGGTCCCTATGTGAAAACCCCCTGATATGCAGGCAGCCATATTCTGCACTAGCTGCAATTTCTGACGGGGTGCAAGGAGCAGCCCCATGTAAAGTGCATTGCCATAACAGAGCCCGCAGTTGACACGGACATGGATAATCAGGGCAGCATCTGTATCCAAAAGGAAAGGCCACAACATCCTCACCAACGGAAGGTAAGAAATGCACTGGAGCACCACTGTCATCTGGCGCACGCGTGCGCGCACACACACGCCCCCTTCCCCCCATTGCAGTGGTGAAAATCAAAAGAGCCTCAGGTGCCCTTAGAAGCCAACCACAGACACACCCATTAAGCAGAGGTGCAGACAGAAGAGATGTCTCATACCCAGTGTAAACATTCTTTCATTAACAGCTGGGTTGCGTGTCAGTCATCCCAGTGTGCGTCCACAGCCCAATCTTGTCAGGGACTAATGTGTCCTGTCACATCTTACAGAGGACACGGCATGCAAAGGGAGCCGAGTTTCTTTTACATACTGAAGAAATCATTGCACCCGCTGCCTTACCAAACTGTCTAGCACAGTGGTGAGCAACCTGTGGCCCATTGGGGTTCTCAGTGTGGCCCATGAGACATTTTGTTTACCCTTTGCCCATGAACTGGGTGGTCAGATTCTGGTGGTTTCCAGTCACGTAGTTTTTTTCCTACCGGTATTACTAGTGACAGCACGTAGAGCCAGGGCACGTGAAGTGGTGTGCAGTCAGCATGCACCTAAGGTTAACTGTGAGAGCCAGGCGCACCCTCTGCATCCTATCAAAGCGCTGCTACAGTTCAAGCCGCACACCCATAAATTCTAGGTAAGTGCAGTTAACAAAACTACCCTATCCCGGGAAACCATTTTGGTTACAACAATCCTCAGAGATGAAGGAGGGCCACTCATGAGCCTAGGTTGCCCCTCGCTGCTGTAGCAGCACCACATACACACTGAACAAGACATGACAAGACGAAACCCTGCGAACCCCACACGAGATCATCTTCGGGACACAAACTGCCCAAAATCCTTGAGACCTCTCAGAAAGGAAAACACAGAAGTACTCAAGGCAAGACCATATCAGTCTCTGTTAGAATCCATATTCACGTGATTAGTCAATGGCATTGAGGATAGCTAGAGAGCAAAATAATTTGACTTAATCACCATCCACCAACAGGAGACAATCAACCAAGACCACTAATGCAGTTTCTATGTTACACCCAATGCAAAACAGACCTGATGGAGATCAAAGAGACTGAGAACGCACATACTGCTACTATTTCATGACTATCCTCTATTTCAGTAGTTTTCAACCTGTGGTACACAGACTCCTGGGCTGCGTCTAGACTGGCCAGTTTTTGCGGAAAATCATCTGCTTT
>CM057847.1:5513552-5526978 GCA_030068395.1 Apalone spinifera
CCCCCCCCCCCCCACGTCCTTCATTAATACCATGGAAGCATGTGGCCCTCGACCACTTTCCAAAATCTTAGAGTGGCCCCCCATCAAAAGTTATTGCCCGTCCGTGGCCTAAACCATTAAAGACAGAGGACTGTCCAGCCTCCTTTTGAAAACCTCCTCCAGTGAAGAAGCTTCCACAATTTCCCAAGGCATCTGTTCTAACGCCCTACTAAAATACAGGTTGAATCTCTCTAGTCCGGCACCTAACTGGTGCCGAACCAGAGAATTTGCCAGACCACGGGAAGTCAGTATTGTCTAGCGGTATCACCAACACTTCCACTGCTAACTGAGCTCTTAAAAGACATGTAAAGGGTCATTAGAGCTAAATAACACAGAACACTGACAGCCAGGACTGGTGGCTGTAAACAAACTTTATGGGATTGTGGAAGACTTGGCCACACCCATAATAAGTGGCCATCTGGCTAACATCACGCTGAACCATGCATGTTACCAGACCAGAGAGGTTCAACCTGCAGAAGTAATGAAGTAAGCAAAGACCAAATATACCTGGGCATATTCAAATAGTATTTTATTTATAACACTGGAGGAGAAGGAAGAATCGACAAGCGGAGCTGCCAATGCGCTCAGAGCCTTTGTAGTGCAACATCCGTTTCCAACCGGACTTTGTTTCTGCTGGGTGAAGGTGCTGCCTCTAAGACCACGCTCTCCACTCAGTATTACTGCTCTGAACAGCGGAGGTCTTTGGAAACGTCACAGCTGGCGACTCATTTTCTCACGTCCAAGATATAACCTTCTGTACAGAGCCATACGTAACCCGTCAAGATTTTCTATTGCCTCTCCCCCCTTTCGGTGGTGTTTGTCAAATTGCTTGGCTTTCGTTTTTTATGCAGGAACAGGGATAGGTTGCCATCAATGACTTGACCTCAACTAGTGCATCACTTTTCGTCCACTCTCTGGACTGCTAACAAACCAATGTGTTGCTTCTCTGCCTAAAATTAAAACAAATTAACGCCATGTCCTGCAGTTGCTTACAAACCCCCACCCCGAGTCCATGATTAAAAAGCGAGCTGGTTCATCAACACAGGCTGCAAAGAGAAGGTTCAGTCCCTGGTTCTCATCTTGCCATCAAAATTCCAGCCACTCTGCCATATAAATGCAGTTTGAGGGAGAAATCTCACCACCTTCATGGCAGTCGTCAAAGACCTGTGGTAAAATAAAACGAGGTATAAGACGACTTCATTGCACGTAGGGAGCCCAACACAATTGGAAGTAACCACGGAACTGTTTGCTCCACACGAGAGTAGAACACACACAAAACTGGGATCCAGGAGACTCTCGGTTCTACTCCCAAGCCAGACAGAGATTACTATTTGTACTACACTAGCACCAGAGGCCCACTCAAGATCAGGGCCCTGTTGTACTAGGCACTGAACACACACTGACTGACTGACCCAGCCTGGGGCAGGGTATAAATTAGTAGACAAGCCGAAGGGGTACAGAGAGGGGAAAGAACTTGCCAAAGGGCATACGCCAGGTGAACAGAGATTAGAACCCTAGTTTTGTGACTCCCCTTTCAGCTCCCTATCCACTAGACGAGACCATGCTGCCATTGCTAAGAACAGGAACAATCAACCAACCATCCTGGGGCTCCGATGCACAAGAAATCATTAAATCCATGCAAAGCAGACAGTTTTAAAAACTCCATTCACACCCTGTGCCAATAAATGATTTGGTTGAGGGTTAAAATATTAAACATGAGAGAGGGGCCAGAAAGAATCTAAATGGACATTGTCTGGTTACAACCCTCATTTGAAAACATTTCCTACTCATGTTTTCAACGCCTTAGGTAATTACAGCTGAAGAGGTTTAGAAGCATTTCCTGCTTTTTCATTAAAAGGCTTTTTGCATTTCTCATCTTGGGCAGTAAAAAAGAACGGGGTACTGTCACTGTCTGGTTCCCGTGCATGAGAACAACGTAACCATGTCTGGGGTGCTACTCACATGCCTGTGTAAGTTTCCCATTGGAATTAAAAACAAACCAACCCCAAAATGATTAAAAACCAGTTTCTACTGGTCTTAGATCTACCAGATATTTGTTTATAAAAATGGGATGAGATGAGTGTGTCAATAGGAAATACAATGTGCTAAATCATGGGTTCCCAAACTGGGAGGCGTGCCCCCCTGAGAGGAGGGGGGCATGAAGATATTCCAGGGGAGGCACAAGGCTGCTATTTTTGTTTTTCAGCCCCAGTCACTTCGTTATTTTTGTTCAACACGTTTTGCTGCTATTTGGGGGGGAGGGGGGGGAACGTGGGACGTGAGGGTTTCTCAAAAATCAAAAAGGGGGCATGATGCCAAAAAGTTTGGGAACCACTGCGCTAAATAAAAGCAAGGCATGTGTAACCTCCACTAACTTTTTGAAGTCAGTGAGATTACTCCTGTGTGTAAGGTTAAACACAAGACTCAGGGATTGTCTTCACTACCGATCTGATCCATGGTAGGGATGAAAAGTCCTATATAAATGGCTAACCCATTTATATATGTTGTTTAACAAGTTAACTGATTAAAGGAGGGTGAGTGGGGGAGGGGTACTCCGGCCCAGCCAGAGCAGCCCTTCACTACGGCACCCCTGCCGCCTCCATTGGAACAGCACCTGCCAGTGGGGTGCGCAGGCCCGTGGCGGACAGAGGCTGCTCTAGCCCTGGAGGAGCCCCTGTCAAACGGCAGAGCCCCCCAATGGTTAACCTTAACCAGTGGTCCCACCCATTAAGGGTGAAGCTTACCAGTTACTGGTTAAACCCTTCACATTCCTAATCCATGGGGCAGCAATGAATGCAGCAAGGGTCAATTTATTATATCTAGCCTAGACATGATAAATCGATCACCCTCTCATCGATTCCAGGATTCCACCTCAATGAGCAGTGCAAGAGGAGTTGACTGGAGAGCGTCTCCTGTTGACGCACCATAGCAAAGACACCACGGGAAGCAAATCTAAGTATGCCAACCTCAGTTTCGCTATTCATGTAGCTGAAGTTACATAACTGAGATTGATCTTCTCTTGAAGTGCAGACCTGCCCTAAGTGTTAGCAGGACCTGGGTCTAAACTTGTACGTGCTTCTTCCTCCATTTACACAACAAGTAACTTACTGGGCAGAGGCCACAGGGCGTTCGGACTAATCCAGTGGGTTGGATGATAGGATTGACAGCTCTGTACAGCTTCATGTGTCCATCCACGCTGCCAACTGTTCCTTCTTTTGCAGCAATGATGGTCATCTCCACCTTCCCATCATAGATGAGTGTGTTTAAAATCGTTTCGATATCCTCCATCGACAACTCTACCTACAGGCAATTTTGTAAAATAATAATTACTATTGGTAACCACTAAATAAAAAGTGTGTAAGGAAAATAAACCTATTTACGAATGATGACATTACCCATCACTGCTAAGACTTTAGCGGTCTGAAGTAGTCTTGATACAGGCATGAAACATATTGAACCATGGGCACTGAATGGCAGTTATGTAGAAAAGAAGAGAGCATAAGCGAGTGAATTTTTACCATTTTTCTTTTCATACTGGGCTTCCAAATACATTTGCCAAGTGAAACTGTCCCATACTTCTCAAACCTCTGCAATAATTCATATATATCCAATAATCCTCTGATGATTTGGGAAATCCATGTACAGTTTACGTATTCTGTTTGAGATATGAACTAATGTTCACTCAGAATGAGTAAGCCCTTATGATTATCATGACTAAATTCTTGCCTCTATGAAAACAGTGTCTATTTCTGAATAGGATGGCCTGCAGAGACCATCAGCACCCGAATATAAACTTGCCCAACCCCAACAGGATGTTTGTATTCTCAGGGAAACCACTTTCCTCATTTGTCTGAATAGAGTGAAGGTTTTAAGGAGTGGACTCATTAAACAAGGGATAGATAATACAACAGAATATCTTTTTGCCTCAATATAAAACTATGGTACGCTCACATCTTGAATTTTGCGTACAGATGTGGTCGCCTCATCTCAAAAAGATATATTGGCACTGGAAAAGGTTCAGAAAAGGGCAACAAAAATGATTAGGGGTTTGAAATGGGTCCCATGTGAAGAGAGATTAAAAAGACTTGGATTTTTCAGCTTAGAAAAGAGGAGACTGAGAATGCGTCTACACAGCAGGGCTTAACTCGAAATAAGCTAGGCAAATTGAGCTACATCAATTGCGTAGCTTATTTTGAAATAGCTTATTTCAAAATTGGGAGTGTCTACATAGCACTTATTTCAAAATAGAGCACTCTTCCTCCAGCTTCCCTTATTCCTCGTACGAGGGTTACAGGAGTTGGAGTAAGAAGTCCTCCAGCTTGACAGTATTTTGACATTATTTCAAAATAATTTAGTCCATGTATACACAGAAGGCAGTTATTTTGAAATAACACTAGTTATTTTGAGATCATGTTGCTGTGTAGATGTACCCTAAGGGGGGATATGATAGAGGTCTATAAAATCATAACTGATGTGGAAAAAGTGAATAAGGAAAAGTTATTTACTTGTTCCCATAATATAAGAACTAGGGGTCACCAAATGAAATCAATAGGTAGCAGGATTAAAACAAACAAAAGGAAGTTTTTCTTCATGCAGCACAGTCAACCTGTGGAACTCCTTGCCAGAAGATGTTGTGAAGACTAGGACTTCAACAGGGTTAAAAAAAGAGCTAGATAAATTCATGGAGGTTAGGTCCATCAATGGCTGTTAACCAGGATGGGTAGGAATGGTGTCCCTAACCCAGGCCTGGGCAAAAATACAGCCCACAGGCTGGATCCGGCCTACGGAGGCAGCAAGGAGCCCCATGCAGTCTCCCCTGCTTGCCTGGCAGCCCCGCACAGAAATGCGGCTCCTTTTTTGTTTCAAAACTGGAGGGGAGGAGGGAAGCTTCAGGAGCCACACCCGCCCCCAGCACAATCTCATTGGCCAGTTTCTTGCTGGAAACCAGCCAATGGAAGCTGCTTGTTTGAATAACAGGCAGCCAAGAAGAACCACACCCCCTCCCACTGGCTCAGTTATTCACTGAGGCACATGACCAGGCAAGCGGGCAGGCGGGCAGGCAGGCAGGCTGGCTAGGAAACGTTTTAAGCTCTGCAACCTTAGCTCTGCAGCCAGGAAAGTTGGTTTGGCTGCTGGCTGGTAAGTCTCCTGGCCACAGCCTGCCTCTGGCACCTCAGCACCTCGCTGCCCCAACACACCATACCCAAACTCCCTCTCCCCCTCTTGCACCCATACCCCCTCCCAGATCTGGCACCCCAGTCTCCTGTCCCAGATCACAAGCCCCTCCTACCCTAGGTCACATCCCAAACCCCTGCACTCCAGTCCCCTGCCCTAGGTCACAGCCGCCCTCCTTAACCCAAACTCCCTCCCAGACTCATCTCCCTCCTGCACCCCAATCCCTTACCTCAAGCTCCCCTCTGCACCCAACCTCCATTCCAGACCCCACATCTCTTCCATTAATATCATGGAAGATTGCAGCCCCTCGACCACTTTCCAAAATCTTGGAATGGTCCCCTGTCAAAAATTATTGCCCACCCCTGCCCTAGCCTCTATTTGTCTGGAAATGGGTGACAGGAGAGGGATCACGTGATGATTACCCATTGTGTTCCCTCCCTCTGGAGCACCAGGCATTGGCCACTGTCGGCAGACAGAATTCTGGGCTAGATGGACCTTTGGCCTGACCCAGTATGGACATTCTTATGTTCTTGTTCCACTGCTGGGAGAAGCCCCGAGATAGCTGGGAGCCAGATCACTGAGGTTTGGTTTTGTTTCTTTGGTTTTTATTTATCATTTGCGTGGCCCCTAACTGATTTTTCTGTGGGTCTGTGGCCATACACTCCCACTCCTGCCATACACACTACGCTAAGGATCCCAATATGCTAATCTGGATATATCAAGTTAGTCATCAAAACTAGTAGAGCGGGCCCTATTCCTAATGTTAGTCATTCAGCAACCACTTGAAAGGTGGTAAATGAAACTCCATTCTGACCTTACTGATGCCCAACTCACAGATGTATTTCCACACCTCATGGGAGGAAGCAAAGGAGCTGTTTCTCTGTATCATCGGGTTCTGTTTGCTTTCGCGAGCTGCTTCAGCCTGCAGAAGGAAGGAGGAGAGATTGTAACACACGCAGCCAGTGCTCCCTGCAAAGAGAACCTCTCTAGGTATACAACAGGCTGTTTTTAAACCCCTGGAGAGGTAATTTCCAAACAGTCTCTGCCATGTTTTAAGCAGATGAGTGTTAACAAAATACACATGGCATAATACACAGTAAGTGGGAAATTACAAATTAACACTATACGCAGTAACACAACACATTACATTGACATGAGGAGCTAGAACATAAGCACCATCATTCTGAGCTTCCTGGCTGTGGAAGAACCTCAGTCATAACGAGCGGCATGCCATGTATATTTCAGAGGGAAAGGGAAATTGACGTGATCTGACTAGGACTCAGATAATGGAGGTTGGGAGAGGGAACATTACTTTCCAGGTACAGTTTACAATAACCAAGGTCGACAACTTTTTTGCACAGCTGAAGCAATATGGGAAAATTGACCTCTGCTGGTTTCTTGGTTTGTACTTTTTTTGATACTTGAATCTGGGGGAAAGATGCTTCCTTTCCTTTAAAAGATACAAATCACGGGTGTATTAAGGTGAACAATCCATTGTATGCATTTGCAGAAGTAATTAAATTAGAAATAAAGAACTGTGGTCCAGCAACTACATAACATAAAAATAGACAGCTTTTGTTAACAACTGTATACAAACTTTTCTTCCACCAGTTTTTAAAGGAAAAACAATTAGTTGTAAAAAACAATCAAATATGGGTTAAGCTGTAAGCAATCCCTCACCTTAGTCTGTAAGAACTTAAAACACTGTTGGTTTAACACCTCCACAAATTCAGATTCAAAGTCTTGATCGCTGTACCAGGCCCCACCAGTCACAGACCGGTCAGGCTGCAGATTATATAACATGTACACCTTCTTCTTTGAGGCCTATTGAACAATACACACACAATTTTTTAATAGCTGAAAATCTTCTATGAAAGGAAAATTTCATTCAGGTAGCATCATGTGCCCCGAAACGTGGGAAGTGGACAGCTGCAGCAAACAATTATTAGCATTTTCTGTACTCCAAGAATACCCTGAATTAAAGACAGGGGAGGGGAGGGAATATTTTTGGATTTTGATTCTCAAACTTGTTTTATGGACCAGAGTTGGAAGAGTAAACAAGAACACATCAAAGTTTAAGGGCTTTAAAGAAAATGGGACAGATTCAGCCAAGGTGAGGGCTACTGTAACTTCATTGGATTCAATGAAACCACACAAGGTCTGAATTTAGCCTGTTATTTGAAGTCCTCCCAAGTTTTGAGCTTTCAATTTTCAAGCCTGGTTTTTGCCCTACTTCAGGAGGCTGCAGAAAGGCAGAATGCAGTTCATCTATCCTTGTTCAGCTATTCCTCCTATAGTTGCATGATGATGAAGCATGCCTGATGACCTAATCTAAAGGGCATGAGAAACTGCTGTGAAAATTGTTTAATACAGAACTAGCACTAGGCATAGCCAAATCAGCATTTCCCAGTTAAAAAAGCTTCCCTTTTAAAATCATTCTGAGAGTTGGCTCTTTTTATGGAAAGGGCACTAATTATTCTGCTTTTTGGCTCATGGCAGCTATGACAGGACACTGTCAGAGATGAAATATAGAGTCAGGTCATTTTACCCATACTATACGGGAAAAGAGGGACTATGAACCTAGAGGGTTGACTTTTGAAGTTATACACTGGGATATTTAAATTAAAGAAGTTCATCTTCAGCTTTTAAAAAGAAACATTTTTCTTTAGCTAGAAATTATAAATCTTGTTCTAGTAAATCCAAAGTGATGAATTAAGCTTTGACACAGAATGCTGGATATGAATTCAGTACTATGAATTAGGGACATAAGTGAGTAGTTGGCTACCCAATAAATCTAAGCCACCTGCCCCGCCCGTCCCTGCTTCTATCAGAAGCATTCCTGGTTTGCACCAAGCATTCCTGGTTTGCACCAGTCTGAGATCGCTGCAGCTCTGCATTTTAAATGTAGTAAGAGCTTCCAGGCTCTTACTACATTTAAAATGCAGAGCTGCAAGCAGGGGTAGCTCACAGAACCGGCGCAAGCTGCCTGTGCACCTGGCTCCTACTACATTTAAACTGTAGAGCCACAGCGGGGGTAGCTCCCAGACAGAGCACCTTCCTTTATTGACTAATTGTGTGGTTGATACAAATTGTATCGACTACATGATTAGTCTACCCGCCTCTTAACATTCTTACTGTGAATAGGAAAGGAGTTTTATTACACTAAACACAAGTTAGAAAGACAAGGTGGGTGAGGTAATATCTTTTCTGTGGCCAACATCTGTGGGTAAGGGAGAGAAGCTTTCAAACTACACAGAGCTTCTTCAGCCACCAAACTGATAACAGTATAGACGCTGATTCAGGAAAGCACTTAAGCATGTCTTTTAACTCCTGTCTTTAATAGAAATGCTTTCCTGTAATCATCACAGGTTAAAATTTCTCTTAAATGGAGAGAATTTATGTCCAAAGAGAATTGTTGCTGTGTCATAATCTGGAAAGAGCAAAACCCAGTTTTTGTTTGGCCTAAGCAGTGCACTTCAATGGAAGAGAGGATTGTTGTAAGGGTTATGGTAATTCCTGTTTTTTTGAATAACTGATACCAGCAGCTCTTAGCTAAAGTTCTTTCACTTCTACTCTTCTCTAATATTTGCATTTAGGTAATGCCTGATCGCTAAGACTTTATAAAATAGTTAAAGTATTGTCTCTATTGTATAGAGGAGCAAACTGAAGTACAGAGAAGTTAAGTGATCTTCCCACAATCTCGGAGAGTCAGTGACATAGCTGGGAGAAGAACCCAAGCTTCTTGACTGCCAGTCACCTCCTCTAACATGCTTCAGGTATTTAAAACTACAGATTACTCACTGCCACAGACTTCACAGCTTTAATGAGTTTCTTGCTCTCCAAGTTTTTCAGTATCTTGTTGATCTCTGTTAAAGGTAAATTACTTTTGTATCGAATATCCCTGCTCCAAATACCTGGTTAAAATGAAAAAAGCAAAGCTGAATTCATATAAACATGAACGGAGCATTTCAAGTCTGAAATGTAACATTTGTTCTTATGTTCAAAACAAGTCCCGAGTCGTTCCATTCCGAATCAAAATTCACATCACAGCATTTGAACGCTACCTCAATGAGACAGACTATATAGCATATTATTCAAACATGTCTCTACAGTTGTAACAACAAGAACTTTCCTGATCCCAATGTTCATACAGGTAAGTTTTATTTTGTCAACAGATTTGGTCAAAAAAAGGGGACTTTTTTCTGATGGGCCCTTGGTTTTGAAACTCTCATGCCCTCACTCCTCAATCTGACATAATCCCAATTTGCTGGCCTTCCATATGCTGCAAAACTCATGTTTTTCCTAGGCGTTCTCAGAGAGTTTGGGATTTGAAACTCTCTGGGAGGGGAGGGTATTTTACAGGGAATCTGTACTTTTTAGACACAGCAGGGGCTGCGAGAGGATTTGACTGATGTCCTTTTGTGAATACTGATACTTTGTTATTTTTAGTTAGTTAGCTAAGCATTTAACACCTTGGACAGAGGCTTTTAAAACAACTATAGCAAATAAGCTAGAGTTAGTAATGCTTTGTATATCCTGTGCCTTTAATTCTTAAGCACTTAGAAACAGCACACACTTTTCTCCCAAATACATGCTAAGCAACAGAGCTAGCACGTTATGAATAAAACTAAAACAGTCCTTGATTAAGTCACCTTTGTTGCCTGCATCCTCTATAATTTGATAGACCAGCTTCTCTTGATTGTCAGATCCCTTCATTTTACTGTAAAGGGTAGATTACAAAAGGGACAGGTGTTAATTCTTTTGAATGGCCAGGAGGCTTGATAGAAGTAAACTAGATTTGTTTTAAACTGTGGAAAGCAAAACAATTAAATGAACTCAATTATACAAAAAGAAAGCTGCTGGCATTAGCTAGTTTTCCCAGATCCTTGTTATTACAGAACAGCTTTTATTGCTTCTTACATGTCATGTCAAGTCAGCCAAAGTAACTCTGATTTCCTCACCACTGCTTCAGTCACCAATTGCTCACCCACAACGGCAGTACTCACTCCTGAATAAAACCTTACTCTGTCTCTAGATGGAACATCTGGGAAGGTGTTCCAAAGTGTTCTTATCTCAGAGGTTTACTTTCCTCACTGGTCTAAGCAAGCCTGATTCTGCCAAGCTCCTGGTCACGCTGGGAGGTATGCCTCTTTTTTGAAGCATTTGAGGGAGTAGCTTAGATATGCGTGCATTTGAGGGTGGACAGTTGGGTTTGGGGGATTTTCCTTCTTCACAGCAAACAGTTGTTCAGTTTTGCATAGACACATTTTATGAAATGTGCCAAATAAACCCCCCATTTAGTACACAGAGCAATAAACTCGGGCTGGATGACAATTACAAAGGGAGGGCCTGATCCTGCACTCTGCTTTATTTAGGCAGACCCTGGGACCAGGGTTGACAACTGTCAGCAAATTCACAGTTAAAAAACCACAGAGCTTTGCCGTGGAGCTGAGGAGTCCCTCTCTCCTGGTCCCCGGACAAGCTCTGCACCATGGGGTAACTCCAGAGAGTCTACAATTCCTGGGGCAGGCACAGGGAGGGGAATTCTCATGCTGGGGGCTCCCTCCAATCTGTTACTGGTGCATGGGCGGGGGCTGCTAGTGAACTCTTTGGTGTCAATAGCCTCAGAACAGCAGCCACTCTTGGGGGGGTGCATGCAGCACACACCCCTTCCAGGCTCCCCATGGCTGGTGTGGGCAGAGGATGGGGTACAATGGGCCAGGAATAGCAGCCTCTCACAGGCTCTCTGCCGGTAAGTCATAGCGGGGTAGCCACTTAAATATAAGAAATAGACTGAACACTCCTATGCTGGAAGGATTATTGATGGTCAGAAATGGATCTGGAGAAATTACTAAAGCAATGGTTGACAGGGTGACCGCTGCAAATTCTGATCACAAACTGGAGAACTTGGGAGGATGCTGATGTGGCTAGTAAGTAGGTTAAACTAGCATAGTAACATTGGTATTGTGACATGAATAAAACCAATGAATATTGTTCACTATTATCCTTTTGAACCTCTTGATAATATCCTCTCTACATTACATAAGAATGTGCCTGTAAAAAGTCTGGCTGCCTATAATTTTTTCTATATTGTACATAAAATTCATTTTCAGCAGTTGCCAGCCTTGCCCTGGACCCACAGGAGAGCCCCAATGACTTCAATGGGACTACACTTGAGCATACAGGTATGCCTGCATGGATCAGATCCCTTAACTGGGGGCTATACTACCAGCAGAGGTGCTTCTACACCAAGTAATTCCATTTCAATGCAAAACGGGAAGCATTACCTCCAACAGCATTTACAAATTAAGGCCCAAAGCAGGTAGATGTGCCATCTTGGAATGAACAGGTGAATAACACTTGATGATTGCTACCATCATCATAATTGCACTGGGAAAGTGAATGAGAACTATAATCAAATGATTATACTTCAACAAAATAAAGTTTACCCAGCACTTTGAGATTCTTTGATCCTGTACAGAAGGCCAGTGTTGCTCCTGAGAAGGTCCAGCTGTCCCTGAAAGAGAGACACACAAATACTAGTAAGAGCTTTCCATTTACTTTTTGTTTATTGGATAGTCGACTAGTTGATTACATCCCTAACTCAGACCTGGTCACTTTGGCTAAATCTACACTGCACACTATTTCAGGATACTGGAATATCCTGAAATAGTCATCCCACGTCTTCACAACAAGCCCAATATTTTGAAATATAACAGGCTCGCTATTCCGACATCCCTGTAAATCTAATTCCACAAGGAGTAAGGGATGTTTTGGAATAGCAAATAGTTATTTTGAAATTTAGCGCTGTGGAGACAGTGCCAAAATATGAACTAAGCTATTTCAAAATAAGATCAAAATAAGATACACAATTTGCATAGATCAAATTGCGTATCTTATTTCGGGCTACGGTTCAGTGTAGACATAGCCTTTTAGAGCAGGATTCAAGATGTCCTGTCATTAAGGCTTTAACTATAATAGCAAGTTGTGGTCTAGTAAAGTGCTAATCACCACTTCAAATCCTCTCAGGGAAACATTCTATAGAGGAATGCAGGAAATATGGTCACCATTTTGGGAAAGGTGTTGGTTGGTTCCATTCTCGCATATGAATGGCGCTCAGTTATATTGCTTTTGTGTGTTCCTTATAATAATAAGTGCAATTAAAACTATAGTAAATCAAAAGATTTGAGATAAGCCCATAAACTTTGACCTATCAATTGTAATCTAGTAAATACTGGGTGAAATCCTTGGCCCCACGATAGTCAATGGCAAAATTTCCTTTGACTTCCATCTGACCAGGATGTCAGCCTCCCTCTAAAAGCAGACACCAATAGGTCCTGTAATAGCAGGTACATTTGTGGCTCTTTCCGGTTATCCCTATGTTAAAGAACAATATCAATGTGGTTTGAGATGACGTAGTTACAGTAGTAAATGGAAACACACTGGTATGGCTGTGCTAGTGCCCAGGAGATTAATATACAGGTGCCATCTCCGCAGTTACTCTATGCTGGTAATGGCTGATGAAGTCTATGGAGTTCATGCACATGAAATGTCTGCGAGATCCCTCCAGCAGCACAAAACTGGTCATATTGATGGAGAAGTGACCCTACCACAGAAAGCAGTCTGTTGATAGCCATGGCCCGCTGCTGTGGTTCCATGTGAGGCATGTCATTCTGGATCACTTGGTCGGTGATGCCGTGTGGGAACTGATGGCAGAGCTCGATGATCCTGAAGGCAAACAGGAGCAGAAACAGGATACAACATACTGGGGATGTACAATCCTGGTTAATCAGTTAACCTTTAGGTTTAATCAGTTAACTGATTAAGCAGGATCCCAGGGGGAACTGGTCCAGCCCAGCTAGAGCAGCCCCCAGTCTGCAGGGCTGCCAGCACCTGCTCCCAGCCCCTCTGTGCATAGAATTGCTGCTGCCAACCCCTCCCCTCCATGCAGGGGGCTGGGGGAAAAGGGGAGCCAGTTTCTGCTCCGTGCTCTTCTGTGTGTTGGGTTGCTGCTCCTGGTTCCCTCACACACAGATCAACCAGCTCCCAACCCACATGGGGTTGCTCCTGGGTACCTGTTAACCAGTACCTGATGAGCATCACCCGGTAACAGGTTACCCATTCACATCCCTACAACACACAGCTCTACATTCAGCCCTGCCGCAATCTCGCCTCACCCCAAACCCCAGCTGGGCCTCCAGCCTTGCTCCCA
>CM057847.1:5535317-5553830 GCA_030068395.1 Apalone spinifera
AAAGAGGAATGCAGTGTAGACATACCCGATGAGAACTAAGCTCTAAACAATTAAGTGTTTGAAGCTTTCTTCCATCTAGGTCTACCTTTATTGTATAGTACTGGTTTAAATAAACTGGTAGTGACAGGCCTGCAGTACAATTCTAGGAACACCCAAAGCAAAACTCAGCCATCCTTAAAAACTCATGAAGCAGAGCAAATTATTGATGACTGCATTCTTAATTCTCTTTCTAACTCATTACTGATTCTAAAGCTTCAGAGGGATAGCTAAGTTAGTCTGTAACTGGAAAAACTTAAACAACAAATAGTCTAGCAGCACTTTGGCAACTAACAAAACATGTACAGTATCATGAGTTTTCGTGGGCAGAACCCACTTTTTCATCTGAAAGCTCACAAAACTCATGATATCATCTACATGTTTTGTTAGTCTTTAAGTGCTGGTAGACTATTTGTTGTTTTATAAGTTCATTAGTGATTGACAGGCCTGCAGCAGTAGTAGTTTCTGTTTGTCAAATATAAATGAAATTGTTAAAATATAGGATCTGACCTGCTGTCATTGAAGTAAATAGTAAAACTCACATCTAATGGGCAGCCTTTGTGTGGCTCACAGGTGAAATTCACTGGTTTAGCGGTCCTTGCCTGAAGCCTCTAAACTGCAGTGAATTTTATCTTGAACAATAAACATTCATATGGGGAATGTAGCTTTGTCAACCTAATTTTTCAGTGTAGACCAGCCCTTGTTCTATACTGAAAAGTGAGGTGGACAAAGCTACATTGGCCAGGGGTGTGAAAAAGCCACACTCCTCATAGACACAGCTCTGCTGACTACACTCATGTTCAAACTCAGCTATGTCGATAGAAGAATGTCTCCATCAATATACCTAACTTGGTTCAAGGAGCTGATAGTCCTTCACTGACAGGAAAAACTCCTTTCATTGGTGTAGGCTGCATCTACACTGTAGAGTTATGCTGGTATAATCTCTTTACTATATATGTACTTGGAAACATAATGGCATAGCTACGCTGGCATAGCCATGCAGTATATACACAGCCTATACATACAGAAGGGTTTTTTTCTGTAGGAAGGAATACCACCTCCCCAAATGAAGTTAGCTTTGTTGACAGCTTTCTCCCACTGACATCACTGTGTCTATTCTACAGGGTAGGTTGGCTTAGCTATATGGGTCAGGGATTTGTTTATTTTACATCCCTGGCCAACCAGCTATTGCAGTCTAACTTTTCAGGATAGATCAGGCTAGAGGTCGTGGTCATTTATAATCAAATCAGTATTTTACAGTGTATGTTTCACTACCTTAAAGAGTCCTCTTTATTTTCAGTTAATGAGTTCTGCAGTGTCTAGCAGGAAAAGTCTAACAAGCACCCAGGCAATGAGAATCCAGAGGGAAACAGACTTCCTCAAGTAAGATTTTTTTTCTGCTGTTTGTAGTGGGGGAATCACAAAGAAAATGCTTTAACAATTGAAGTGACAATGCTGTTCCATTAAACTAAAATGAGGAAGTCAAGGTATGGACATTGCTGTTGTCATATTTTTGTTTAATATTATTGTATGTCACTGGTAAAGTTGTTTTATAGTGAGAGATAAATTTAATGATCTGCCATTCTGGAGATGGGGGGGGGGCGGAAGAAAGTAATTACAGTATTCAGCCCATACTCATGTTGGTGAGCATTTGCCCAGAAGCAGTCCCAGTGAGTGTGAGTAAGTGCTGACCAGTCTATGCCTGAATTTAACTGCAGGAGATTATAGTATTTAGCAGTACAGCTTGAAAACACGCTCAACCAGTTTGCTGTTATTTCTAGGTGTGCACATTGCTTAGCTCCTCGCCCATCTGATCCCTTTGCTCGCTTCTGTCAAGAATGCGGTTCTCCTATCCTGCCAGTGCCAGGGGGTCGCCTCCCACCCCCTGAAGGAGCTCAGGTCAGCAAAAATATGTAACCAACTCACTCGGACTTAGAGAAACAGCCTCCACAAACTACATATGTTACTGCTGAGGGAACTGTGTTTTCATCACACTTTCAGTTGGAGAATCCTGCTTTCTGCAATTCTTTGTATCGGTCAACAGTTTGGCAGGAGGAACAATAATAATTCTTTCTGGTTTGTTTTGCCTGTGGCTTTCAGCTGCTGAGGGAAAGTTTCAGTTGGGATCTGTTTGTTTTTCTAAGGATATGTTGGAAAAATTAATTTCCTTTCTGGTGCAGATGAAGAGAGCAACAACATAGACTCCCATTAGCACTGCAGTGACCAACAAATCTTCAGAAACTGTAAAGCAGGGGTGAGGAAACTATTTTTGGGTTGGGAGCCTCTGACCCACAGAAAAATCAGTCAGGGGTCACACATGAGTGAGAAGCAAAAAAGGAAAAAAAAATCCTCACTGACATGGTCCTAACTGAGAAGAAAGACACTCCCCACATTCCTCTTGCACACTAGAGCCTAGCCTAGTAGATTTTGTGTGCTCCAGCCCTTTGATGGGGCAGGGGGAGAGGCTGGAGTGCCAGCATGGGCTCCCCAATGCTGGAGGGAGTCCTGATTCTCAATGATCCAGATCCAGGCAAGCCGGGGGCTGCATCCAGCCCCTAAGCCTGAGCTTCCCCACCCCTGCTGTAAAGTTACAAACACATACATGTCTTATTCAAAAAGTGAACATAGTGCACAGTGCTTAATCTCTGATTCTGGTATGTCACCATATCTGTAAAAAGAGCATATTAGTATTCCTGAACTGGAGGTGATTTTATAAGATCAATAGACCAATATGTGCCTGTGCATCTGAGATCTCTCTGTTAAGCGAGGTTTTTATAATGTTGCTCATCTCTGTATTGCCTGAGTATCCGCAGGAGATAATAATCAAAACTTAACATTGAGCCAATGGTCTAATTTTCTTCACTGTTTCCCCCCGAGGTAGACATAGATATAGTCTTTGGTATAGTCACCAATCCTGCAAGGTGCTGAGTGCCCTCCGCTCCCAGCAAAGTCAACAAAAAATGAGGATATTCAGGATCTTACAGGATCTGTATCAGGGGTTTAACTACATGCACGTTGATATTATTGTACCATTTTAGCTTTACTAGGATCTAAGCATCTTTCTGACAAAATCTTCAGTAGTCAGTATATTAGCCTCCTACCTTTGCAGCAGTTCTACCTTTCTTCTTTGTAGCATCTTTGTCTCTGATGTATCCAAATTCTGCTCCTCTTGCAATCAATTGCTAAATTTCTATTGGCTTCCCTGAGAGCAATGCCAGGCTCTGAGTGGAAACGAAATTCCTTTGCAACTAACACTTCTGTTCCTCCTGTCTCATGCAGGGGGCAGTATCCAGTCATGAGCTGGTCAGGCCAAACAGTGCAACTTTCACAAGAAGGTGTCAGCACCCAGGATTGTACTCTGGAATTCTGCAGAAGTCTGACTGAAGGAGCAAAACCAATTGCTGGTTTTGTTTATTCATGAGCTTCTCTTCCCCCCCCCCTCCTCTCCAGTGAGCAATGTATAGGATTAAATATAATGCACGGGAAAAGTAGATTTCATAAAAGGCTCCTACTTGAAAAGCAAATGTGTTTACTAAAGTCCACATATAAATCTATCAGCAGCCTGGTATAGGTTCAGTTGTAACTCTTCCCGGTGCTTGGCGTAGGAAACAAGGGTCAGTAGGACTGGACAAGGGAGTGATATACAGCTGGAGAACAGCAGATCTTCATCAAGCTCTCTATGCCCAGGAAACCCCTCTGCAGCTCCTGTCTCGGGTTTTGACCTTTGCAGGTCTCAAGGAAATATATCAGACAGGAGAAGCTAAAATGGAGGAACAGCTACTGTACAGAACGTATTCCCCACAGAGCCCAGTGGATTTCTGAGGATAAATAAGGCTGTGAATTAATGGAAGTGTTCTTATTAAAAATGCACCATGTATGCACACAATGATTAGGCAGTTATAACTTAGCCAGGGTCACTGACTTGCAAGAATAATTTTATCATGGCAAAAGTATAGGGACGGGTTTTTTTTCACTCTTTTAGTTCTCCAAACTGTTGTTCTAGTGTTCTGCCTTCAGTCAGAGATTGAATCTGGAAAATTTCAGCCTGAAAAGGTAAAGTTTGAGACAGTTCTTAGTAATTAAAAAGCAGTCTTTAAAATTGAAGTATTTAGGTAACTTGAACTATAGCTACCTAAGTGGAACACACACCATTAGCAATAGTTAGGTTTTGCCATGCTGCAATATAATTGTTGAACTTGTTGCAGTTGAAAATGAATATTATGCTGTTGATGGACTCGGCATGTATGCTTTAATTATTTCTCTGATGGGGCACCCACTGCTCCCATCCACTTTGCTTTGCATAACCACTTAGACAATCCTTTTCTCATGTCAATACCTCCATGCAGTTTATTTATAGTTTCATTCCATTACCTTCTGCATACTAGAGTAATCACATTATTGTATGTTCTCCAGCCTGTTACATATGGTGAAAGTTGTCTGCATCCTTCCAGAAAACTCCTCCTCCTCTCTTCTTCCTTTCTTCCTCTCTCTTGCTTTGCTTTTTCCTCTGCTTCCTTCTTGTGCTCTTCTATCCAGCTGCCTTGTCAGTGAGCTAATTAGCTCATTAGCTCCCCAGCCACAATCAGATCTGCTCATCAGGAACTCCTCCTCTTAATCCCCTAATTCAGTGTTTTTCCCAATTTTATTTGGCCACATGCTTCATTTCCTCGAGCAAAAAAAGAAGGAAAAAAAAAAGCCCCACCACCAGCTCTGTCTCTTTAAGAGGGCCAGAGGAGTGCCAGCTCTTGGCGGAACCCTTGCTGTCGCTTCACAGAACCCCAGGCCAGAGCACCAATTGGGAAACACTACCCTAATTGAAACAGTGACCACAATGCTTCTGACCCATCACACCAACTTTGGAGAAGCATGGAACAAAGTGCAAAAACCAAGGTGTGAGAAAACATCAGTGAGAGATGAGAGCAGGGAATGTAGGACGTGGCAATATATGCCCAGTCTTGAAAGAAGGGGAAGATGGAAACTTTGAATCTGACATGAATGCCAGTAGAAGGAGTAGCATGGTCAGAGAGATGGGAGAAGAACAATTTTGGCAGTGGCGTTTTGGATAGACTGTAGGGGTTGAAATAAGAAGCACTGACAACTGGAAATAGGAGGTTATATCAGTTTAGAGCTGACCAATGCTTGGACAAGAGTTAGAGCAATAGGAAAGAGAAGAACTGTAGGGGCTGTGAATGATATGGCATGTCTATGGGGAATTATATGGGTGAAATTGATTCTATTGTGTTAAGATTGCATGGATCAAAATAAGTAAACGAATCACTTGTCCTATTCTCCTAAAAATTATTCATAGCAGGGTAATGCTGAATTATAGACACAGAAAAGCAGTAGCTATTTTCTGGTAAGCACCCACCCTCTAATCTTGGAGATCACATATAGTGAGAGCGAGATTGTTTGAAACCAATGAGAATATTCTCCCTCAAACACTGTCTTACATGTCTGTACAATACTCATGGTGGACTTGTTTTCCTTTGATAATAGAAAACAGCAGTGACCTCTTTATTTAATCTGCTGAGATGGATATCTGGAAGAGAATGTGAATTGACTTGTTTTTGAATGGCAGCGTTACTCTGGAATTAACTTTTATAATGGCACTATCAGGGTGTGCGCTCCCCACCGTGCCTCAGTGACCCACTGACTGTCTTCATCTAGCCCATCTCCAGGCAAGCTACAGTCAGTACGGGCCGCTCATCACTGGCACAGCGTATATCTGCTGCCCCACTTACCTGGGCTGCGTTGTTACCACCCTCCAAGCCCCAGGCCTTGCCTCAGGCCCCCAGCCAGGGAGTGCCTTAGCTGGCACTCTCCTAGCCCTACCTTGCTGCCCCATTACAGTCCTCCCTCCTGGGAGCCTCCTGCTTCCTTCACTGCCCCCCTCCAAAGCAAACTGTGCATCTTTATATCTTCCCCAGCTGGGCTCTCATTAGCCCTAACAGCCTCAGCTGGGTCTTTGCTTCCAGCCCCTGCTCCGGGCCTGAGTTTTGCCCTTAAAGTGCCACTGCAGGGCAGGCGCCCTCTCACAGGCACCATTAGAGATCATCATTCGTTCCAATGAAACTGCTATTTTGAGGGGTGTAAAATTTAGCTCTAAAATGTGCATAAACGGGCTGACAAATGAGGTTACACATTTCCACGTAGGCATCTATTTTGAAGCAAAATTTATCTTGTATGAGCTTGTCCTTTGCTTTTGTTTTCTTAGTTTTACTAGACCCTGAAAAACAATACGGCTCTGTCCAGACTGGCGCGATCTTGCGCCAGAGCTATGCAAATGAGGCTCAGCGTTGGAATATCGCCAAGCCTCATTTGCATAGCTAATGAGCCACCATTTTCGCGGAAGAGGCTTTTGCGCGAGACGGGGCTGTCTACATTGCCCCTTCTTGTGCAAGAAAAACCCTCTTGCGCAAGGCCGTTATGCTGATTATTTTCAGGCATAACGGCCTTGCGCAAGAGGGTTTTCCTTGCGCAAGACGGGGCAGTGTAGACAGCCCCGTCTTGCGCAAAAGCCTCTTCCGCGAAAATGGCGTCTCATTAGCTATGCAAATGAGGCTCGGCGATATTCCAACGCTGAGCCTCATTTGCATAGCTCTGGCACAAGATTGCACCAGTCTAGACACAGCCTACTTGTTTTGGTTTCCAATCTCAATTTTGTCTCCCTTTTTGCCCCCCGACTGAAATAACAATAATAATCTTTGTTATTTATTATTATTATTTGTACTGCAGAGGTGCCACAGGACTCTGTGATAGGCACTCTACCAGGGGTGGGCAATAATTTTTTGCTGGGGCCGCACCAGAAGGGAAGGGGCGGGGCCAGGATGCCTCTGGGCTTCCCCACCCACAGACCATGACTGGTCTGAGGGTGAGGAACCCCTTTGTCCCCTGCCAAGTTCCCCCTAGGCACCCATGCCCCTGGTGGTGGGAGGATACTTCCCGTGCTCCCACACCCGCAGGCCAATCAGTGCCTGGGGGCTTCAAAGCGCTGGGTGCTCCTGGCAGGGTAGAGGAAACTTCATGCGCTTCCCCCCGCCCCAGGTCCTGTTTGGCTCTTTTGCCCACCCCTGCACTGTACACACACTTTGGAAGACCGGTTTTCCACCCTAAGAAACTCGGAGTCCACTTTTTAGCAAAGCACTTGTCTAATGGGAATAGTTCCTTTTGACAGCTATGGCTCATGATACTTTTTTCTATTCACTGTGTAATACACAGTGATTATTATGCATAGTGGGGAAAATCTTGCCCTGTCTATTGCATGGCAGTAGAAGGCTCTGGGCCCACTGGAACATATATGGTTGCTTGCATGGTGGATGGGTTGCAGGTCCTGTCTGGCACAGACGGCCTTTCTACCAGGCTTGGGGGGAGGTGTAATCTATGGGCATGGCAAAAGCAGCTGATCTGTGGAAGCGTGCACATACAACTGTTATTCTCCTTGTGCAACTGGCCTTTGGGCACGTGGTATCTTCATGGCCTATTGGAACCGTAAGGGCAGTTGTAAGTGCTGCAGAGAGGCACTCTGCAGCCTGGAGGAAGATTCTTTTTCCTTCTCCTGATGCACGCGTAGAGGTGCCAGGTGTACACCTGTGTTGTGTGGACTCCAGCTTTGGGGCAACGGGGGCTTAAGTGAGGATGAGGTCAGAGAGGTTCCTGCTGTTCCCTTCCTCCTCCCTCTCCCCACTGTGTTACTAGTTACAGCCATGATGATGGCTTTGAAGCTTCCCTACTGAGGCACAGTGCTGTCAGGGGGAAAGAATCCTTCCCCAACACAACCACGAGGGCTACTCCAAGCATAGCCCAAGGTTTATCTATGTAGGGCATAGCTCAGGTTTTAAGACTTTCGAAGCAATTGCCAGAAGTTGGGAATGGGCTATGGGATGGATCACTTGTTCTGGTCATTCCATCTGGGGCATCTGGCATTGGCCATTCTCAGAAGCAAAGGTAACTCATGGGGGGCACAAGGGATCACATGTGCCCCAAACGCTGTGCCCAGGAGAAGCTGGCCAGCAGCTGGTGGGGAGAGTAGCGGAAGGGGTCGGGACTAGCAGCAAGAGTCCCCCACCTCCCGAGCACTCACTGGCAGCGGCGGGAGAAGTGGAGCAAGGTGGGCCCAGCTGCTTTGCTCACTCAGCTGTAGAGGGGCCGGGATCACCCCCCACACCCACTCCCTGCCGGGAAGCAGAGCAACGTGGCCGGGGGAGCAAAGCAGCTGGGGTCGCCTGGCTCTGCTTCTCTTGTCACAACTGGCAGGGGTGGTGGTGATGGATCCCTGCTGCCAGCACCAGTTTCACTAGTCCCCTGGAACACCTTGTTTAGGGGACAACACAGGGCAGGGGCAAAGCAAAGGTGTGGTGGAGCAAGAGCAGGGAGGGAGCAGAGCAGGGGCAGGAAGAGGTGGGGCCTGGGGTGAGGGTTTTTTCCCAGCCCTTACCAAGTTGGGGGGGTCACTTAGCCAGTGCCTCTCCCCAGGTCCTCCCTCTTGTCAGAAGACAGGATACTGAGGACTCAGTATGGTCATTCTTATATTCCTAATTTTATTCCGCTTTCCTGTAATGTGCATTGCCATAATTTCCTAATATAATGTTCTATGTGCTGCAAGGTGTGGTATTCTCTCACACCAGAACTCAGCGAAAAGGAGCAAGTCTGTTGTAAGTGTGTTTTGACTCAATGCTGAGGCCCTTACTCAGGTAAATGTCCTACTTTGAATCAGTGTGAGGCTTTTTTTTCCCCTGAGTAAAGTCTAAGGATTACAGGGATTGGCGTATAAAGTAATGACAGTGTCACACCGCTTGTAGCAGGAAGAATATGTAACAGAGGTGCTTCCTAAGTCAGCATATAGGTATATAAAAATATCAGGGCTTTGTGCCTACTGCCTTAGCCTCTGCTAAGAGATCATGCCGAAAACGCTGATATTAACTTTTGTGATTGCCTAATTTCCCACGATAAAGACACATCGTATTGTCTTTTGTACAGATGGGACTATGTGTCGAATGCCGAACTATGGTGCCAATGAACACCCCCACTTGTATCGTATGCGAGTCCCCCATAGCTCCACAGCTGCAGCCCCAGGCCAGCGTCTGCTTAAAGGTAATTAAGAACAAATGTAACGAAGAAGTAAATTGCCTAGAGGTCTGGATGTTTCCCATAGATGATTGTGTTTCAGATGTTCCAATTCCATTTGGCTTTGACTCATTACATTGCCACAACTTTTAGCTAGTGGGATTTAAAATGTTTGTTGAACAGTAGCTGTCAGTAAGGGTAGACCACAGAAGCATGATAAGGCATGTTGTAGAAGAGCACGCTATGTCAGTCTGATCTGTTTGACTAAGGTAGGGATGCGTTTCTTCTGCACAGCATGGAGTATGTTAATGTGATCTGTCTAGGCATTTATAGCTTACTCATAGCTATTTTAATGCGAATAAATCTGTCCTCGCCATTCTATTTAGTTCTTTTGATTGTGACATATTAACTTATTGTATGGAAATGGCCCAGCTGGAGCATGTACTGAAGATGGAAGGGGGGGACATGTCTGGGAGGGTGGTTCCTGTGGAATGCATGAGAATGCAGTCTCAGTTGGTGATTCTCAGCTAACTTGTTATGATGGGGTGGGACGGCAATTCTGGAAAGGGAGGGTTCTGTAGGGGAGCTGCAGAAAGAAGAATGATGGGAATCGGGATTGTCAGTGAACTAAGGATGGAGCTGTCATCTTTGATGACAAAAGTGACAGGTATCATGGGCACCAGCCCACACTTTAAATGGTGTAGAGCAGCCTTAAGGTCAATGCAGGGGCAAACTTAAATCAATGGATCACGGCTAGTGTGGACACACTTGTGGACACTCATAATTCCTAGCATCGCTGGAAACTCAAGCTCCTTAGCAGAACCAAAGCTGGCCAGTAAGCTCTCTCCAAGAAGTATAGGGTTATGTCTACCCTGCCGGCATTGGCAGGCAGAGAGTATGCAAATGAAGCGCTGATTAGCATAATGTCATGCTTCATTTGCATACTCTACTTGAGCCGTTTTTGCACAAAAACAAACAGTGTGGACATTTCCTTTTTGCACAAAAAACCCTTTTTGCGCAAGATCCTCATGCCTCAGAGAGGCAAAAGCTGACAGTGTGACATAGCCTAGGTGTTTTTCTTTTGCTTTTCTTTGCAAATAATACTGTTTGCAAGGAACTATGTGTACAAGTAAGCAAATTGATCAAATATCTGGCCAATTCAACAGCACTTCCATCAGCCAGTGTACATCTACATTTGTTCCCTAGTTTGAGCTAGGAATGCAAATATAGGCGACCGAAATTGCTAATGAAACAGGGATTTAAATATTTAAATATCCCCGCGCTTCTTTAGCATGATCTCGCCGGCGCGTTACTCTGCTCAACAGCTGATTCGAACCAGGAAGTGCGCTCTGGGACGTGTTAGTTCGAATCCAACCCCTTGGTTCGAGCTAATGTTACGCCTCAAAAAATGAATAAATTTTTGCAATTTAAAATTATCCAGTGATTAGCCTGCTTTTTCTTTATTTTAAAGGGCAAGATAATCTGTCGGATGTGTGGCACCGGAAATCCTATTCACATAAAACACTGTGTGACTTGTGAAAGCAGACTTCCTGAAACACAGACGGTAAAGTTTCATGCACAGAACAGTTAAACTTGATTACGTGGTATTTGTGAGTGAACTTCATCTTCTTTTTCTTGAAGACATGGGGCCGAATCTGGTCTTGTGCTGGGGACTATGCTTTCTCCTGCATAGTTTAGGGTAGAATTCTAGCAGCTCTCCCCTTGAAACATCATGCTTCAAGCTCCACAAGATACTTGGAAATCCCATCATACACCTTCTTGTTTCTCCCATGGGAACCATGGTTGTACGGTACTGCTTTTTCTGCCAAAAGGTGCTTTGAAAAGGTGTGTTGAAAGTAGTGGTCTTGACTCAAAATGTTCTGAATTTAGTGAGGCTTCTGTGTGTTCAGTTCTCAATCAAGAACTGTAAATCTTGAAAGGAATGATAGGTAATTGCTCCACTTTCTGCATGCCTCATCAGCATACAACTGTTATCCTTGTATTTGGCAGTGACTCTGTCCAGATGGGAGAGAAACAACAATGAATTTTCCCTTTAAGATTGCTGTGTCATCTTCCTGTTTAGTTCTGTTCGTTTGGCTGGGTGGAGTAATTTGTAATTACTATCCCTCAGGCAAAATCTTTTCTAGACGCCCAAGGAGAGATTTCCTTTCTCAAAGCAGGAAGATACAGAGATGGGAGAAGACAATAATAATTTGTATCTCATTACCGTCTGGTCACTAAGACAACATTGCTAGGTCATAACTAAAAGTACCAGGATATGAGTGTATGTTTTCTATAAAATTCTGTAGCCTTGAAAGTTCAATGGAACTGCTCAGAAGCTTAAAATTAAGCAGATGCTTAAGCATTTTGCTGAACGTAAATGGTATTTAATCACTTGCTAGAAGTTGAGCATGTGTATAAGTGTTTTGTTAGAGTGTAGCCACATAACCATTTAACCAGTAAGCTGATGCTTATCGGTTAATGTTATCGGTTATACTCTGCCTCTTTCCTGGGTGCTGGGCCAGCAGGGCTGCTCCCAGGGAGACTTTGCTGTGGGCTCTGCAGTATAAAGCTAAGCTAAGCTTTATTCTGCAGAGCCCACGGCACATGTAGCCTCACACGGTTACCATATTAAATGCTTGTTAAGATCCCTAGTAATAACTTTTAAAAAGGATTCACAGTTTTAAGTAGTTTAGAATGTGGTTTCTCTTCAAATGGGCAAAATGCCACTGCTCACTTACTTAGAAATTAAAGCCACTTTTGCTTCACGCCCCTTTCTAAAATGCTGTTGTCTCCCTGACCTGCAACTATGGCTTTGGTTTTCAAATCTGCTCTGGCCTCAGGCTTTGCTAGTTATCATCAATTATGCTACGGCCCAAAGAAAATAAATTACATAGAAACTCAAGGAGTTGTAAATTTTCAGATATTTTTGTGCTATACTGTTACTCCTTTGGAAACTTAAAATGGCAATCTGTTTTCCTGTAAGAATGGTATTTAATCACTGTGAATTCTCACTAGTTCATTATAGTAGGGTTACAAGGAGGAGCCGACTTGCTGACAGTGAAACAACTATAGAAAATGAAAGAGCAAAATAAACTGGTAACAATGATCTAATCCCCCCAGTCCTCCACTTACCCTAACGTTTTCAAATGTACTGTACATGAATCTTGCAAACAGATAAGAACATTGGCCACATATTCTATTGTATAATGTAATTTTTTCAGCAATTTTTTCAGTATAGCCTAACTTGTAATTTTCAATTTTCCTTATGCCCCCATGTTTCTAGGACAAAATGCAAATAATGGAAAGGTGTGTGTGTGTGTGTGTGTGTGTGTGTGTGTGTGTACACACACACATTATGTCCTTTAAATGAGAAAATTCCACATTAGGTCAGAGTAAAGCCAATATTAATTCACTGCTGAAAGCATTGCTTTAGACTGAGCATTCCCTTAGAAAGTGTCTACACTGCACCTGTAGCTCAAAATAAGCTATCCGATTTGAGTTATGCAAATTGCATTGCTTATTTTGAGTGTATTTCAAAATAGCTTATTTCGAAATTTGGCGCTGTCTATATTGTTTAGTTTAGAAAAGAGAAGATTGAGGGGGGACATGATAGCAGTTTTTAGATATCTAAAAGGGTGTCATAAGGAGGAGGGAGAAAACTTGTTTGTCTTGGCCTCTGAGGATAGAACAAGAAGCAATGGGCTTAAACTGCAGCAAGGGAGGTTTAGGTTGGACATTAGGAAAAAGTTCCTAACTGTCAGGGTGGTCAGACACTGGAATAAATTGCCCAGGGAAGTTGTGGAATCCCCATCTCTGGAGATATTTAAGAGTAGGTTAGATAAATGTCTAACAGGGATGGTCTAGACAGTATTTGGTCCTGCCATGAGTGCAGGGGACTGGACTTGATGACCTCTCGAGGTCCCTTCCAGTCCTAGTATTCTATGATTCTATATAGCACCAAATTTTGAAATAGAGTGCTAATCCGAAACATCCCTTAATTCTTGTGGAACAAGGTTTACAGGGATGTCGGAATAGCGTGTCTGTTATTTTGAAAGCTATTTAAAAATAACAGGCTTGTTTAAAAGACACAGAATAGCTATTTTGGGATACCAGTAGTATCCCATCTGTCTAAATGCACCCTTATAATATACATAAATATTTATGTATATTAATTAGAGCGAACATTGTTTTGTGCTTTCAAATTGGCTTGCTTTCACACTCCCCTTATTTCCTATTTTCTTTTCTCTTATTATAGCCTATAAAATTATTATTTTTTCTTTATTAGCCTGCACTCAGCGGAGATATACCTCCACCTTTATCTAGTCATCTAGGGAAAACAATATCTTGCTCAAAATGTGGCCGTGATAACCCCTGTGATGCTCGTTTCTGTGACTGGTGTGGCGCCAAGGTATGTTCTTAGGCCTTAGGAGTCTGTAAAAAAGTTTCTTTCTGTTGCATTGGCATTTTGGATTTGTGTTGACAAGTCTAGTTTTACCCATCTGCGACCTGCAGCAATTCCATAGCTCCATTCCCAAGAATCTTGTGGGGGTAGGACATTTTTATATTATTATTGATTTAATATTTGTATAAAGTGCTGTAGATGTGCAGAGCTCTGTAAAGAGAAATTAAATTTCAAAGGATGAAATTGTGATCCCATTAAAGTCAATGGCCAAAGTACTATTGCCTTCCATCGGATCAAAATTTCACCCATGTATCTTGCCCAGAGGAGCTTTTACCTGAATAGTCAGTGTAAAGATAACCCCTTGTAGTATATTTCTTCAAACATATTTCTATGGTATTTGGTAACTTCTTATGCTAGATTCACCCTCATCAGGATGGGGAAGTTCAAACTGTACCTTCTAAGGCCACATAAAAATTAGAAACTGCTCTATATGCCACTGAAATCATGGTCTTCATAGGAGGGTCTGGGGAGAAGTACAGTTGAACAGAATATTAACTGAGATGCTTTGAAATTCCAGAGCGCCTTAGTACTGAAAACAGGGATTCCAAGAGGAGAAAAATATTTTAAATGTGCATTTGATATTCATATTTTCAGTTTGGTAGGCCTAAAATTTATCTCTGCAGATGCTAATTCTATCTGCAAAGCCTTACCTCCACATGGTGCAGTTCTGAAACAGTCCATTGTGACGAGCTGTACCTTTGGTCTGGCTTTCGACAGGGAGTGAGCCTTGTTTTAGAATGGGCAACCAAGGTCACCAGTCTAACAATCATAACCATAACTAATCTAATTTCTCTAAATTCAGGCTGGTTGGTCTGATTGGTAGCTTTACTTCTGGGAGGAAAAGGTAGCTCTCCATTGTGCTACACATTTCTGTGCTCCTACGGTGACAATGTTTTCATTGTACATTTCAGCCAGGTCCTCCTCCAAGCTTATTCACTTGCTTCAAGTGTGCTGCAAGCAACCACCCATATGCTAGATTCTGTGGATCTTGTGGTGTCTATATTGAGCCTCCATCAAGACTGGGTTCTGAGAATAGCATGCTATTGGGTGCTGGAGATACCTTTGTGTTTTCGGAGGTAAGTCATATAATGTCACCAATGAGACTGAGATCATAGTAGAGAGACTGGTATCCTCAACTGGTATAAATTGGTGTAACTCCATTGGCTTCTTCCATTTGAGGATACCATGTTCTGCTTGCAAACATTCTAGGTATGTCTACACAGCAGCATTATTTTGGAATAACTGATGTTATTCCAAAATAACAAAATGCGCGTCTACACTACAAGCCTTTATTATGTTGAGCTGGAGGACTTCTTACTCCAACTCATGGCAACCCTCATTTTATGAGGAGTAAGGAAAGTCGAAGGAAGAGTGCTCTTCCTTCAACTTCCTGCTGTAGACAGCGCCAAAAGCCGACATACGCGATTTCGACTTCAGCTACGTCAAATGCGTAGCTTAAGTTGTGTAGCTTATTCCGACTTTAGCCCTGCTATATATACATACCCTCTGTGAGCAGAATAAAAAGTTACATATATTCACTGTGGGAATTGTTTGCTGTGGATATTTACTCATCCTTAAACTTAATATGCAGGGCTTGACGAACCACGGCGAAAGCCGCTCGCCAGCCCTGCACTGCGCATGTGCAAGAGCTGCATTGCGCATGCGCACGCCGCCGGTAAACGGGGAGCCAGGCTGAAATCTACTCACCATGGGCGAGTAGATTCAATAGATTGTTGAGCCCTGTTAATATGTATAGCAAAATGAGAAGCAATCCATCTCTTCTTAAAGTATTTGCTCTTAAAGTAATTTTATTTGGTTCTGACACAATCACTCACAAGTTATATCTGGCTAACTGGAGGCTTTCTTTGATTAGCCTTTGATTAGCATGTGCCACATGGTTTTAAAAATCATGTTTTAAGAGAAGACCATAATACTTAGACAAATGTAAGAGTATCGGATGCTCTCAGAACATAAGTCAATTTCTATTTACAATAAATACGTTGCATGAGTTTTTCTGAGTGTTAATGATATGTGAGGATGGCATTTTTTGCAAATGCTAACTGTAATCAGGCATTATTAAAATTCCTCCTTTAAATGCTTTGCATCTCTGATGGCTTTTTCATTCTAGGATTTCTTTTACATACATTATTTCTTTCCTTTTTGGTGATTTCCTCACACACACCCCCCCTTCTATTACACTTTTGTCATCTGGGCACTGATCTTTCCCAACAGGGTAAAGGATTACAGACTCGAGCTGCCTGGGAGCCTCTGGGAGTTTCATTATCAAAGTCAAGACTAGATAGAACAGGAAGAAAAGAGAAAGGAACCCAGACTATTGGCCTGTTCTATCCATCCAGCAAACTCTTGGAGAAAAAGGAACTTGAGCTGATTTCTCAAAAAGAAAAGCAGGAGAAGATGAGTGATCACAAGCCACTGCTCACAGCCATCAGTCCTGGAAGAGGTTAGAAATAGTTCATGATTGCACATGGTCTCCAAAGAAAATGTCTCTTTGTTCTGAAACAAAACTACCATACTTCACCTTGTATTCTTGCAAAATGGGTTATCCTCTGTGGGATAATCCCTTGAAAGGCCACGCTTCTTCCCATTCATACCTGTACATCCTGTGCCTGGTGCTTTGACCTGGGACCCCTCCCTTCTCTAACGCACAGCAAGCCTTCACAGAATGTACCAGAATTACATTAAAAGGCTTTTGTGCAGCCTTACTATTTGGCTGCAGTGTAATCACATCTTCCAAGGATCAGACATGGTCAGTATTTGGATTGAAGACTATTAAGGAAAACTCAGGTTTTGTCTGAAAACATGTAATTGATGATGATAGTCTTTCTGGCAATAATGGCACTTAGTGTTGCTGGAGACACTCTCTTTTAGAAAATATGTAAGGGCTTATCTGCAAATGGACATTGACCAGAATAGCTATTGCAGAATAAACGGTGGAAGCAGCACTATTATTCCAGAATAAAGTGTCTACAAAGAGAGCTGTTCCAGAATAGCTGTTGCAAAACAGTTATTCTTCAGTAACTTGTGGTCAGTTTCCCCATGCCTAACTCCAACATCTTGACTGTTTGGAGTCATGAAAAATCCTTTACGAATTGGGATCTTAGCCCCGATATCCTGGCAAAATTCCAGTTGATGGCCAAAAGTTAGACACCTATAGCTATATTTAGACACCCGAATAAGTGGCTTGGTTTTCAAAAGGGTTGAACACTTTGCAGCTCCCATTGACCTCATTAATCTCATGATGTGTTTTGGTCTGTCAACCCAGAGGCCATTATAACTTTTAAAGAGCTAGAGCCTCAATTCCACCCATTAGGTAGTGATTCAGTGGGTTGATTTTTTCCCCCCGTCTGGTTCACCCATTTGTAGCTGTTCTGCCATTCAGAAGAGTAGCTAACTCTTAGACCACTGGTATTTTTCAGTGTGCCAGCCAAAGGAATGGTGAGAATGATGTATATGTCTGTAGTGTACAAAGGCCTTCCTAAATTTTCTGTAAACATTTAGGTGAGGCTTTTTCTTTTTAAGCTATTACTGGGGGAATAACTCTTCACACTCTTTTGCAGTGAGGAGTCTCCTCATAGTTCCATCCCTGCAATTAATAGAGTATTTGACTAAACACGTCAAGAAAATTATCTTAAATAATGGTAAGGGATTGTCCCAGGATAGGGCTAAGAAAATATTTAACTCTAAATCAACTTTTGTGGCTGTGCATCAGAAGTGCAGCTTTCACCATGTGAAAAAGAGCTCCCTTCACAGGGGCAAGTTGGGGAGAAGCTTTGAAATGCTTTGAACTACAGTCGAACCTCACCAACTGACACAGAGTCCCCAGAAGTCTTTGTTGAAAACCCAGATATAATATAGAGGCGGGGTTGTTGGTACATTATTCTCCATTAGTATCCCTTAGGCCAGGGCTACTCAACTTTGGAAGCCCTGGGGGCCACAATGATACCCACAGCACATGCCAAGAGCTGCAACTTAAGTGTGGTTGCATAGTGTCATGGGTCGCGCTTCCCCTCAGCACCCCAGGGTCATCATCGTGAGTGCGTCTGGCCCCTTTTTTGGGCATCCACCCAATGCCTACTGTCTCGAGTCCTCAGTACTCCTTAAGCGCCGGATCCCTGGGCGCTAGCCCTGGTCCCGCTTGGTTAGTCTCTATCACGAACGGAGGGGAGGAGGACCTGGGCCCATCCTCGCTCCAGGTCCCGACGCAGGACCCTAAGGACAGGGACACGCTTCCCTGCCTGGTTGGTGGGGTGTGCCATAACTCACCAACCCTCAAGTGGCTTCCTGGCTCCGCCACTCAGTCCTGAGTCACTTCCTCTCCTCTGTGCCGTCAGGTCTCGGCGTCCGCCCTGCGGTCGTCCCGCGTCGACCCAGGCTTCTCCCTCCCTGGCTCCTTTTACTCCCCGTTCCTCTTTTACGGCCTTCCCCTCTTCTTCTCTCCGTTCCTCTGCTCCCTCTTTCCCTTCTTCCTCCTCTCTTACCTCCCCGCTTATGTCCTCCCCCCTCTGGGGCTTCCCCGCCTGTCCTTTAAACGCCACGCCATCTTCTGACGTCACGCCCGGCCGACCCACAGCGTGGGCCGTGATGTCATTACTCGCCTCAGGAGGATTCCGCGGAGCCGCCCCAGAGCAGGCAGCGCACGTTTGGTGCGCCGCCACTGCCGCCTCCCCCCACAGAGCTGCCACCGGATCAGCTGCCTTGCGGGGTTCGGGGCCTGCAGTGGGGCCAGCGCCAGCGGACTCTACAGCCCCATCACGCATAGATATGCAATTATATGCAAATATACATGCAAATAGCTTCTTTCATACTGACAGGCATGAATACAAAGATTAAAGCAAGACAGCACAACACGCACGCCCCATTTAAGTCAGTTCTACTGATCACTGCTCTACAGCCAAAATGCTTCTGAAATAAATGTAGTCAAACTTTAC
>CM057847.1:5556014-5572142 GCA_030068395.1 Apalone spinifera
TCCAGAGAAGAGCAACAAAAATGATTAAATGTCTAGAGAACATGAGCTATGAGGGAAGGCTGAAGAAATGGGGCTTGTTTAGTTTGGAAAAGAGAAGACTGAGAGGGGACATAATAACAGTTTTCAGGTATCTAAAAGGGTGTCACTGAGAGGAGGGGAGAAAATAGTTCTCCTTGGCCTCTGAGGTTAGGACAAGAAGCAATGGGCTTAAACTGCAGCAAGGGAGGTTTAGGTTGGACATTAGGAAAAATTTTCTACCTGCCATGGTGGTTAAACACTGGAATAAATTGCCTAGGGAGGTTGTGGAATCTCCATCTCTGGAGATATTTAAGAGCAGGTTGGATAGACATCTATCAGGGATGATCTAGATGGTGCTTGGTGCTGCTGTGAGGGCAGGGGACTGGACTTGATGATCTCTTGAGGTCCTGTCCAGTTCTAGCATTCTATGATTCTTAAATCAACTTCCTGCACTAAATAGACAGTCATGCTTGCAGGGAAAATATACAAGTACAATTTAGGGATGTTAAATTGCGTTTAATCAGCTACTCGATTACTTGATAAGGGGGGAAATTGCAGAGCCACAGTGGGGTTAGCTCCCAGCCCTGGGTCCCAGATGTTGCATCTCTGCTTTTGAAATGTATTAAGAATCCCCAGGCTCTTTTTACATTTAAAAGGCAGAGGTGCAGCGTCTGGGACCAGGCGCAAGCCAGCATAGCTGATTCCCAGCTCCTGCCCGGTTCCCCCGCTATACCTCTATCCCCCCTGTGGAGACTGTTCTGGGGAGAACTGGCTTTTAAGCCGAGTCCCCTACCCAGCAGTAGCTCCTGCCTTCCTCCCCCTTTCTACCTCTCTCTAATAGAGACAGCAAGGGAAGGGGAAGCAACTGGCCGAGTCACTGTTCAACTACCAGACAATCATGTGCCTATCAGGTAGTCGACTAGTTGCTTACATCCCTAGTACAACTTGGAGAGGGAGAAATAACAATAAAAAAGAAATATAAGTTTCCTGACCTGTGCTCTATTTTTTCTGGTTGTATTTTTGGTCCGTTTTGAACAGGAGCCAAAACTTTTGCAAAGTAAATGTTACAGAGAAGCTATCTCTTTTTTACTATAATGTACAGTAAATCAGTCTGATCTAGGTGTAACCAGTTAATGACAACATGAGTTCTGATTTACAGTCAAGGCTGCCAGAAACCTTTTAAGACACATAACAAACAAAAGTAGCATGGAGCCAAGCACGCATATGTGTATTTCTGGCATCCAGGTTTTACATCTTGATTTTTATGTGACAAGTATTCTGGCCCAATTTAACCCTGGCCTAACCTAGTGCAACTATCACTGTCTTTACTGGGAAATGCATCCACAAAGTAGTAGCTTAATTGTAAGGTTTAATTGTTACTTAAAAAAATATATTTATTTCAGCCTGGGATTTAGTTTAAAGCAAAAGGCCTCTCTGCCTTTTGAAAATCATTGGAGAACAATTTTGGGTATGATCATTTTTCAGTTTGTTTCTTTAAAGCTTATCATGATGGTCAATACCCTATAAGCCTGTGGTTTCACTTTACCATAGTTTGTACATGGCCAAACTCTAAGATTGATGATTTTCCTTCTAAGCCTCCTTACCTTGATTTTTCTCAAGAACTAAAAATGTTTTGAGAACCATTCCTTTGCTTATAGTTTGGCATTTTGTTTTTATATAATAAAATAACTTTATACAGCAGTAGTGTCCAGTAGCCCCCATTATACATTCTGATATTAAATCAGGAACAACTTGCTTTTTAAAATCAAAGTATATAACAGCTTCAGTACAGTGGATCCCTTCTAAGAATTAGTGACATAATAGAAAGAAGCTACCCAGTATATTTTCTCTTCTGCTCTTGTTTTGCCTTACTAAAGCCACACAATAGTACTCTTTTTCTGATTTGCCTTCATGTGTCTATTGTGGTCCTCAATCAATGCTATGGCAGGCCAGAGTAAGGTCAGGGTGACTTTATTGTTTTGACTAAATGAGGTTTGTCACACCTACAATTTGATTACTCTCCCTCTTTTCTATACGGGTGCATCTATGCTGCACCCATAGGTCGAAATAAGATATGCAATTTGAGCTCAGCAAATTGCATATCTTATTTCAATCTAATTTCAAAATAGCTTATTTTGTCTACACAATGCCAAATTTTGAAATAAAGTACTATTCCGACAAGCCCCTTAACCTTCATGGAATGAGGGTTACAGGGACGCTGGAATAGCGCACCCGTTATTTTGAAATCTATTTCAAAATAATGGGCATGTTTAAAGATGCGGAATAGCTATTTCGGGATACTTCCAGTATCCCAAAATAGTGCCGCTATCTAGACATAGCCCAAGTGTCCTCTACAGTAAAGTTGGCTGGATCCCAATACACAGCCACTTAAGGTTTAAAACAAGTTCTTCCATTCCTTTGTCCATTAAACCTAAAATATTTCATTGGAAATTATGGACTCAGATAGCAAAAGAACTTACACTAAATCCTCCTCTGACTTCTTATTAATTATTTAGTTTGTAGCAGCACTCAAAATGTGCTAGATGCTATATATGCATGGAGCTCCTACCACAAGGAGCTTGCGGATAGACAAAGAACAGACAGAAGATTGGGGAAAGACACACAACATATAAGCAGAGTGATCGGCATTAGGACAGGAACATGTAATCACAGTTCCACGCTGTTGTTTTCTTGTTTGCTATCTGGGTAAACTGTCTCCATTTACCCCCAAAGATGCTTAACAATCGGCCAATTTCTCATGAGTGTTGTCTCACAAGTGCATCTGAAGAAGAGATCTGAGGCACTTGTCAATTGGATTCGCTCACTGAGACTCTTGAAGAGGAGAGGTGCTATGGAAGAAAGTACAGAGACAGTTTCATCTGGGAGTTAGTGAGCCAATATTGATTTGTTAAAACTCTTTCCTTCCCCTCAAACTGCATGTCAAATCTCATCTTATCTGAACTTCTTTGTGCTCATAATTTCCTAAAGAGAGAGTATATGTTAACACATGAAGTATTTATCAAATAATACAGTTTATAATACAAACTGGAATCCCTTATTCACTGTTACAGTTTTCAGACCTGGTTTTATTTTTAGCTCTCAGTAAGATCTACAAAAGCAAACCACATTTCCTGAAAATCACTTCATTCATGCTGGATGGCTCAGGCTTAATACTACACTAAGATTAACTTTTTTTTCCTGAAATTGTTGTGTATTTGGTGTCACACAAGGCTAGCTCGAGTCTTTAGACTCAGCACTGAATATGGGAGGAGCACATATCTTTGCCACCCCAAAGGGAGCTCTGGGAAAGAGTTAAGACTCAATGGTCCACTCTTGATCTGAGGGGAAGTGTATTTATTTTAACCTTTTATGGGTGCAACTTGCTTCTCTTCCTGCTCCTTGGTCAGCTGGATTTGTTACAGAAAAATGCAGTGTTCTTGGCCTGGTCAAAATCTACAGTTACTTACTCTACCACACCAGTGGAAGAGTTACTGATGACAAGTACAGGGTAATTTCTTTTTTATAACTCCTATTTTTTAGGGTACTGGAGAAAACAATTAGATCATGTCTGTGCTCATCTTAGAAGCTATGCTCAGAACAACCCAGAGTTCAGGGCTTTGATTGGAGAACCTCGAATGGGAAAGGTAAGAAATAGCTTTTGCATCTAGCATTTTTCTTGTAAAATATCAAGGAATGATTGAAGAGAAAATAAATCCGCTAAAGAAACTGTTTAATTTTCTAGTAAATTATTACTTTAGGCCATGTCTACACTAGGAGCGTTTTACTGGTGTAGAAATACCAGCATAGCACTTCTAGGGCATGTCTACACTAGAGGAGAAGGTTGAATTAAGATATGCAACTTCAACTATGTTAAATGCGTGGCTGAAGTCAAGTACCTTAACTCGACTTTTGGCGCGGTCTACATTGCAGGAAGTCAAAGTTAGAACACTCTCTCTTTGACTTCCCTTACTCCTTGTGGAAGCAGGACTACTGACATCAACCGGAGTGCCCCTCTCAGTTCAAATTAGCTGTCTTAACTAGACCCGCTAATTCAAACCCTGGAAGATCGACAGCGGCAGCTTCGATCGTTCTCTGTAGTGTAGATGTACCCCTACTGTGGATGCAGCTATATCAACAAAGCAACACTTTGTATAGGTATAAAAAAACTGCCTTCCATGAATGAAACAAGCCATGCCAAAGTCTGTAGTATAGACCTGGCCTAAATAACTGTGCCATTTATTGTCTTGATTAAGCTACCCGAGTCTTAATTTCTGTCTTACTTTTTTCCCTGCTTGTTCTTTCTGTGTCCCTTTTGTTCTCTTTTTCTCACTTCATTCGTTCTATTCCAGTTTTTTCTTCAGTCTGCTGTTGAATTCTTTCTGCTTTCTAGAAATACTTCCCTTTCTTCTCTCACATATTCTCTTTTGACCATTTCTTCGGGGATGGTTCCAAACAACTTTAAAGGCCTTGCTGAACGATCAGAAAAGAGCTGTGATTCAGTTGATTTTATTGTATCCCAGAGCAGATGTTAACCCTGATGCTGTTGGTAAGCACAAGGCCAATGCATGATTTAAGTCCAACTTGTTTGTAAGTAGTGCATTTGCCTTGGACTAACCCTCTGCAGAGGGTTACGTTTCCCCAGTAGACAGCAGCAGATCACTTTGTCTCATATCTTTTATTTCTGCCACAAACTATGCCATTATTCTTACCTCTCTACTAGGCACTGCGCTTGTGAATATTAGGCATATAGCTGACTTAATGTCCCTTGCCAACACTAAAAAATGGTTAGCTCTGGCTAAAGTGGTGGCTAAAATAGTCATACTGGCAATGGCAAGATGGAAAATTGAGGTTCCTTCTGCATGCAGCGACGGCTCTCAACGGCACAAGTGCAAAAATCATATCAAACAGAAAATGGGTTTCTTTCAATATGGCTACATGTACAGGGAGCAGGAATGACATGACCATTTGCCACTTTTTCAAGGTATGGCAACCCCTCAGATATGTTGGGCTTGATTCTTATGACCACTCTGGCATTGTGCAGGGGCATAAATGTGACTGGTGTCTATTTTAAAGGCATTTTACACTGCAAGAGATGGAAAGTGACTTTAGTACAAGTCAGAATCAGGCCCATTTAATGTGTGCTTTTTGAGAGAAGGTTCAGGCATATCGAGTTTTGAAAGATATGGAAAATATCTTCTAGAGGGATGTTCCTGCTGTTTTTAGGCCTCTTATTATCCTACTTTAATGAAACCTCTGCCAAGAAAAGTAGCAGTGATGGTTCAAGGCAAATGCCGATATCTGGTCTTTCTTAACACTTTTTCATGTTTCATGCAGAATAAATAAAATAAATAAATCAAAGTTCTTAGCCTCGGCAGTGATGCCAGTGTGCATCGTAATTTCATCAGCTTTCAGAAACTAGTCAGCTATCTGCCACTGGTCTAAAATTCCCTGCAGTTTCAATGTTATAAATAATATCATTTTCCCTCTTGAAATCACTTTCATACAGTGTTAGATGGTTTGGCTGCCACAGAATGGGGTCCATGCTTCCTCCCCACAACAGGCTGCATTTTAGTAGTGGGTGAAATTAGCGTTATATGTACTGCACTCTGCTTATGTACTGGTATGAACTGGCATAACCCAAGGAGCAATTGTCCACTGATAATAAGTCTTCCTGGAGCAGAGTGGCAAAAGCTGCCCGTAACTCCTGCACGACTGGGGCTCTGTAGCCAAGTGGTGCAGATCCAGAAGTGAATGGGAGGCGGGCCAGATCAGCTGACAGATGCTTACTTAGCACCAGGCCTCCTTCATGGCAAAGCATCTCTATTTATCATATCAGTTGCATCTAATATGTTCATGGAACACTGTGCACCAAAGTGTTCACATATAGCTGCCCCTGTTGGTGCAGGGTATGTGTGTGTAAATGCTATCCCTCTACAGCCCTGGGTATGCATCCCTTTCATGGCCTGTAAAATGTTTTGGGATGAGAGTATATAAGGAATCATCAATATCGTGTTTAGACATTTGGCATTTTCAATAATTCAGGTTTCTCTGCTCACCTCAAAATATCACTTCTTGTAAATTTTTAGCTCTTCATTCAGTCTAAATGGCAAAATGATTAGTTAATGTGCGTACAGTGCTATAAAGAGGCAAAGTATGAATTAACTGTTATTATTATTACTGTATTTTTATTTATGTATGTTTGGTTCAGTTGATACATGTTTTCAGCCCCTAGCAGTACTACTTAGCATTACTGAAACTTTCTTCCTGTACTTTTATAAGAAGAGATGCTAATTTGTGCTTTTTTTCCCTAACAGATTATTTCTGCAACAGTCCATGAGGATGGTTATGAAGTCAGTCTCAGATTAAATTATATTCTTGCCATAAACAAGGTTAGTTTAGGGGACTAGGCTAATCTTTTGAGAAGTTGACCTATTGCACCAATGGTTGACAGCTCAGTACGAATAAGTATCTGCAACCGTATTCCAGAATTTGTCTGGCTGAGAGGGTGTTATTCTTGTCTAACATGAAAGTCTTTTATTTTTCTGTTTGAGCACATTAACAAGAATCCCTCCTTGATCAAAAAAGATGGTCAGGTTGCTCTCATCTTGAATTCATTGCCAAGGCATCTCATAGAGTATGCTATTAATATTAAACTTCCTTCTTTCAGCTGAGAAGATCTTTTAATAGCTTTAATACCACTTTCCTCCTGCTCTCAAGTCTTTCTAATTCCCAAATTGCAACCAGTTGTCTTACAATTGAGAGGCAGTACATGTTGGAACATTTGCTAATTCTGCTCTGTGTGTATCTGCAGTGGTACCTTGTTTACCCATGTTCTCAATATAGCTGGACATTTATTTATTCCCAGTCCTTCCAAGAAGTCCAGTTCAACTCAGATAGTATTTGTTTTACATGGCACCTTGATGGAAAACAGTTGGCTTCTTTTCGCAGTATCTCATTTGACAAGCGATATGTTTGGAGATTCTCTTAACCAATATATAATGCTTTTCCTTGGTCTGTCTTCATTTCATAATATTGAAGTGATGGTCAAGTTTTTGCATCAAAACAAGTGCTGAGGGATGTCATCATGCTTTAACAACCTCTTTCCATTCTCTGTTTTGAAATAGTATTAACAAAGACTGATGACATTAAATAGCTGTTTATCTTAGTATAGATATAACTTCTTTCCATTTTATGCCACTGAGGATATTACAGAATTATGTGAGAATCTGATTAAATGTCCACGTTATGTATTCCCCAGGATATTCTCATTGGTAAGCCAATGACGTCTGACAATGATTATCTGAGCACTGTGGCAGAAGGCAGAGACGGACTATATGATAGTCAGGCTAGTTTGGGTGAGTTTTCCAATGTCTTTACAATGTGATCTAACTACAGCACTCAAGAATAGGAATCTGTCTCCTGTAAATAACATGTTAGATGCTCAAACAGGGAAGGGTGCCCAAGTAAAGACAGCATGCAACATTTGAAACCTCTAAATAGGGTGTAAGCAGGATTTAAAGATAGGAACCACAGAGAGACTTAAGCTTTGTAATGCTGAACATCGTGGTGCCTAATTCTTAGGCCAGTGTTTCTCAAAGTGATCCATGGATCCGCTCTGAGAAACCTGCTAACTGGCTGCTCGCTCCCATTTGTTTATTTATCGGCTCAGCAGCCATTCGAGTGGTATGGGTAGGGCTGCTGCTTCCCATGGCTCCCCTTGGCTGCAAACAGCAAACCAGAGCCAGTGGGAGCCATGAGGCTCTGTGGCTGTAGAGCTGGTAAATAAACAAACGGGAACAGACAGTTAGCAGGTTTCTCAGAGTGAATCCACATATCCCTTTGAGAAACACTGTCTCAGGCGCTTGGAAAAATCACAAGAACAACAAAGGGTACGTCTACACTTGCCCCCTAGATCAATGTAGGGAGGCTAATGAGGGTGACCGGAATTGCAAATCAAGCCCGGGATTTAAATATCCTGTGCTTGATTTGCATGTTCCCGGCCAATCGCCATTTTAGAAATTGACTAGCCCGAAGTAACTGCCCGCGTCTACACGCGGCAGTGAAACAGGATTCCGATTTAAAGCCCCTAAATCGAATTAGGTGGTAAACCTCATTCCATGGGATTGGTAAACCTCAATCCCTAAATCCCTAATTCGATTTAGGGATTTATTCTGGAATCCCGTTTCACTGCCACGTGTAGACGCAGGCAGTTACTTCGGGCAAATCAATTTCTAAAATGGTGACCAGCCGGGAAAATGCAAATCAAGCGTGGGCTATTTAAATCCTAGGTTTGATTTGCAAATCCTCATTAGCCTCCCTAGATCGATCTAGGGGGCTAGTGTAGAAGTACCCAAAGGGATCTATGCACCTAGTTAGGTGCTTAGGCTCCCTATGCAATGAATGGGGAAAGATGGGTGCCTTAAAATGCTATCCACAAAAACCAGCATACTAGGCAGGGGGCCTCCTAAATTTAGCCAATGGGAGATGCCTACAAGGGGACTATGATAAACTTTTCCCTTTCACAGAAGTAGGCATCTAAATCCGGGTTGTAGAGAAGCGCCTGTCTCTACTGGGAACCTCTGTGCTGGAGTGCCTTAGGCTTCTGAGGTGTTTCTTGGGATGAAATGGGCCTACCTCACACCATACAAAATGGCCAGAGAAGGAACTGGTGCTGCTGGCAACCTTCATAGAACTTTTATTTCAGTGGTTAGAGCACTTGCATGGGATGTGGGAGACCCAAGTTCAATCCCCACCCCCGTTCCCTAGGAGGGCTCTAGCCACTGAGTTCTCACGTTGATGCTATTCCACTGAGGGTAAATACTTAAATAGCCACTGGACCATAGAGGGAATGACTCTGAAGTCCAATGGTTTAGGCATTGACCTGGGTGGTGCGTTACACACGGTCCAGCCACTGTATTCCTGGGCGAAAGAGCTTCAGCAAGAGAGACTGAAGGAGCCTGTCCCCTTCCAAATAGCCGCAGCTCAGTGGTTAGCAGGCACTCCTGAGAGGTGGGATACCTTTGTTCAAATCCTCTCTCTTCCCCCATCCCAGGCAGAAGTGGTTTTTGCCCACAAAAGCTCATGACCCTATATATACACACACGTGTGTTTGTTAGTCTCTGAGGTGCCACAGGACTACTCATTGTTTTTAAAATTACATACCACTGGACTAAAAGTTATAAGGCAGGCACCACTCTTATCCACCCTGGTTTTTGAATGGGACCTGATCCAGTGGGGAGCTGTATGCCTACTGCATTGGGCCCTGCATGCAACTTAGGTATCATCTGTACATTTATCTTGTGAATCCCCCTAAATGGGGAGATGGGAGTCTGTATGCCTGTCACTAGGCAGCAGTGTGCATGCCCATGGGATGAAACATAGGTGTCAGGCAAGTTTAGGTGCATAAAAGCTTCGGTGGGAGCTTTATGGAGCCCATACTGGGACTTAGATCCTTCACCCGAGCTTTTTGCTACACTAGCCATTGCCATGTAAGATCAACACTAGTCTTATAGGGGCAAGGGGCATGTGCATGTGAATTATCATGATGCCTTATTTATTTCTGAATGCTTTCATACATACCTAGAGACATGCGTGAGGTAATTAGTTTTTACTGGACCAGGTTCTGTTGGTAAGAGACACAAGTTTTCAAGTTTGCACCTGAAGGAGTGTGTGGTGTAAACTCGAAAGCTCATCTCCCTCATCTACAAAACTGGGCCAATAAAAATAATTACCTCACCCACCTTGTTTCTCTGGGACCAATATGGTTACAACATGGCATTCATACATTCCTTTCAGTTTCCCTTATTAATACTGTTGTAAAGCAGTTCATCTGAGATTTGGGGTATGGCATGATATGTGGAGTTGCCCTGTTTTCATTGCTATTCAAATCCAAATGCAAATGCACAAGGGGCCACGTAAGTGGGGTTTAGGCTTCATGCTGGCTCTGTAGATAGGGGTTGATTTCACACTACCACAGCAATGTACAGATGTATGTACTGCCTATGGCTCCTGAGTTCTTGTTGCACCACTGGTATCAGTTTTAGTTTTAACTCTGGATTTCTCCCATTCTAGTGTGTGAAGAGGGTCAGAACATCTCAAGTTCCAGAGAAAAAGTAAAAAGAACAAAGAAGACAAGGAAATTTCTAGAAAAAGAAGATAAGCTATCTGTACGTACATGCTATAATCTGAGAGTGTAGGAAAGATTTGAGGACTGCCCAAGTGCTAACGCTAATAGACATCCAGTGGAAAAAGGAGGCTGGGTTTTTTTTTTAACACCTTTGAAATGCAGTGGTCTAGGTCAGTGGTTTTCAAAGTACAGGTCACAACCCAGTACTGAGTAGCTGAATGCCAAGCACTGGGTTGCCTTGCCAATTCAAAAATTGTAACCGTTGTTGGCACACAGCAGCTCTAAAGGGCCACAGAGCAGGGCAGCAGGGAGCTGGAGAAGAGAGAGGTAGAGGGTGGGCAGAAACTGGGAAGGGGAGCAAGTTGGGGCTTGTATGTGGCTGCTGCAGGCCTCTCCCCCGGTCCTGGAGCTTGCTGCTACCAGTGAGGTGAGAGGCCCCTTTCCCCTGGAGCTCTGTGTTGCCTGCTCACGGAGGGGGAGGGGAGAAGGGCCTCATCCCCCAGAGCTATCTGCTGCTGGCAGGGAGAGGATTGGAGGGTGTCCTCTGGCCCTTTAAGCTTGGCTTAATGTAAGCCTACCTGCACCCCAAATATCTCATCTCTGGCACCATCCAAGAGCGCTCAGCCCTTCAGCATCCCAACCCTCTTGCCCAGCCCTGCAGCCCTCCTGCACCCTGAAGACCCTCGTCCCTGGCCTTCCCCTGCAGTCTACCAGTCACATTAAGTGAAACAGTTTTCTTCAACTGTAGGTTGTGAGGGAAAAAAAGTCTGGAAACAACTGGCCTAGGTGTCTATGGGAACATTTTGGAAGGGGAAGATGGAAAATAGTCAAATTTGGTTTTAAAAAAATGACTGTCTTTCCTAAATAGGAATGGTTGGTTGGCCTGTATATATTTGTATAGGGGCTGGATTGAACCAAATTTCCCCCATTCTCTGAATAAGTTTTTTTAAAAACTAGATAGCTTTTCTCCTTTAACCAAAGCATCAGTCTGGACATCATGCAAGTAGCTTAACTGAAATATTTTGGACCCATTCTTCTCCCTTTGAAGTGAATGGTAGAACTTCACTAGGAACAGAGTTAGGTGCAAAATCTCTGTGACTATTAGCATTTGGGAGGGCTAATGCTACAGAAAATGTGTTATGGAAAATTTCAAAGCCAAGTTGCTGTGTGCATGTGGTTGCATCATTTATCGAGTGGGGACAAGAGGAGGAGTGGCTAAGTCACACTGTAAGAAATATGAGTACTTGGATTTTCATAGCATTTAAAAATACACAAACAAATCAGATAACTGATTTTCAGTGCCAAAATAAAAACACTTCCACGTGAATTCCACCCCAAATAAAAGACCTCATTTCTGCAAGCCCTACTTCATGAGAATCTTGGTGTGGCAATATGCCCAGGCCAATGTACGGGTTTTGCTTGCTAAGTGCTTCCCTTACTCCCTGCAATTTCATAGTCTCTCCTGGGCTTAGCACAGGGGTCCCCAAACTTTCAGCTGCCAGGGCCACATCACTTAGTCTTGTTCTGATGGTAAGTTGGTGCGGGTCTGTAATAGAAAATTATATACGTTTTGAACATAAATCTAAAGGTTTAAGAGCTTACAGTTAACAGACATGACAGCAGAGAGTGAGAAAAAGCTAGTAAGTGTGAGAGCCATTTTATCTTAGGAGTGTGCACAGTGAAGCAGATAGGAGCTCAGGGAAAAGCAAGAGGGGATGAAGAGATGCGGTATGGTGGGAAAGTAGGGAGAAGGGGCAATGGAGAGGGAAGAGTAGCATGGGGTGTGGGCCAAGAGGATGGAGAAGAAAAGCCCCTTGTACAGGTTCAGTTTTGTCTTTGCTGTATCAAGTCCTGGAGTGTGCTTTCTGTGGACGTGTGTACATAGTTGTTTTGATTAAGTCCCTTTTTGGGAACGGCATGTAGAACAGGACTGAGAATAGTTATAGAATCGTAGCCATGTTAGTCTGGTGTAGCTGAAACAAAAGACAGGACTATGTAGCACTTTAAAGACTAACAAGATGGTTTATTAGGTGATGAGCTTTCGTGGGCCAGACCCACTTCCTCAGATCAAATAGTGGAAGAAAATTGGCACAAACATATATACCAAAGGATACAATTAAAAAAAATGAACACATGAAAAGAACAAATCAAATTTCAGAACAGAAGGGAGATGAGGGGGGGAGGTAAATGTCTGTGAGCTAATGATATTAGAAGTGATAATTGGGGAAACTATCTTTGTAATGGGTAAGATAATTAATGTATTTGTTTAGACCGAGGCGTAAAGTGTCGAATTTAAGCATGAATGACAGTTCAGAGGATTCTCTTTCAAGTCTGGTGTTAAAAGGTCTTTGAAGCAGGATGCAGGTAATCAAGTCGTTGAGACAACGCCCTTTCTGGTTGAAATGACAAGAAACTGTTTTTTCTTTGTGATCCTGTCTAATATCTGTTTTTTGGGAATTGATTCTTTGGCGAAGTGTCTGAGACATTTGTCCAATGTACATAGCAGATGGACACTTTCAGCACATGATAGCATAAATTATATTTCTGGATGAGCAGGAATATGTGTTCTTGATCTTATAACTCAATTGGTTAGGTCCAATAATGGTATCAGCAGAGTGAATATGTGGACAAAGCTGGCAACGGGGTTGGTATTAGTGTGGTATGTCCTGTGGTTGTTAGGTGGTTGTCTATAGGAGACTATGGGTCTGTCTCCCAGAGCCTCTCAGAGTTTAGTATCCTGTTCCAGTATAGATTGTAGTTTATTGATAATGTGTTGGACAGGTTTAAGTTGGGGGCTGTAGGTGATGACAAGGAGCAATATATCCTGAAAGGCAAGTGGCCCAGTGGTTAAAAGTTGTATTAAAATGCTTGTGTGTTTTAAAATTGGAATTCTATTAAACGTATAAGCCAAAAAGGAAACATGGCTTGCACATGCCCCATTTTTGAGCCTCTGTGCAGCACACCAAGTCCAAAACTCAAGACCACTCCTTCTCACCAGAACTGAGTCCTTGAGCATCCACACACACGGCCCGTAGCAGGCCCCAGTGAACACATTTCACCATTCCCAGGCAATGGGAGCTGCAGGAAGCAGTGGCTGGCACATCCCTGCAGCCTGCCATTGGATTAACCTGACAGGCCGCACATAATTGTAATGCCATTGGACTCATTGGGCCAGTCAAAATGGATCTGCGGGCCAGATATGGCATATTGACCTCTTCATCTGAAGAAGTAGGTTGTGCCCATGAAAGCTCATGATACCATCTACATGTTTTGTTAGCCTCTAAGGTGCTGCTGGACTATTCATTGTTTTTTAAGGTTTTCCTGTTACAGACTAACTCGGCTAACCCTCTGAAGCTATCGGCCATAGTTTGCAAACCCCTGTCTTAGCATGTATTCCATGGTCAGCCAAAAGTTACTGAGCCATGGAGTTAGGGAACTATGGGTTGAAATGCCTTGTATAGATTAATCCAGCCATTGGCGTGAATTTGCATGCCCTGGAGTAACTCCAAGACCTAGTGGGATTTCCCACCTCTCTCAATCCCTGTATCACCTGTGTACAGTCTAGAGTCTCAGGCTGGGTGCTGGAGTCTGACTTAGATGAACAATTAAAAAGCAAGGCTAGCACATGAAAATGTATTTTCTTAATGTGTTTTGACAATTGGAGTTTAATTTGATGAAACTTCATTGTACACTAAATAGTAAATATTATGCAGCTATTTAGATTTCTATGTAAAAACAGGACATCATAGGCCCTGACTTGTCAAAGATATGCACATGCTTATCCCTTGCTATTTATTTCGGTCAATGGAGCTACTTATGGTAGTAATGTTAAGCATATGCATAAGTATTTACAGGATTGGGAGCTTAGTAACATAACAGACGATAGCCCACTGCTGCTGAACACTTGCTCAGAAGTTATAGGAAACTTTTTGTAGAAATTGTGTGATTAGTGAGGTTCAAATACATAACATATACAAGACCTAGTTCTGTTACCTTTGCACTACTAGCCCAGCAGGAGTCCCCTTTAATCATATTTCTACTCTGTATTTTCACAGCCAGAGTCTAGACAATTACTGAAAGAAGTGGGTCCGGAGGGGGAAGGAAGAATTTCATTGGTAGAACAACTGCTTGATGAAGTAAGTTTAAGGATAAAATAATTTCTAGTGCAAGGTTTTGAGACATATCCAGGTCCATTGTCCATTTACTTCATGAACTTGAGTTCTGTCTAGGGATGTCTACATATAATTGTGTACACAGTTAACCAATGAGGAGAAGCTCATTGGTTACCATGCATGGTTACATACAGGCCCCACCCACCGCACAGAGGCAGCAGTGTGAGGCAGGGCAGGGGAGGAGATGGGAGCCAGTAAGTGTGGGCACACAGCTTTTAAGCCAGTTCCTGGTGAATACTGGCTCCTGTGGTGCTGCCTATCTGCTCCCCTCCCCCTGCTGCTGCCTGTATCAGAGGCAGCAGTGGCAGGGGGAGGGGGAGGCAGGAGCCAATGTCCCCAGCCATTACATATTTACAAGCCAAATTTTTCAGCAGTTACATGTATACTTGAATAAACGAATTTTAACAGCCCTAGTCCTGTCTTGATTTTTATTAAGAAAACTAATTAACATAACCCAACAAACTGGCCCAATGTCAGATCACTGCAGAACTTCTAGGCTTCTACTCCTCAAAGGTATTTAGGATCCCAACTTCCACTGATTTCAAGGGAAATTAGGGGCTTAAAATAACCTCTATACTAGAAATGCTACAGTGGCACTACAGCAGCTGTGTTACTGTACCATAGACAATTATTGCAGTGATGGAAAGGGGTTCTTCTGTCAGGGGGTTCTCAGTCCACCTGTCTATGATGCAGTAGCTAAGTCAGATGAATTCACCATTGTCTTACTAGTATTATAGTGGGGCTTAAGGCAACTTAATGACCTCACATGGGACATGACACTTTTCCCAGTTCTGAACACTGTAGTTAAGACTAACTTTGTAATGTAGACCAGTCCTTGTTTCAAGGCTCTGGCCCTCACTGCCACTACTTTTAAAGAAAAGCTATTCTCTTCCAAAACAGATGACAATACATAAATTCATTGTGGTCCTACCACCTACACTGTAGTAAGGAAAAAAAAAGTAACCTTTGCTGAAGCCACCTTCTGGGTTAGGGTGAAATCTTTAGCAGAATTGTCACAGAAGTGTGCCCTGCTGTAGGGTCATCTAGATGAGGGATACACCATAACTGCACAGTGATAATTATACTGCACAATAGAATTCAAGAATAGGAGCTTTGAGGTGAAAGCAGGTTGTGGAGTTCTTCATGGGCCAAATCCATCATCATAAGACTTCCACCACCTCTGTCTGCACTTGTGGCCACAAAGCAGCTGCAACATCACACTTCCAAATGGGCAGAGAGGCCTTTAACCCTCTCTGCCTTGTGCGCTTGCTCAAGTTTTGTGCTAGGTGCAAGTATGAGGGGGAAAAAAAACCTCAAAATGCAGTTGAGTTTTCTAGCCCTCTTTCTGAATAGTAAAGTAGATTTGAGAGACTGACCACCATGTGAGACAACAAAAGGAAGTTAGTTATAGAGTAGGGATATTAGATATTGAGTTATTAAATAGTTGAGAGTAATTGCATGAATTCTTATCAGTTACTTGACTATTCTGTAGTCACTGGGGGCAGGGCCAGCAGCCAGTGCAATCTGGCCCCACTCTCAGGGAGCCTTCGGCCACCCCACACTGCTGAGGTAACAGCACAGGGTGGCAACAGCTCCTGTGCATGGGGGAAGGGGGGGGTCAGAGCTCCCTGCAGACAGGGGCTACTGCTGCAGGGAGGGGGAGGGGAGGCTGCCACAAAGCCCTCCCCCTAGACAGAAGCTGCTCCAGTAGCAGCCCTTGTCCACAGGAGGTCCGAGCTCTGTGGAGAAAGGACAGCCTCTGCCCACAGGGACCTGGGCCCTTGGAACCCCCCGGCCGCCTCTACTACAGAC
>CM057847.1:5590815-5602089 GCA_030068395.1 Apalone spinifera
CAAAGGGGATGGGGGGGAGGAGCAGGAGCCAGTGCTTTTAAGCCAGCTCCCCTCAGTACTGTCTCCATGGGGAAGAGGGGGCAGCAGGCAGGCAGGGGAGTCAGAGGGGAAACGGTGCAAGTGGGGACCGAAGCAGTCTCCACTTATGTGAGGTCCAGACTGCTGCACCTCTCCTTTTGAAATTTGTTCATGCTTGGGCGGGTTGCCCACTGTGCCTCTTCCTTTGAAATGTAGAAGAGTCACGGGTGGCTCTTGTACATTTGAAAGGGAGAGGTGCAGCAGTCGGGGCCAAGAGCTGCAGGCAGCTCTAGCACTTTTCAAAGGGAGAGGCGCAGCAGGATAGCGAGTGCCCCCCTTATTGACTAATCGAGTAATCGATGGAAATTCACCATAGTCACAAATACACAGCAGATTAATGACAGTCAAACAGAAGCATAATGTGAAGTGGCAATTTCTTATCACTGGAATTGGTTTGTGGGACATCAGAGCAAATTCTCATCAGCTCTACTGAACTCCTTTCGAGGGGTAGCCCTATTAGACTGTTTCAACAAAAACAATGAGGAGACCTGTGGCACCTTAAAGACTAATATATTTATCTGAGTATAAGCATTTGTGGGCTGGAACCCACTTTGTGCATGTGACGAAGTAGATACCAGCCCAGAGAAGCTTATGCCCAAATAAATGTGTTAGTCTTTAAGGTTTCAGAGGACTCGTCTTTTTTCTATTAAACTTAATAGCATTACAGTGTAAATAGGATCAATTGCTTATTACAGATCCTACAAACAGTAACAGTAATTTTCCAGAATGGCCCATCAATAGACCTAAATTCAGCCTTAGAGGAGATGTAATTTGGTTTTCAATGCCCATTGGGAATTTTGGCCTCTCTAAGGATGTGTCCTCACTAGACTTTTGTACCCTGAGTTCGCTGATTCCAATGAACACAAGCTAGTTAACGTTTGTACAAGCTAGAGTGGACATTCCTCACGTTTGATCCAGGCTATAAACAATTTTTCTTTACCTAAACCGATCTGGATTTGAACAAGCAACCTACACATGAAAGTTTACAGCATTAGCTCTGCTTGTGATCTAGCAGTTGGTGGCCAGTGACTGGTACAGCTAATAGAGGTAACGAAAGCTATAACTGGCTCTAGTAGAGCCTCCCTCTGCCTGAATCTGGGCTTAGCTCGTCCTGTGCATATTGCAACTTTTCTTCTCTAGACTTGAGATCTGCAATGCTGCTGCAGCATAGATACTGATCACTGACAGATGAATCAGAGCCAAATCCAAATACAGATAAGGCCCATATCACTCCACTGATCTTCTAAGCCATCCAATCCCCCAAAGCCTGCCCACTTTGAAAATGTCTCTTTAAATCCATGAAAAATGTTGTTAGTGTAATGATTTTCACAATATAAATTCACACAACACATCATCCACATAAATATGCAAACAAGTGTACTAAAGGGTGGGGCTGGGGAGAGGATAGAAAACAAGTACTATTGACCCAGCACTGTTTACATTCATATATAAAGTTGAGGACAATGCTGGCTCTTTATTAAGTAGAAGGATCTTCTTCCAGTTACCTGAATAAGATGGTAGATCATAAAGGTTGCAATGCCTGCTCTTCTCCACTCAGGATGAACAAACAGAAACGAGATGTAAGCTTCATTGTACTTCACATCTGGCACCATGAAGCCAAAAGCGATGATGACTTTTTTGTAAAGGACAACAACACTGAAGTCTGGATACTGCAGGCATTCTGACAAATCAATTCCTGCAGGGTGTGAGAACAGCACAGCTATAAAGCACCACAAACCAAAGGGAAATGTTAATGCAATACAATATCATACAGTCAGGATATGATGGAATTTAAGGAAAATTAACATTAAAAAGTGTTAAAAACATGTTTTTGAGGAGAACCTGTTCAACTGCTTCTTTCTGTCATCATTTTCATATTCTTGCATAGAAACAAGCCATCCTGAAGGCCAAAATAGGAGTTTTACTGTTGGAGTCAATGGAAGCAGCATTTTAGCCCATGTAAAGAGAAAAACAAAATCCCAAACCTTAAAAACAAACTTTACACTGCAGCCAGTGCTCAGAAATAAGCAACAGATTCATATCCACGTGCTATGAAAAAAAATCTAACTTAAAATGTGGTTATCTTCTAAAAAGTAAAGGCAAAATTGGCATCTTGTTACTCAACTGATTTTCTTCTTGTGTATATTCAGAGCCACATCTGCCAAATTTATAAAGCTCCCAGTTTCAAGCGCACACATTAATAAAGTTACATGTGTAAATGATGGCTGGATTAGGTCCTAAATGTGTTTATTCTACTCTTTATTTCTGTTAGCTTTATTGGCTGTGCAGGGCAGAAAAACTATGGGATAGTGTAATGGATTGTTATGGCTTACTCATTAACAGGATTGTATTGCTGGCAATTGGGACTCCAAAAGAATATTATTTGACTTTCAGATCTCAGGTTGAAATTGCAGGGCTGCAGACTGAAAAAGTATTTGTATCTGTACACTGCTCAGATGCAGTCTAGAACCAAGTCATCATAGATCCCAAGAAGCCAAGGATATGGAAGCCACCTCTCTTCTGCTGCTGAAACCTTTTTCCATGAAGAAGGCAGAATAACGTTGGATTTTTTCCAGATGTGATAAAGGGTTCATAGAATTTGAGACAAAGCACAGAAAATTAAAATTATCCTGCCCAGATTTAAATCTGATTTATTGAATTTAGAATCACTAGAGAATTTTTGCAATCAGTTACATTGAGGAAGTGGGTATCTTTGGTTTTGGCTTCATTGCAAAAAAAAAAAAGTGGTTTTAATTTATGGAAAGCACGAAAGCTCTGTCAAGCTTTTTTTAGGCTTTCCTGCTGATACAGGCAATGCCACTCACTGGGTGTGGTTTAATTATGCCTGTGAGATAGCTCACTCCTGCTGGCCAAGAAAAGCTGCACAGGAGACCCTACTGCTAAAGCTGTGCCACGGTGAGGTGTAGACATAGCCTCAGTTCTCTTGATGCACAATCCTAGTGGAAACAAGGCATTGTAGTTTTTAATCTTAGTGTAGCCAGTCAAGATAAGCCCTGCAACATTCACCTGGGGTTTACTTCAACTAGCTACCTCAAGGGGAAAAACCATATTGCCTTATCTCCAATAGGATTTTATTAACTCAATGAAAAAAACCAGCCAACTTATTTTTTTCTTTGCAGTGAAGACATAGCCTTTGCAAAGGCTAGTTTGGAAACTCCTTAATGTTTGTGGTTTTCCCCCCATGTTGAGCCCTCCTAGCTTGTAAAAAAAGGTGAAATTTGAGCCTTTACAAAAGGTCCTTACTACCTTTAGTTAAGTGGCAACACACATATGCTTTAAGTCACTTTCCAAAGTAGCACTTGATCGGACTCTGTACAGTCCCTACTGCAATGAGGTTATGGTCCACACCTGGGGCTCCTAAGCACTATGGTAATACAAATAACTAAACAATAAAGATGAGTGCTAGATTCTCCCTTGCACCTGTGCAGTTAGTGCCCAGTACATGTAAGCCATTACCATTCTAATTTGGTAGTACTTTTACACCCATTTTTCACAGACAGAAATTCCTAAGCAAGATACAAGGCAGGGAAGAATCAGACCCTTCATATTTCCTCAAATGCTCATTAAAATAATCACAAAGGTGGAATAACAGTGTAACAGCCTATGGTTTTCTATCATGTGTATCCGAATTATAGAACACTGGCAGCAAACAGTGGAATTAAGTGCTTGAGAAAGAGCAGGGTGGAGCAGGTTTTGGAGAGGAATCAGTTGGTGATAAGGAGATGTGTTAATTATCCCAGGGCTGAAGTCTACTGTGAAATGACTCAGAGCTTGCCTATATACAAAGCTGTGTGACTTTAAGATACTGGGATAAAGCAATACAACCCCAACTGGCTTGTAGACTGGCTTTATACAAGTATAGTTTGTGATCTTTATGGGAAGTGTTTCCCTTATGCAGGTATTATTATACCAGCATGACTAAAGCACTGTAAGTTATACTGCTATAATTCCCCTGGATAGATAGATACACTTATTCCAGAGTGAATGGCTTTCTTAGGCTATTTAAACCACTTTCAAAGCAACAATCTAAACCAGAAAAAGCCACTCTTTTGTATGCCATACCTATAATTCCACATGGGGATTACCCTGGTATAATTAGAGCACTTTAAATTTGTATCCTTCCTTAAAGGTATAATTTTCACATGTAGACAAGTCTTGCTCTTGAAGGAGCTTGTATCAATATCTGGTACCTTGACACTAGTATAATTGCATCCACAGTAGAAGCTGTTCTGTTGTATCTATTTCAATAGAAACTCCCCCTCCCACACACCTTTAATGGACATAGGGTATGTCTATGCTGCAATCATAGGGTATAACTTCAGCTTGTGTACGTGTGCCCAAATGATCTTTCATCTCATTAATTCAGGTACCAGAGCAGGGAAGCCTGGGCAGCTGACCAAACCCTGGTTAATTACTCACAGGGTTTGCCCACTCCACTGAGCTAGCTAGATTAAAAATAGATAGATTCATTTCCATTAGGAGCTTAAATACCTTTGTGGATCTGGGCCTTGGTGCTTATCACAAATTCCTGTCCGTGTCATAAGAATAGCACTGAGTGGATGGGGGATTGAGGGACTTGGGAAGACGGGGGAAAGCTGTGAGAAAGATGCTCAGCTTCTGTTAGAACCAGAGGGTGTCTCATGCTTTCCAAAGTGGCATGTGTAAAGACAGACATGCCAATTTTCCTACTACTGATTTGGGCAGTAACAGACAGTGGCTAGCACAATAGTGGGTGCTACTTCAATACAAATAATCTGCCAACCCACGTGTAGCACCAAAATGTATTTTAAAATATAGGTGTGTAGTGCTTGTGTATTATTACAAATTTAGTTTGCAGTGTTACAGCAGTTCATCATTACTAATTCCATACTGCCTAGAAACCACACCCAAGATCAGGGCTGCATAGGGACATGCACATAGTCAGAGACAGCTCCTGCCCAAAGGAGCTTCCTATAAAAAGCAACAAAGACTGATAAGAACAGTTAAGAATACTACACTTGAGCGTAGCAACTATATTCATATTTTACCAAAGGGAAACTGAGGTCTAGAGAGATGAAGGCCCTTGCCCATGATCACATTAGGAGCATGTGGTAGAGCAGTGATCACCAACCAATAGATCGGGATCTACTGGTAGATCTTGAAACCTCTGACAGGTGAGCCTGACTGGTTTGGCTGGGAAGCTATCAAGCTCTGGCACTTCAGTTGCCCCTCCATCTGCTGTCATGCTGCTCCTGCCCTCTGCCTTGGAGCTGCCCCCCTGGGAGCCTCCTGCTTGCTGTTCAGGGTGTGGGAGGGAGAAGAGGGGGGGCACTGATGTCAGGGTGTCCTCCTTACCCCCACTTCTATACCCCATCTCCACACAGAGAGAAGGGGATGGAGGGAGCTTGGCAATGCAAATCTGTCATACTCACACACGGTGTGTGCCTGTCATTCTCACAAACACACACTGTCCTGCACTCTTATCTCCCGACCCAACACTTATGTGGGTGGGTTTGTTGTTACTCCTTTTACTACTGGCAAAGTGGGTTAGTTTTGGGTTTTGACTGGTCTGTGCATTCCAGTTTTCATTTCTCTCTTACGCTTACATTTAATTCTTTGAGCAGTGAGTTCTAAAATGCCAAACCTGTCGTGGCTGGAGTCATTATCCCGGTGGCAATTGTTACTCCTGGAAGTGGCTGGCATGTCCCTGCAGCCCCTGAAAGATGCAGAGCAGGGGGTCTCCACATACCGTCCTTGCCTGCAGACACCGCTCCTGCAGCTTCATCAGTAATGGGGAACCGTGGCCAGCAGAACTATGGGCTCAGTGCTGGTAGATGAGGGGCAGCACATGGTGCCATGGAACCATTGCTGTACATGCCAGCTACTTCCAGGAGTGGTCCAGGGCCAGGGTAGGAGTAAGCCTGTCTTAACCCCACTGCTCCACCACCCAGAAGCAGTTTCAGTTAAATGGTGTCCAGCCAGAGCCTACATCCTGAATCCCTGTCCCAGTCCTGAACTTCCTCCTGCACCCAGCCTCCTGCTCCAGACATGAGTCCCCCTGCACCCAAATTCCTTCCCAGGCCTTGCACCTGGAAACCCCTCCCGGACCCCAATCCCCAACCCTGGGCTAAGCCCAGAGCCCCTTCCACATTCCAAACTGCTTGGCCCAAGACCAGAGCCTGCACCCCCACCCTCTACCCTGGCCTAGTGAAAGTGAGTGAGGATGGAGGGGGGGGAAGAGGGTAAGGCCTGGGAGAAGGGGTGGAACAGGGTGGGACCTTAAAGAAGGGGCAGGAAGGAAGTAGGGCCGGGGTATTTGGGTTTGAGATAGATCTTACACTGAACTTACATTGAAAAAGTGATCTTGTGGTTAAAAAGATTGGAGACCTCTGTGGTAGAGCCAAGACACTTATCCAGATCTGAATTCCAGGCCAGTCCATTGGGGACTTGTGCTTACTGGGAAGAAACTTTTTTCTCAAACCAATTAGGAGCAGGCATCTAGCAAAACTTCTCTCTACTATGTTATGGCCCTGATTCAGCAAAACACCTAAGTGAGCACTTAACTGTAAGCATACAAATAGTCCTCCTGGCTCACATGCTCAAAGCATAATACATGCTTATGTGCTTTACTGAGTCGGGGCCCAGTTGCCCAGTATTGTTTGATCTCACAAATGTAGAGGCTGACACACTGTTCCAGAACAGATCATCTGACAGAATTCCTCAAATAAATATTTATAGAATAACTGAGCCAAACAAATACTCACTGAGGTAACAGACCCTGCTCCAAAAATAATTTTTGAAACAAAACTTTTTTCTTTCCTAGAAAATCAAGTACTGTGGGATTCCTACCAGGCCAGAAGAATTCATGGCACATGGAGTTGATAGTGGGGATGTGGTTTGGGCGAACGTAGCAGTAATCGATGGGTGCTTCAGGCTCAGCCTTCCAGTCAGGATTGTTCTTGTGTGGATGGGCACAGATTTCAGCCAGCAGCTGGAGTTTAGGAGGCTTGGTCTCATGGTCACGTCTGCCAGTATCACAAAAACAACCCACAATACAGAAAGACAAGTTGGTAACAATAACCACCAATGCTGCTAAATAGAAGGCTCTAGAGGTCCGTACCTGATATATGGTTTTAGGACGCGGGATGTGTAGGGACTAACGATGCTGTGGTCTGTTAACAAGTCTTCTGAGCCTACCAGTCGGTACAGAAATTTTGTTGTCTGGTGCCTATACCCCTTCATAGCCGGCAGTGTAGTCTACAAGGCAAGACAAAAATAAACTGTCGCGTCAAGGGAGCTGACCAACACCCTAATGTTTGGAACTCAAAGCTCCAAAAGGGAAAAAGACTTCTCACTTCTCCTCCTGTCCAACCAGCAGGTCTGGCAACTACAGGCCAATGCTCCTGCTCATAGTGACTCCACAGCTCCCCCCAGTTCCAGAGCCTGATCCTGCAAAGTGCTAAGTGCACTCATCATCCATTGGGCCCATGTTCCTAGATGGCAAGAAAGTAATACCGTTTGTCAAGATACTTACTCTGACTCCATCGGCATAGTGTTTGAGTGTAGAATGAGCTCCAGCAACTGGTACTTCCCAGTGGTGGCGTCTACATGTCTTTATACTTTACAGGCTGTTACCCAGCTGAAGAATGGAGCTAGGGGGGGTGTTGAGTGGATACAAGACTTTCACGTAACCCTTTTAACGCTTGGAATCAGACTTCCTCAGTATGATGTCTACTGCTTACCACAGCAGCCCTCGTACAGCTGGCCCCAGGAGTTAACTTGGGACTGAAAGCACTCACCTGGTACCTGTCCAGGATCCTGAAGTCCTGGCTAGTTGTTCTGTATGTTGCATGTCCTGCTGGCAGCCTGGAAATGCCTCTTTCTTTGGCTCCATAGAGCCCATCAACCAAGAGCAGAGCAGCATTCACCACCTGGTCCAAGTCAAAGAGAGGCAGTCCCCTTTCCCTCTTGGCCTGCCGGACTATTAGCTTGCGCCTCAACCTCCGGGCTTCTGGGGTCATGCTCACGGCATTGGGACAGGCCTCCAGCCTCTTCAGAAGTAGCTTTTCCTCATAGATGCTAACAGATGTGTACTTGGGGGCTCTGGGCTTACCGTCCTTCTCCACTTGTGGCTTTCTTTTGTCCCGTGCCCTGGCCTGCAGGGGTTCATTTGAATCTTCGGGGTCTTCGCTGTCACCTTCCATCCTCTCTGCTTTCTCTTCTTCACTCTCCACCTCTTGCTTGATCTGCTCAGGTGTTTTCACTTTCTTTCGGCTCACTATCAGAGGCCCAGCACCTACTGTCCCACTAGGAGGGGGAATGTACTCTATTCCTGGATCTATGACTCCGTCTCCTTCCATCTCTTCATCATCTGCATAAAAGACAAAACTAACTCAGCAAAGATGCACAGATGCAAAAGCAGCATAGCAAGAGCATGAGCCCAGAGAGTTTGTGGCTTAAGTGTGAAGGAAATATAATTTGGTGCTTATCTGTAATATTCTGCTTGTAATACACTCCTGGGCCTGTATTTTCAAACATGACAACTGATTTTGGATGCCTACCTTGAGAAATCTTCAAGTCTGATTTTAGGAAGGGCCGAGTACCTGTCATTTAAGGTCACTTTAACGTGTCTCAAAATTTAGCCCTTTCATATTAGGGCAACTGATATCAGTAGTCCCTGGAAAATGTAGACTCATTCTTTTCCTTCTGTTTCAAAGGAACCCTTTTCAAATTGTTCTTTACTTAATGGTGTCCTTGAAAATTCCTTGAGAGCATCAAAACAGGTATAATGCCACCAGAGCAGCGCTGAACACTTGGCTAGATGTTCAGCTGGTGTAAATATGACAATTCCACTAATGGAGCAATGCTTATGTGATGCCTTTACTTATGGTGAGTCAGTTTATTCCATGTGTTTCCCCCTTACCCAGATTTAATCTCTTTTAACATGTCTGTACTCAGACAATTGAACGTGCTAGACAACCAAAACCTCAAAACTTTACTGTGTGAAAGACTCTTTCCTTTCCAAGAGCTCTCTGTTTTCTGCCTTGACTGAATGATACCTGATACTGCAAACCTAATATCTGTCATATTGCTTTATGCAGAAATTACTGGGTGAAATTCTGTGCCCTGTATTATCAAAGATGTCACACTAGATGACCTCAGTGGCCTTAAGCATCTACCACTACACCTGTCTGTGAAAATCTAATTTAGATTGTCATGTAATTAAGAAGAAAACTGCACTTTGCCAGTCATTTTCCATTATGCTTTGAAGTAAAGCAAACAGGTTATTCTTTTGTCAAGGTAACTATGTCAACCCTATTGTTAGAAACTGCTTGTCACTTGCTATTAAACAAAACACATTGCATCTCTTACCATGAAATAGGGCCTGTGGTGGCATTACATCTGGGATGAGATCTGCTTCTGAGAGCAGGCTGGGAGTAGCTGAATGGGAAGCCGGTGTCCCAGGAGCAGAAAAGTCCAGCGATGGAGAAGGAGACGGGCTTGTCAGAGGAGTTCGATCGGAAGAGCTCAAAGATGAGAAGTCAATCACCTCTCCCTTCTCAAGAACCATGTCAGGGCGGCGACCTCGGCTGCTGAATTTGACAGGTGTGGAGGAGGTGCTTCGGTCCAGGAAGCCGGCTGCCTCCTTCTGGGCTCTCCTGATGTCCTTGGCTTCTTGAGTGCGAGACCTCTTCTCCTTCAGCTCCATGGCCGACTCTACAGGATTGCGGCTCACCCGCTTCCTCAGCCCTTCCACTGTAATGATGGGATCCAGAGGTGGCTTGGAAGCTGCTAGAGAATAAATAACTTGTTTAATCTAAAAGACAGTGACATTTTGATGCCTCTTTACTTGTCTCTTGTATCCACATGAGCAAGTTTTGATGGTAGTCTTAAGAAGGGCCTTCAAAACCACAGTTGAAATTCTTCCCAGCATAAATATTACATGCCACTAAAGTGTGATACTGGCCCTCTTGCACAGGAGTGAATTTCACTTCATGAATAAACCAAAAAAATTTGCTTTAAAAAGAGAAGAACATCAAGATAACAGGGAGCAGAGAAACTGTGATAATTAAAGAAAAACAATACAAACCACAAAAAACACTTAGATCATTTCAATAATAATGTGTGTACAGGTTGAACCTCTCTAGTCCGGCACCCTTGGGACCTGACCAGTTCCAAACGAGAGAATGTTCCAGACCATGGGAGGTCAATATTGTCTAACAGCATTACCAACACTTCCACTGCTTACTGGGCTGTTAGAGGACATTTAGGAGTAAATGTGGGCCAGGACTGGTGGCTATAAACAAACTTTATGGGACAGTGGGGAAACTTGGCCACACCCAAGATAAGAGAATATCTGGCTAACTAAAATCACGCCGCCGGACCATGGATATTGCTGGACCAGAGGATACTGGACTAGAGAGACGGTGTATTACATAGATGGTGTACAATTCTATGAGCCTCTTCTCACACTAGTATAAATCTGGAGAAACTCTTCTCAAGTCAATGCATTTACACCAGTGTAAAACGCAAGCAAATGAGAGCAGAATTAAGCCCTGGAACCCCATCCATACTTCAGTCATTTAAAATAAGTGTCATCTCAGACCTTTAAACACTATCAATTCTGGCCTGACTAGCACCCTATGTGTTGTTGTCAGAAGAGTTACCTTTTGCTTTCATTGCAGATGCAGAGAGTTTCTCTGCTTCAGGTTTCATAGTAGGAGGCTTATTGTGAACAAGTTTCCACCATCCTGGTTCTCCAAATTCCTGTGCCCCCGAGCGGAAAAATAAGGGGCTCCCTACAGAAAGACAGCCGGCAACAGTGCTCCACCAAGTTGATGTCTTCTTCCTAAATCAAGAGGGAAAAATGAGGGACACTAAGAACACTTTAGCTGGACTTTCTTCTTCTTCACCGAAGAAACTTTGGTGAATGCTGCTGCCACTTACTCCGATATAATGGTTCATGTGACCTCCAGACTTGAAGAACTTCAGCAATGCTGCTCTTTCTAAAGACTTTCATGGGTGATTTCAAGCTGGAATATGGGGCTCCAAGTTCCAAGACTCAACTTTAATAACTAGATTCTGCTCTGAAAAGTGATTCCATTTTAATACTTACTTAGGGTATGTCTACACTTGAAGCCTTTCGGAATTGCAAATCAAGCCCGGGATTTAAATATCCCGCGTTTGATTTGCATC
>CM057847.1:5628792-5644361 GCA_030068395.1 Apalone spinifera
GTGAGGGAATGTGATCGAGACTGGGGGCAGGTGAGAGAAAATAGGGGTGTGGATGTGAATGAGTGTGGAGCACACACTGTGTGTGAGTAGGTCTGGATGTGTGTGGGTGTGAGAGAGAGAGTCTATCCCAGCTTAACTTTGGGGTTAACTCAGCCAATAAGAATCATGGCTCTCCTTGTCTTCATTTGGCATTTGCACTGGTTATTGGCCACTGATGGGGGCTAAATTTAAACTAATCTTAAGTGCAGAGGCCAATACTGCAATTGGTTGGTGCAGACAAGCCCCTTTCTTCCTCTCCTGCTGTTAAATACAAAAGAAAGGCTCCATTGGTACCATATTCCAATAGCCTGGGGAGTTGAATTGTGGAAGAACAATGTGCAATTGTGATCTCTGCAGGAATACACAATAATTCATCAGGAGGAGAAAGCTACCCAAATGTGATAATATACAGCAAGGCAAACTTTGCTTTGCACCCATTCAATGGGAGCAATTTCACACTGTTTGACAAGCTAGATTGCAATTGAGAGCCTTGATGCAGCATTTAGAATAAAACAGACACAAAAAGAACAGGTGCAGTGTGATTTCTTTCCTTTTCACTTGGCTGGTTTGTTTGGTTAACACCGGAGGGCTCCCGTGAAAATATAACGTAAACTACAACAATAAAAAGGCAAAGTTAGGCAGAAATGTTACCTCTGAAAATGCAGCAAATAGAACCTGGATTTTCAAAGATGCCTAAGAGAAAGACTACAACACACACAACAGTATCTTCAATATCTTTGCAGCCTGAAGGTCTCCAATGATCATTTTTCTACTTTTTGCTATGAATTAATGAGAACAAGTACGTTTCTATGTCTTGTTGTTGTGTCTATAGGTCCCCAACTCTTGCCGGCTGTAGCCTTGTTGTTTATGCAAGGTCTAACCCACCTAGCTGGCCACTGCCTGGATCTCATCTTTGGCCTACACATTAAGGGTGAGTGTGCACTGCACCCTTACCTTGAAATAAGCTATGCAACTTGCGCTCTGCCAATTGCATAGCTTATTTCGAGGTAATTTCAAAATGGCTTATTTTGAAATTTGGCACTATCTGCACAACACCAAATCTCGAAATAAAGTGCTATTCTGAAACGTTCCTTAACCCTCGTTTCATGAGGGCTACAGGGCTGCTGGACTAGCGCGCCTGTTATTTCGAAATAACAGGCTGCTTTAAAGATGTGGAATAGTGTTGTATCATGCAAGCAAGGTAGTAACAAACTTCAACAGGCCTTTATTTACCAAAGGTGAAACCTCTTTACAAAGCTGCTGCTGCTCCCCTCTGTAGCTCTCACTCAGCCCTGGCTCATCTCCTCCCCCCTCCTTCCTGTTTCCTGTGCTTCCAGATTCCCAACAGCCAGTGCTCCCAGTTCTAATAATTACAAGCAGCATCTAAAACACCACAAATAGCTATTTTGGGATACTTCCCGAAATAACTCCGCAGTGTAGACGTAGCCTAAGATGGAAGACATGACAACCCAGCCACTTTCTTGGGCAGACCATCACCTCAGTGAGCTGTGGTCAGAGACCTTCCCATCACCCAGGTAACAAGAAAGACCAGCGATCCTGCTTCAGTAATGAATCTTCATGGACTCCAACAAATTCCATAGCCTACTAAATCTCAGCAATAGCCGTCCTCACAGGACAGGGAGCTGAGGGCCTGGTGACTCATTACTAGACACTGCCCACAGCCCCTGATACTTTTGCTCCAAAGCAGCTCCTTCCTCCCAGCGCCTACACAGGTTTCCCTTGTTTTCTGACATCCTGTGCTGGATGATAAGAGAGGGGCAGAAACTTGAGCATCGGTGGTGAAAAACAAAGGCTGATTCACACAGGATGAAACAAAATGAATGCCTCCAGGCCTATGCTGAGGTGGTATCCAGGCCAAGAGAGCCTGCCTATTTGCTTTCTTTGAGACTGCCACATCCCCCACCCCCAAGCGACTGCACAAATATGCCTCTGGATCATCCACCGGCCCCATCTTAGTCAGTCGGATGGCCATTTGTGGAGGGCCTCCTCCGTTGTCCTCATAGCCCCCCGGACCGATGCCTCCTTGGGCGGGCGTCCCATACTGGTGTATCCATTGTGCCTGCTGGCTTTGGAACCGCTCGGTCAGCTCCCTCACCAGCTGCCGCTGCTGCTCGTGGTGTTGGGCCGAAAGCTGTTGTATAAGGAGTGTTTGCTGTTGCTGACGCTGCCATTGGTGTTCGGTGAGCCATGCGAGTATCTTGCCGGGCTCCATCTCTGACCCCCACGTTGGTTCGTCCCCAGCGGGAAATAGCAAAAAAAAAAAAAGAGAAAACAACCCTCTAGGGGAATTAGCTCGCCTCCTACCGCTAGGAGTCCTTCTGCTCTCCCCACGCCTACTCCCTCAGGTCTGGGGGGGAGCAGTACCCACATTCTCCACCACCTTGTGACTGCGCCCCAGACAGGGGAGTGGGTCACGGGTCCAATATCCTCCGTCCGTCCCTCCCCTTATCCAGTTCTGGGACGTCTGGCCCTCTGGAATCCACTTGGTCAGTCCCTTTCCGGCCGCACACCTTAGTTATGAGTCTGAACGCCACGTTGAGTTTGGTCTCCTCTAGAGACGGAGGAGGAAGGGGGGCCCGGACCCGCCCTCACTCGTGGGCCCCAGCCCAGGCCCCTAAGGACTTCAATTGCCCGGCAGTCCTAGTCCGGGCTGACAGGGTCGTGCCCCCAAACGCGCCAGCCCACGGGCTTGGTTCACCACCCTGCCCTGGGCTACTTCCTTCCTCCTTCTACCCTCGCTTACCGGGTCTCGCTCGTTTCTCTGGCGAGGCGGCTCGGGGTTTCTGCCCCCCCCTTCTGGCGAGTTCGCCTGCCTCCCTTTCTCTCGGTAGCCCTGCGGGTTTTAAAGTCCCCACTGCGCCGGACGCTGATGCACGCCACGCCCCAGGCGCCAGCCAGCTGGGCGTTCCGCTCTGCTCCCTTCCGGCGCCCGCCGCGGCACTCTCTCTCCGTGCCGCGGCCTGGGAGCAGGCGGTGCACGGCCGGTAGGTGCTCACCGGGCCAATAGGGCGCCCGCCCCTCTCGGGCCAGTGCAGGGCCTCGGCGCCCCGTCACAGGTGGGTACAGGAGAACTGGGTGTTTCCTGGGAAGGGAGGACCCTGGAGTGCAAATCTGGATAAACACTCCCCCCCCCCCGGAAGGGGGCTTAGAGACATTGTGGAGTGGGCATTGCCAGGGGGCAGTATCCTGAGGAGCACGCCATAGTCCAAGAATGACCCGGGTCTGGACCAGAGGGGGCAGCGAAAACACGGGGAGACACTAGCGAGAGGTGTCTAATTCTCAACTAATTCTCAGGGCTATCAGCTGAAGGTGCCATGCTGGTGAGCTGGCCCCATGACGCACCCGGTGAATGGGAGGCAGGGCCAGCAATATGCATATGATGCACCATTCTTACTCTTCACCGCACTCAACCACTGCACTGCCAGGATGGCCCTGTGCTTCCATGAGATCGGCCCATGGATAAACAGCTGCCTACAGCTAAATCCAGCAAAGACCTAGGTGATGCTGCTGGGCAAAGGGAGGCAGTTTGAAGAGCGTGAAGCCAAGAAGTCTCCATAGGTTGAAGATGCACGCTCTCAATTGGTTAATTCAGTCTGTAGTGTGTGAGTGTTCTTGGGTTCCTCACTGACACTGAGCTAATACGTAACCGTATCTGTGGGTAGCACTTTCTATCATCTCTGCTCAGCTAGGACACTCCACGCCGTCCTCAGTTATTCATGGGTCCATCACCTATTGGCTAGAGGACAGCAAGATAATATGCTTGGGCATGAAGCCTTCAGCACTGAGGCATTTCCAGTGTGACAGACCCAGGGTAGCTGGCTACAGTAGTGTGGTGGAGGGCAAATATACAGAAAACGGGGTGAATAGTTTTCTGTTCCCTGCATGAACTGGTCCAGGCATGGCTGTCACATAATCAAGGCAGGCAGGCACTTGGGACCAATTAAGAGCTTGCCTGAAGCAGCAGGCTAATCAGGGCACCTGCATCCAATTAAGGCCTGCTGGGGCCAGTTTAAAAGGCTTCCCCTCCAGAAGGGCAAAGGAAAGGCGAAGGACTGAGAGTGAGGAGGTGCACTGAGAGAGCTGAGGTCTGGGAGTGCGGCAGAGGGCTGTGGAGGAGCAGGAAGGATTGCTCAGGTACTAGGGAGAAGGTACTGGGAGAGAACGTTTGGGGAAGTAGCTCAGGGAAAGTCTGGAGTGGAGGAAACGCTGCCAGTTGCCTCTGACTTAGCGTCCCTGGGCTGGAACCCAGAGCTGTGGGCAGGCCTGGGTTCCCCCCACCTCTCCTCACACCTCTGCAGAGTCTGCCCCTGAGAGGGAGACCAGGACTAGCCTATGATGAGAATAGCTCAGTAGGCTCTGCCTCTAGTAAAGGACCAGAGGCTGTGTGGAGGGCCCCGGTGAGCCTCTAAGGCAAACACTAACTGCTAGGAAGTGCAGGACTCCTCAGGACATGGCCAAAGCTTTGCCACACCAGCAAATATGGACCACTGTTGTGTGCATTCCCTCAGCAACACAGGATACCGGGACCATATCAAACTTGTCCTCCACTCTGCTCCCAGGATATCAAATCACAGTCAAGAGCTCAGTACTTATCTTCAAAGGGGTGAGCTCAGGGCAGCTAAAAGATTGTCCAAAGACCCTGATCAAGAATTCTGTTCCTCCGGGGCAAAGGAACATTCGATACTAACAGGGACACTCTTCTACGTGGGAGACAGAACTTTTTCTGGGGACAGTCTGACACTGGGGAAAACTCCCCCAGGGACTAAGGACTATCATAAACTTCACCCCCTTCTGTGTCAAGGATAAAGTGCATTTCTTTGACCTTGTTTTAACAGCGGAACAGGCATATTAAAAAAGAGAGAGACACACACACACACACACTGCAACCAGGCATTCTGCTGCACATGCTTCCCCCTCAGGGAAGAGGATGAGAGAACAAACAACACATGACAGATGTGTCATTATGGGGCTTAATGCACTACTGGAAGGCTCTCTCAGATACAATGACGAGGTGTGTGGTTTACAAACCTATGTAGAACAGAACAGAAGAGAAAGGATTGGAGACAGACATTTTTGTTTAGCCACAGAAGATGCACTGTGATAACTCTGCCAGCGTTTTTCAAACCCGGCGGAAGAGGAGATCAGTGGCGTAGCCAGAAGGGCCTACTTGGGTGGGCCCTGATCCCACGTCCTAGCCCTGCTTCCTGGCCAGAGCGCGGACAAAGCAGGATGAGCTCGGCCTGTGTGGATGGACCTGGATGAAAAGTGGATGGGCCAGAGCACGCTCAAGCCCACCTGTGGCTACGCCACCAAAGGGGATCAGTCACTTTCCTTGCTGATTCTGCTCCTGCCTTTTCTTCTGAGGCAACTAAGAAAGACGCCAGTTGCAGGGACTGGAAGGACCTCGAGAGGTCATCTAGTCCAGTCCCCAGCACTCAGAGCAGGACATAGGCATTTATATATAACACAAACAAGCAACTCCCGTCACACAGACAACCCAAAAGCCATGTTTATACTAACTTCAGCCCTGGCTTAGAACTACTGGCCTAGAACAGGTCTAGTCCCCTGAGCAATGTAGGTCCCCTAACAAAGCAGACAGTTGTTTGTACGAGTAATTTGCTTCTCACTGTGCAGTGTCAGAGTTGGGAAACTTTAGGATGTTTCTCAGTCATCTGAGCCTTCCACGTTCTTCAGAAGCATTGCCAGTAAACAACTGCTGGGGCCACAAGCTAGCAACTCAATTCATGGTCACTGACAACTTGCCTTCCCATTATCTTGACTTACTCATCTGTGTCAGGTTTGTATGCTGTGTATACTCTGTCTGTGAGAGTGGATGGAAGGACTTGGCTGTCAGTGGACTTCAGGGGACGGTACTTGAGGATTTTGTGGAGGGCTTTGAAAATCAGAGAATTTGGGACAGAGTGACACCAGAAAGCTTTGGCAAGTGTGAGGCTGCCTCTTGGGTAGGACCCAATCAGACTGGCCATTAGAAACCCACAAGCCAAGCAGATGTTTGGGTGAAAGGGGGCGGGGGAATTCGGTAGAAGTTAAAGGAGGAGAGTGGAAAGGTGCAATGATCTGGAGGTTGATCTATGTGCAATGGGGGTGGGAAACAAGGGACCAAATTTGGAACAGCCAGCTGAGGGAGCAGTGAAGTTAGCGGTATGGATGGCATATACGGTGATGCAGTAGGTTGTAGGTTCTGGGCTGTCCTGAAAGTGAAAAAAGAGCCATGCTTAGTTTAGTGTAATCATGGGAGCCATTTCCCCTTCTATGGAACTGTTTTTATCTCACGTCCAAGGATGCTGGAACCATTTTCATTAGGGTTGCCAGGTGTCCAGTTATGAGCTGGACAGTCCGGGATTTGCACCTTCTGTCTGATAAAGAAATTGAGAAAATACTGGACATATAAAATGTGGCAGAGGTGGGGGGAAGTGGCAGGGGTTGTAACTGTATTTCAGCGGCCTGACGCTTTTTTTTTTGCTCAACAAAATTTTCCCAGTGCTTTTTTTTTTTTTAACATCCGGTATTTTTGGTGAAACCATCTGGCAACCCTAGTTTTCATAGTGGGGGTGCTGAAAGCAGATGCTACATATCTGGATTGTTATCAGCACATCAAGCCAAGGGGTGCGGCAGCATTCCTAGTACCAACACCAATGTACCCATCTTGCTCCACACAAAGAAAGCAGATCACTCCTTCAGTCCTATGGAACCGAGATTCTGATCTCAATTACAGCATTAAAAGCCCAGAGTCACTCCACTGGCTTCAATGAGGTTACCCCAGATTTATCTCATGCTAAGTGAGATCAGAGCCTAGCCCAAGATCTGTATTTTTCATTGATGAGCTCATGCATGCCATTCTCTGTGTGTCATGGGTGTGATCCAAAGCCCACTGCTGTCAATGGAAAGACTCCTGTGGACTTGAGCGAGCCCCTTAATGCATTTCAGGGTCATACGAACATCGTCAAGTCTGTAAAATGTCATTCTCTTGGAGAATACCAAAGTGGCAGCTCAGCTTTCCTCTTCCCCATACGGCTCGTGCCAAGAAAGCAACACGGCCAAAGAGAGCTAAGCGTGATAATCGTGGCGCGGTCTTTCAAACAACTTGCCCAGTGAAAGAATCTCCTTAGCTGGGGGACTAGGCACACATTCAGGCTGGGCTCAGAATGACATGATAGCTCTCCATAAAGAAGGCTGCAATGCAACGGTGTCTGTTGTGCACAAATCTAGAAGACGTGATGAATACTCTAACTTTTTGCAGGTGCATGATGGAGGGGGAGTTAAAATCTAAGCAGTAAGGAAAGAGCTGCTCCAAATTCATATTGTATTGCTATGGGCAAATGCACAATGTGGAGATGTTAGGGGCATGAGTCAAATAAAAGAGCTCACAGGTATGTACAACAGGTAGCCTAGGTGGAATGGAACCATGCTCAGGATGGTATTTCCTTAAGCCTCAGTCACGCATGGCTGGTTTCCCACATTTCCTTCACCAGGGTTATGATCAGGGCCAGGGCCTGTCCTCACTCTCTGCACTGCTTTGGCAAGCCAGGTGGAGAGCCGGTGTAAGCAGCGAGCTGGGGGATTTGCCCAGTGGAGAATTTGCCGGCATGGTTCAGATGCACCCAGAGGCTCTGCTGGGCTGCTGTGATTTTGGATTCCCCTCTGTGTTCTCAGCCAACCTGCTGGGCTTGACTCATTAGCCTGAAGAAAAAGAATTAGCGGTGACTCCCAAGCCCTGCCAAGACATCCCTCAGGGCAGCCTTTCATGTAACACTGTCACCTTCTCCCTGCCTAGGACAGCAGTTAGCAGTGCTGACATTTTGAGCAAGAGGTTAGCTCAGGTGCATGATATCCCAGGTCTTGACCCCCAGTCCTGGGCTTTGCCAGACAGCTGCCCCCCCCAAAGCTGGTGGGCCAAGCACTGGTTTGCCAGACATATTCCTGGAGGTTTTGTCACATGACATCATCTTTAATTAGAGATGACTCCTTATTTCCTACAGACTCCAGGACAGTGGCAATACTAGGAGACAGACTGCAGCCTCAGCCAAAGCACCACCCCTAGGAGCCCTGAGCGGAGGAGGGCCCAGCTCTACCCACTGGCCCAACCACTCTATTTAAGCCAGAAGGATGAAGTGGAAGTTTGTCTGAGCATTGAGGAGATTTCCTGTCAGGCCCCTCTTGCTAGTGCCTGCTTCTTGCACCCAAACCTCTTCCTGTCTCAGCCCTGCCTTTCTTCTTGTTCCCACTGTGCTCCTGCTTGATCCCTGCCTCTTCTCCACTTCATGCCTCTACACCTCACTTCCAACCATCACCAGGCCTGGCTTCCACTCTGGCCTACAACATCTGACCCTGGCCCTGAGCTCTGGCATCTGACCTCTGCTCTGACCCTCAGCTGCAATTTGTGGTGCTGATGTAACTGTCACTAGGCAGATTTGAACCTAGGCTCTCTGATGCTTAGTAGAAGATCCTCTACCGCTTGAGCTATAAAGCCAGTAGGCACTCAGCCCATGCTGTAGAGGTCTCTTGTTCTAATCTGTTGCTGTGATGTATGTGCCACTGCATGGGACAGTGAACCACACTAGGGCTATGTCTACACTGGCGGGTTCTTGTGCAAGAACCTGCAGAGCATCCACACTGCCCACCCACTCTTGCGCAAGAAGATTTACAGTAGAGCGTGGGAAGGGAGGGCTTCTTGTACAAGAGCTACGCTCTTTTCTAACAAGTGTAAGCCCTCTTGCACAAGAGGGCAGTATGGACGCACGGCAGGGGTTTCTTGCGCAAGAGAGCGTCCACACTGCCATGGATACTCTTGCGCAAAAGCACATGGCAGTGTGGACGTGTTCTTGCGCAAGAACCCGCCAGTGTAGACATAGCCTAGGTGTGTGGGTTACGCTGACTCTGGCTTAACCCTTGGCTCTGGGAACTTGACTCTGCTGCTGACTTTTAGCTTCCCCATCTAGATGCCTGCTCTGCCCACTAGACCTGACTCCTGCTCTGACTCCTGGGACTGGCCATCCACATTTTAGGAGGGGAGTGGTCAGGTGCATTGATCAGGAGGCTGTTGACCTTGGAGTTAGCACTTTGGAGTTAGCACTGAGATGGGGTAGCTCAAACCGCTCAGATCCTTGGGTTAAGGCTCCCTACAGACTCAGGCAGACACCTCTGTTACTCCTGGTTTGCATGCTGAAGGTTTGCTTCACAACCACAAGAAGTGCATTTCTAAAAATGATATCTTAGACTCCGCAGCCCAGGTGGGTGCATGCCCTAATTTGCATGCATAACCCTAATTTGCATAACTCCCCCCCAGTTCAAACATGGCTTGGTAACCTGTCCTAAGGCTCTATGCTCCACTGTCAGTTCTTGCTTGTGGTTGGTTGGTTTGTCTAACCACAAGGGGACTATAAAAGCTGGAGAACCAAGGACGGATTGGATGGAAGTTGCAAAAGCCATAACATAACTACTGGGGGCACGCTGATACTTGCTGCAGCAATTCCACATCTCTGGAACTGCATGTTGCTACTATTGCACTGGGTTGTCACATCCTTGCAAAGCAACAGCCACAAAAAAAAGTTGCACAAGCTAGTGTCTTTCTCCCCTCCGCCCTCTTTGATCCAGTTTCTCTCTCTCTCTTCCCACCCCTGCCTGAGCAGAATGAAACACATTATAGCAGTTAAGTAGTTCAGGGTGTGTCCCTTTGTGTATGGACACAGGAGGCATATGGTGCATTTATTTGACTTGTTCCACCCACACCCAGAACGTTACTTTAACACAGTGGATACTTTACCCCGCCCATCTGAGGCAGAAATTCAAAATAGATTCTATAAAATGCTTTGCTTGCTATTATCCCATTAGCAGCGCTATTTATTCATTTATTGCAGGTCTGAGGCTGTATACACCCCAGGAGCTGCTTACATTCAACAGGTGGGTAGAAAAGGATATGGTCCACATGTCTTTTTTTTTTTTTAATCATTTCATTTGAAAAAAATTCACTTTGCCCACCAGGCCTCAACAGACTTTTTTTTTTAGTACATTTTTTCTCCTCAGCCTGGTAACATGCATGAGGGTGCTGTCAGCGAGGGAGAACCCGGGGAAGGACTTGCCTTCCTTCAGAAAATTGGCAAGGGTGGTGTGACTGCCAAATTGAGTTGCATTGGCATCAGCTCCACTTTGAACCAACATAGCAAAGCTACATTAGGATTTTCTCCCAGGGTAACCGTCCCGGTGCATTTACACCAGAGGTGGGCAACCTGTGTCCCTTCGGGTTTCTGTGCGTGGCCCACAAGACATGTTGTTGACTGTTGCCCACATGCAAGATTGCTAGATTCCTCGGGTTTCCATCTATATAACGTTGTCCTATCAATTGTACAAAAGCAGCATGCACTCAAAGGAAGGGCAGATGAAGGGAGGGGAGCGCTGATTGCACACAACACAGACCGTGAGAGCCGTGCGCTCCCTCTGTGTCCAATCACAGCGCTTTTATGTTCAACTGGCACAGCCTGTGCATTCTAGGTCAGTGTTTCTTAAACTTTTAAAGACCGAGGAACACCAAACAATATTTTTTTTATGAGGAACACCAAGGATTTTTTGTTGAGGGGCAAAAAAAAAAAAAAAAAAAAAAAGGTCAGGAGGGAAAAAGGTTGCCTGCCCCTTTAAGAATCACTGTTCTAGGTGCACAAGCACAGTGAGCAAAACTACACTAGCCCGGGAGATAGGGTTGCCAGATGGTTTCAACAAAAATACCGGACACACTTGACATTACATCACAATCTACATTACATCTTATTTAGAAAATGCCGGACATTTCTATTTTCTCAATTTGTTTCCCGAACAGAAAGCTCAAATACTGGACTGTTCAATTCAAAACCGGACACCTGGCAACCCTACTGGCAGACTGTCTTTGTTATGTGGTCCCTGAGATGAAGGAGGACCACTCATGTGGACCACGCACCAGCCTAGGCTGCCCATCTCTGATTTACACCCAAGCAATTGACTGTACTGGGATTACTCTTCTGTCATGTCTGGCACATGCCCTAGGGCTAAGTCTTCACTCCAGGAGTAGCACAGCACAAGGAGGCATTCCTGATTGAAACTAGCTCACTAAAAATAGCAGTGTTGCTGCAGCACCATGGGCCAGCCGCCCAAGTGTATACTTAAAGCCCAAGGCGATTGTACTTGGGCACTAGCCAATGTCTTTGCAGCTGCTGCTGTGGCTGTGGCTATTCTGCTATTTCCAGCTGGATGGATCCCTGCTCACGCAGGTAATGTCTACACATGCTGCAGTGGTGCCTCTTGACTGCCGTGTAGACGTATGAAAAAAGACGTGATCTTAACTCACAGTAAAATCTTAGGGCAGATAAGACTCTCACATAATCTTTAAGTCAGGCAGCTAACTTGTGTGAAAACAACAAAACTGTCTTGTCTTCTCTAGGGCTGTGCCCCATGTCAGCTAGCTCGAGGTAAGAACGCATGGTTTTTCTAGTGGCCATAAGTTGGAGGATCAGCCCTTTATGGTGGAATGAACTGACATTACCAAACACCGTTGGCAGGATAGTACAGTCTGAAAGCTTTACAAACATGCAGCAGAAGAGAAGGTTTTAGATCATGTAGTCCTCAACTTACGTAGGGATTTCAGCACATGCTTAATGTTAAGCATCTGAATAAAGTTAAGCCTGGACATAAGTACCTTTTTAAATTACAGCCTCTAATCAGACCTTTTAAAAAGCCAAGAACAAGACCCATATGTGATAATCTGCAGTCTATTATTGGTTCATGAGGCTTATGTGTAAAATAATTTGCTAAACCCGTGGGCTTAAATGACAAGGAGTGGTTAAAAGAAAAAAGAAACAAAAAACAAAAACCTTGACTTGAAAGCATGGCAAAAATCACTTAAATGCCTCTTAACCTGAAGCGAAATCTCAGACATCACAGAAAAATTGCACCTCATTTTTTCAAATTATGAGTTTAGAGTTGTTAAGACTCCTGGAAGGCATTCTGTGCTCTTCTCTCTCCCCAGTGCACACCCATGCTGTAACCCCCATGTTGTTAGTGGGAGTTAAGAGTAAAATAGACTCCTATGTGAGTCACTGTCACTATACAATACAAGAAAGAGCCTCTTATGTTCTGAGTCGATTTGGGTGGGATAGATTTTCAAAAGCGTTCAGCATCGGCTTAACTCCACAGCCACTGAAGTTAGTGTTACTGAGTGACATCAACAGCAGCTGAGTTGATTTGGGTCAATGCTTAAAAGCCCAGCCTTAGGATCCTGGAATCTTTGTAAGTTAAAAGATCGTCACTGATTATTGCTGGGTCATGTTTTATGTGCTGACAAACAGCTGATGTGGTTACCTGCCAAGAGGTCTGCATCTCCAGGTGGACAAAGCAATTCCTTTTATCCTGTAGTTTGTATTTCAATTTAAGGCCCAGACTGTGAGATCCATAGTCACCCTGGTGACCAGGTTACTCCCATTGATGGGACTGCTTGTATGAGTAAGGTTATGTCACAGCTGTACTGTAGTGCAGTGGTATAGATGCTTTCTGCACACATGGAAGGGGATTTCCCAGTGACATCCACCGTTCCAAGAGGTGGTAGCTAGAAATCTTCTGTGGACTGAGATTGGGGCACACAGCGATTGTGTGGGTTGACCCTAACTACATCACACGAGGCACAACAAATAGCCAGATTGTGTTGCCCTGTCAGAGGATCTGAAGGTGGGATTTCTGTTTGGTGAGAAAATCTGGTGGGGTTTAAAGTGGACTGGTTGCACGGCTGATGACTGAGGGCTGGTCCATACTGAAAACATACAGCCGCATAGATATGTCTCTTGAGAGTGTGTGTGTGAAAAATCCACACCCCTTAGGATGTAGCTATGTGCCGACCTAACCCCTCGTGAAGACAATGATAGATCAACAGAAGAATGCTTCCGTCAAACCAGCTACCACCTTTTAGAGAGATGGACTATCTACAACGATGGGAGAACACTTCCTGTTGGTTAGTAAGTCTTAGTCTGCACTAGAACTGTACGTGGACATTGTTGTATCTCTCGGAGGTTGGGTGTATGTGTGAAAAATACACAGCCTGAAAGATGTTGCTATATTGACCTACCCTCTGGTGTAAAAAGATCTAGGTTGACAGAAGAATTCTACTGCATCTCAGGTGGGTGGATTACCTGTGCTGATACTGCTGTAGAATTTTGTGGGTAGACATCTATTTTAATGTCTATCCTGTAGCGTTTTAGTGGTGCAGCCGCAGCCCTGCAACTGTGCCGCTGTGGCATTTTAAGTGTTGACATAATCTGAATGATGCCTGATACAGTGAGAAGAAGGATAAGCTTTTTGTTTGGTTTTCACAGTATGTCACCTAGGTTCTTGGACTTATAGGGGAACTGAGTTTTTTTCATGGGATAGTACATAATTTCCAAACATTCTCTGTTCTGAAACAGGACAAAAAATGCTGAAATTTCCTGACAAGTGAAATTTTGAAGAAAAAAAAAAGCGGGGGCGGGGGGGAGGGGATTGGATGGATCAAATTTATTCCAGTTTAATCATTTTACTCTGATTTGGGCCTTTTAAAACTTTGTTTAAAAATAGAGAAACATGTGAATTCCCTTTCAAAAAGTTGTTTCAGAATGAAATATCAAAGTTGTTCTATTCTGGAAATGTCTACACAGGATACGCCACTCCAAATACAAGTTTCCAAACATCTCAATTTTCTAAAAAACAGCCTTAGTAATAACAAAGTTGTGACTAAAATACATCCAAACAACTCTGGCTTTGATTTTAAATATAATGGCCAGGGGGCCCAGACTGGGAAGAGGTTTCCTTTGGGCTAGGGGTTTAAACTAAAATTAAATTAATTAATAAATAGATCTATGTCAGTCTCCCATAAATGGACCCAATGGGGCCAAATTCACCCTTGGCTTAATCTACTAAATATTTGAGAGAGTTTGTCTGTCTAAGAACTCCTCCTAAACAGTAAGATCTAGGACCATGAAATTTGGTATGCAGCTTCCTCTTATCATAACTTAAAGCAAGGTCAGGTTTTAATTTTGCCAGGACAATAGGATGTGCTTGGAATGGGATTGCTTCTCATAAAACCATACAAAAAAGAGACAATTACCAAGGCTATAGCTACACTACAGAGTTTTTTTCAGAAAAATGGCTGTTTTTCCAAAAAAACTTGTGGAACATCTACACCTCAAGTGCATTTTTGCACAAAAATATCAAAAGAACAGAGGGGTTTTTCTGGCATAGGTATTCCTCATTCTACGAGGAAGAATGCCTTTTTGCGAAAGAGCTCTTTCGCAAAAATGTGTGTGGATGGTGAAGAAGGGGGTTTTTGCGCAAAAAGAGGAAAGGGGAAAAAGCACATTGTGGCCATTGTGTGCATAGCAATCAGAGCTTACTTTCGAGAAAGCGTCCATGCAGTCTGGATGTTCTCTTTCGCAAAAGCGCATCACTTTTTCGATCCGCTTTTGCAATGAAGACATGCTCTTGTGCAAAACATTTTTGCAGAAGATCTGTTCTGATAAAAGCTTCTTGTGCAAGAAACCTGCAGTCTAGACGTAGCCCAAAGCAAGTACAGTCCTCAAAAGTGATATACTTGAGCAAATGTTGAAAGAGACTGAACCGAGATGAGCCAGAAAAATAGGATGAACCTGGAATAGAATTGCTTCTCATTGAACCTTACAGAAAAGAAATAAAATGGAAACATTTGGAGTAGAGCTCTGTTTTGGCACAGCTAAATCAGTGCTTTAAGGTTTGAAAACTAGAAGACAATGTTATTGGAAATCCAATTGACAATAGCCCTTTTTTATTAAAACAGTGATGGTAGTTTATAGGGATGAAGAAAAAACTCACCTGATGGAATTCCCATTAAAAAAATAGTTAAAAAATTAAATGGAAAATGTTTAACAATCTCTTTTTAAAAGAACCAAATAAAAATTGACTTCATAAAAATAACACTGTATTTTTGAAATATGCAATCATTTAAATACAGCTTGTACATTTTCCCTATATCCCCCCATCTCTTCTCCCCAAAAATTTAGTTAAAGACCCGAACAATACTGGGTAAATTTGCTAGTTACGCTATAAATGAGAATAGTCATAGAGATGCAGCCGTGTTAGAATGCTACTCTCCTCATGTCATCCTGTGGGATTTCATTCAGCAACTAGTTTGGTATCAGTAACTCATCATTGTGGAAATGTGTTGAGTTATCTCATAATCCATCCAGAATGGTAAACAAAGTAAGATTTACTAATCACTGCTGATAAAAGTGAAATGGAGGTTTTGAAGCTTTTAATGACAATTAGTCTTTCCAATGATGTACAGAGGAGTGGTACTCCTCCTGCACAGAGGAGTAGTACTACTTTAACTACCTCTATTTAGTTAATGTAGCACAACACTCCAGGTCTGTAACAAGCACTTTTATACTTTCTATACCAACATCAAGGTGATTTATACTTGTATAGATATTCCCATGCTGAAAGAAGAAAACACAATGTTCCTTTAT
>CM057847.1:5656339-5673257 GCA_030068395.1 Apalone spinifera
CCCCCTTCAGGTAGCTGAAGGCTGCGATCAAATCCCCCCTCACTCTTCTCTTCTGCAGACTAATTCCAACTAGCTTTCATGGAAATTGTGAAAAAATCACACCCCCCCTCCCCCTCCCGTGTGTGGTAGTTATGCTGCCCTAACTCCACAGTTTAAAGCCTTCTAGGTTGATGAAAGGATCGGTAGACCTAGCTACCGTTGCTTGGGGGGAAAGGACTATCTACAGCACGGTTTCCCAAACCGTTTCAGCCACAGAGCCTGTATGGACTCCTGAACATTTGGTGGAGCCCATAAAATATCAGGATTTTTAATTCAATAGGTACCCAAATAAATAGACCAATTTTTGAAATTCTATTTTTATTTCTTTATAAATTCTTTTTTTTCTCTCAAGAAAACCATCAGAAAATTAGTAACAAAATAACAGGGTGTCACATCTGTCATTAATATTTTCTTGCAGAGTCCCCGGACTCATTGCATGGAGCGCTATTTGGAAACCCTGACCTACAGCAATGGAAAAATCCCTTGTATCACGACAGGAAGTGTCTATACAATGATGCTACAGTGGCATAGCTAAAGCGCTTCTGCTGTGTCAGTGTTGCACCTGTAGTGGAGATAGGACCTGACTGCTAGGATTGGGACAGACTTTTTAACACTATCGGAGAAATATGTGTTTGAGAATCTCCCTCCTCCAGCCTCAAACTAGCTGGATGATTCTTCTAAAATGATCCAGAAGTTGAGTCACCAACGGTGCACAATTCGATTACAAAGCTGCTGTCCCTTCATATGAATGCAGGACTTTTACTCCTCTTTTCCTTTTGTTTTTGTCTGGCTGCAGCAGGAAAGCCCTGAGCGTACAGACTGTTTTGCACTTGTGTATATATATTTGCAGAATCAGAAAGAGTAAATGCAAAGTTGCACCAGTTTACCTGAGGTTGGAAATTTAGGAAAATAGAACAGCTGTTTTGTAAATTCCCACCTGTAGACAAATACATAATCTTGGTATTGATTTTGTTAAGCCAGTGTCATGCATATGGACATTCAGACCAATTTAAACCTCACTTATACAGGTTGAACCTCTCTAGTCCAGCAGCATCCATGATCAGGCATGATTTTAGTTAGCCAAATGCCTACTTATCAATAGTGTGTAGCCAACTTCGCTGCAGTCCCATAAAGTCTGTTTACAGCCACCAGTCCTGGCTCTCAGGGTTTTGTGCTGTTACTTAGCTCTAGTTTACCCCAAAATGTCTTCTAACAGCCCAGTCAGTGGTAGACATGTTGGTAATGCTGCCAGACAATATTGACCTCCCGTAGTCTGGCAAATTCTCTGGTTCAGCACCAATCAGGTCCCAAGGGTGCCAGCCTAGAGAGTTCAGTCTGTATCAGTTTAGCTTGCATCACTAAATTCAAGTCTCAAACTAAACTGATATAACTGCTCCAAAAAACAGTCTGGGAATGTCCACACAGGGAATTGAACTGGTTTAATTACATTATTTTTTAAAACCAACTGAGTCAAACCAGTGCAACTTCTGAACTAAGTGGCCTGGATTAGCCCTGAGCAGCCACCAATCCCGATAAGAATCGGTGGGCCCAGCACTTTGGAAAGGCAGGCAAGTCAGTCGGTATTGCCAATGCCATGTGCTCAAAACACATGAGCCAGGGCCCTGAAAATCATTAGATTGGGTTAAAAATCAAGTGGTTTTGTTTTTTAAAGTTAGTGATTTTGATTTGCCTTCTGGGTTTTGAGTCTTTTAGGGAAAACATTTTCAGGTTTTTCTCCGCATCCATGAAAACTGAAAACATAGGGTGAAACTGTGGGCCCAGTGTCCTGTCCTCTGATAGTGCCCAATGCCAGATGCCCTAGAGGGAGTGAACAGAACAGGGAATCATCAACTGATCTCCTATCATCCCTTATCATCCATTTCCAGCCTCTGACAAATGGCAGCTAGGGACACTATCCCTGCACATCCTGGCTAATAGCCATTGATGGACCTATGCTCCTCCTCTGACAAGGAGTTCCACAGGTTGACTGTGTGCTATGTGAAGAAGTACTTCCTTTTTTTTGTTTTAAACCTGCTACCTATTGATTTTATTTGGTGACCCATGGTTCTTATGTTATGGGAACAAGTAAATAACTTTTCCTTTTCACTTTCTTCACACCAGACATGATTTTATGGACCTCAATCATATCCCCCCTTAGTCTCCTCTTTTCTATGCTGAAAAGTCCCACTCCGATTGTCTCTCCTCATATGGCAGCTGTTCCAAACTTCTAATATCTCAATATCATGAGAGTCAGCAACTCTGTATAATTTAGGACAATGAGTCAAGGAAGCTCCTTTTTCAGCTTAAACATATGCCTAGGGCTCATTGAAACACTTTTGTGCGTTCCTGAACCAGGCTATGGATGCCTACTACAAATTTAAGACACTTTGCTTGAGACATGCACTTCAGAAAATCTTTAGCCTAGGAAAGTGTAAATATTTATTTAGCTTGTAAGCAGTTCAGAGCAGGGACCATCTCTTAATCCCTGTTTGCAGCCTAGTGCAATGGAGCTGTTTCTCTTGGTTGGTCCCAAAGTGTTGTTATAAGACATGTGATTCATAATCATTAATAACAAGTAATGTCTTCTGACCTTGTAGGAATCCGTCCTTACAAATGTGAGATCTGCAACAAGGCCTTTACCCAACGATGTTCTCTGGAATCTCATCTCAAAAAGATCCATGGGGTGCAGCAGCAATATGCCTACAAACAGCGGCGCGATAAACTTTATGTCTGCGAAGACTGTGGCTACACGGGCCCGACGCAAGAGGACTTGTATCTGCATGTCAATAACGCCCACCCTGGGAGTGCTTTCCTCAAGAAAACCTCTAAAAAGCTGGCAGCAGTCTTACAAAATAAACTGACCTCTGTCCTTCAGAGGAGCCCTGAAGACCATGAGGAAGATGAGTAACACAGTGGATTGCAGTGGTCATATGCAATGAAGTTTACATGTAGGATATTTTTTTAAACAGCTTTAAAAGGGATCCGTGTAATACCAGGAATCTTATCCTTTTGGTGATAACAGGCTATGGAAGTTAGAGCCTCAGTGTGAAAAAAATGTTCAGCTTAATGAAAATACCAGCCTTTTTTAACCGTGAGAATAAAAGGAAAACTTTGGCCCTCTGGATAGAGCCCTGCACTGTATTTGGGTGACTCCACTTCAGTTGCCAGCTCTGCCACTGGCTTGCTGTGTAATAATGGGCAAGTCACGTTGTCATTCTGTGACTCAATTTCCCCATCTGTATGATGGGGATAATGATACTGATAAACTTTGTAAGGTGCTTTGAGATATGTGGATGAAAAGTGCTAGGTCATAGCTAAATATCATTAATGTTATTCCTAGGTGAAAGTCTACCATAAGGTTAAAAATGCACAATCAATGCACCTGAGTAACCTTAACTCTGCCCTGTAGTGACACCATGTAGTAACCTGGTGATTACGGTTAGGGTTGTTAGGATTTGTAATCCCAGGTTGGAAAAAGAAATAATTTTAAAGACATTAGTTTTTTTCCCACATAATTCCACCCCCATCCCCCAATTTGGCATGACTCCAGGGCAGAGTTAAGGTTGTTTGGTGAATTTACTGGTTTTGTAATGCTAGGTTTTGAGATTACTATCACATCTTCTTAAGTCACAGGTTGTTTAATCCTTAATGACTGAGGTATCTTTTCAATCTTAACTCCCTCTTAATATTTTTTTTGTTGGGGAATTCCCCTAATTTAAAAAATAAATCATAGAGAAACACAAAGAGAATGCTACCATGTATTTCTAAGGGCTTGAAGATATACAGCACCCATCTTCAATGATTTTTTTCAAAAATTTAACTTTCAAGGGTGGATTTACTGTGATACCCAAGCAATGCAAAGCAGCCAGAGGGCACTAGGCAGTTCACCTAGGTCAGCCGTGGCCAACCTGCAGCTCGCGAACCACATGCGGCTCTTGCCCCCCAAAAGTACAGCTCGCGAAGCTGCTCCTGCACCCCCCCCAACTGTCCCTGCCCCCGTTGGTGCCCCTCAATCCCTGGCTTCCCTGTGCTTAACGGGTCGGAGCTGCAGGGTTTTAAAAATGGTGCCTAAGATGGAGACTGTCTTAAAGAGGCAGCCTCCTTTAAAAAATTTTTTGTTTTTAATTTTTTTGGTTTTGCCTGACAATTCTGGTGCGGCTCTTCTCATTTTTTCTGTCGCTGTTTTGGCTCTCTTTGTTAAATGGGTTGGCCACCCCCTGACCTAGGTTGAGAACTATGCTGCATTGCTAAAGCAGCACAAATCAACCAAAACATACCGGCTGTTAGTTGGCTACTGACTTAGTGGTTTAGAAGCGTGTGTTCGTGAGACCAGCAGTAAGCTTTGTGTGGGAGCAGGGAGAGAAAGACCCCAGTCCCGCAGTCCCAATATCTTTGTTTTTAAGGACTTCCCCTTTGTTTTCCCTCTAGTTCCCTTGGCAGTGCTTGCTCAGTGGAACCAAGCGTCAGGGCCATTCGGGAGCTTTACAAACACTAATGCCCAAACAAGGGTGCAGAGGCTGGCTAATCGCCTCTTCAAAGCCAGCCTCGGGTGGTGCAGACCAGAGGAAAAACTGAAATACTGTAACTGGCTCTAGCAAATGGATTTGAAGTTGCTGCACGGAATCTTTGAAGAAAATGCCAGTTGGGCCAAACCATCCATCAGCGAGAACTCTTGCCACATGTGTCCAATCACCCTACTACTACTGAGTTACTTCAGCCAATAGAACTGTTCTTTGCAACTTAGCTGGCAAGGAAGAGTGGCGATTGGTGCTCTACTCTGCTAAGATCACTCAGGACAGAGAAAAGACTCATGCCAACACTAATTTCTTAAAGGACCCAGTTTGAATGCCTCATTCTAGGAATTAATGGACACGTAAATGACCTAAAACCTCCTTCTGTACTCAAAGAGGAAGTGGAGTCAATCTGGAGAGGACATACACTTATTTTGTATACAAAGAAAGGAGGCTGAATCCCTGCTTTAATGCAAAAATGGAACTTAGCCTGGACTATGGAACTGATCAGCGCCTCCATGGTTAATACATGAAAATGATTCCAGATTCTGGCTATGTCTGTAAAAACAAAATTTTCTTTGATTGCCTCAGTCCTTGCACAGACATCTGCCCAGGCTTTGGCTGGGGGAGGAGGGGAGGGGATAGATTTTGTGTGTTTTTAAGCATTCCTTAATGAAACTATTTTATGCAATAGGACTGGGGGTGCTTGGGGTCTTGAAAAAAATCTTAATAAAGTGAAGCTTTGTTGTAAAGTACAAGAATCTTACTGTCCTATGTATCAGGAAAGCTTGTGAGGGCTACTTTAATAATCAGAATTTCACGTACAAAGTGTTGAGATGAATGACAGAATATTCAGGTAGTGACATTTTGGCTGCAGATTGTATGTTGGCTCTTAGTTGTTCCGTGGTCATGACTGTATGATCCTTCAGAGATGAAAGCCGGCTTGAGTTCTTAGTCAGGGCAAGGACTGTCACGAAAAAGGATCCAAAATAAAGACTAGTCTCTTCTAGTAAGGTTTGCGTTTCTGCGAGCCCACTGATATGTGAGATCGGATAGGGTAAGATTGTAAAGTTTAGGTCTGATCATGTGCATTAGCAGAATAAAAATGGATACATGTATCTAATTCTGGGATGTTGTTACTGCAGAAATTTTAGGCCAAAATAACGTATTGACGTACAAGTAGTTCAGGAAATAATGTCATTACTTATTTGGTGGCGAATATTAGGCATTCTACAATTGTTGTGTTTGGAGCAATAGTAATTTCTGAATTCCTACAGGTCTGGAATAAACAGTTTCCCTTCTTCCATGACAATTGTATTATTCAGAAAAAAAACAAACCAACTAAGGACATTTCTTGACTAACTTCTTCAATCTTAAGTTTGGCCTAGAATGTAAGAAAAAAGGTCTGAAGAGAACAGGTGCATGAAATGACACCCTTTAGGAAGCCAGGACATTCTACACTGGGGTTACCTCTAAATGTCCCCCCAGTGCATGGTTTTCTCCTCTCTCTCACCACACTGCAGTGTTGAAGGACTTTCCCCACAACAGCTGCAGTTCAGAGCCAGTATAAAATAGGTTGCCCAGAAAGTGTGACTGGGGGACAAGGCATCAGCTGTGTGTCTGAGGACCCCAAGGACTGTTTCAGCCTGGCTGTGTTTGAAACGTTTGAGCTTATTTTCCCAGAGGCTCAGCTGGAGACAATTTGGCAGGGTATGTTCAGCCCACACTAGCCTGCAAGGGGCAGATCAAGCACTGAGGCTGCAGCTGAGGGGAAGTGGGTGGCTCAAGCAATCCCTGAATGCCGCTGTTATTTAAATCACCATTAGAGCAACATGCTCGGGGTGGCACGGAGGCTGCCTGGGGGAAGCTAGCTCCAGCCCTGCCCCTTCTGCTTGAGGCCCTGCCCTCCTATGGGTGCAGAGCCAGGCCCTCCTTGCCTTGTCTAGGCACAGGATGAGTCTGTTGGGCCCCCTGCCTGTTGGCAACTGGGGCAGTACCAGCAGCTGGGCAGCAAAGATTATTGGAGACAGTTTCTATGGGAAGATTCTGATGCCCAGAAGGGGGACGGTACAGAGACTTGGCTGGCAGGCCAAGCCACGAAGGGAGAGCCCCTGGGTCCCAGAGAGTGAGGGAGCGAGGTGAGCAACAGTGACAGAAGGGGGTATTGGACCTTCAAAGAGCTAAACCCCATAGCAACCAGGATGAGGTGCCCCAGCAGGGAGTGGGACCCCATGGAAATCAAAATGCTACCTTTTCTCAGCTGTGCTCAGAGTCCTGAGGGGTAGAGGTGTGTGTGTTTGTGCTGCAGTATCACAAAGGTGCCCTACTCATGGACCAGAATCCCACCGTGCTAAACACACGCAGAACAAAAAGCTCACAATCTAGGGTATGCAGCTGTTGCGAAGGGATTCCTGGGAGTTCCAGGCAGTTTTTGTTTTGATCTCGCCCTACTTTTCACTGCATGAGGCTGATTTTTCCCTCTTCCCGTGGGGATACTCCCTCACAGTGCTTTCCAAGCCAAGCAGGAAGCCTTCAGAAGCAGTGAGTGTCAAACGTCATCCTCCCCACCCAAGGAGTGTTTTTCCCTCGCCATCCAGGAGTGGGTGCGGTATTCCTCTTCCACCCAGGACGAGGGACAGTCTGCCATGCAATGTATTCATCTATTAGGGAGAACTTTGTGACAGTCCTTTGACAAGTACCACAGGTGCCACAAACTCATCAACTCTTACCTTTTCTGTCGAAATGCTTAAGGTCCATGCAGACTGGCGCTAGAATCAATTCAACTGGCAGGATGGGGGATTTATTTACCATGCTAAAGCAACAAGTTTGTCTTAACAGCCTGAGTGATTCCCTAATGCTGGTTTAAGTATAATTCTTAGCACTTGCAATTTTTCCACCTTCAAAGGGCCACTGTCAACATAAGCCACATGTTGTAATCAGATGAGAGATTAGCAAAAGTTGGAATGGTTAAGATCCAGTCTACTTGTTATTACTAATCTTTATTGTTTGCATTTCACTTCGCTCTGACAATGCAAGTTCTGTTTTGGGTCAGAGTCAATTTCACTTTTCCATTCGCAAGGGTTGGGTTTCAAACATTGCAAGAGCATGATGGTTTGTTTATACAAACTTTACTGGACTTTTTCTTTAATTGTGGGAACATTTCTATTGTCTCCAGTTTTCTAAAAGTTTGCTGCAAAATATAAATACCAGCCCAATTTAAGTTGGCTCAACAAAACCACCATGCACCCCCATTAGCTAGGCAAGTATTAGACCCAATTTAGAAATGGGGATACTTAGGCAGAGATAGTAAGTAATTGCCCCAGGTCAAAAAGGGTCAGTAACAGAGACCACTCAGGACTTTCGCTTCAGTTCTGTGCTCAGAGGGGTGAGGTCTAACTTGTCTCACTTGCATTTTTGTTCTTTTCCTTCTTGATGTATTCTTCAAGGCGCAGGAGCCATTTGTTCCAATAACGAGAGCACAGATCCAAGTCCATGAAATGGGGATGTGCAGGGGAGCCATCTTTGTAAGCCACTACAATGAGTCCACAATTAACCTGCAATGAAAAGAATGACACCAGTCGTTCAATATCCATATGCCGTTTCAGTTGACTGTTCCAAAGACTAAACTGCCCTTTCACCATGCAGATCAATGTAAAGCTAACCCACTGACTTTAATAAGCAATGCTGTTTACAATGCAACAGCAGGAGCCCAGTCTTCCAAGTTAAGGAGTGTCCACTGACTTGGAGCTGTAGCAGCCCCGCAACCCTAAATATCAGGCCTCAGGAGTCTAGCCCTGTGTTCTGGACTTTGGCAAAGTTCCCTTTGACTCAGAGTAGATTTTTGCCCATGCCAGTTCAGATTCAGCCCTTTGCCATTGGGCTGCAAGGAGACGGTAACTACTGCAACACGTGTTCCCCCCCTCTCTGACTGGACAAGCAAAACAGAAAAAGGTAATAGTGAAGAATAAGGGGATATCATGGCTCAGAAAACAGGCCAATTTTTGTAAAGGGTCAGATCATGCAGCTACTTCCTGTATTTCTCAATGAAATGATCCTGCCATAATACTATACAAGTGCTCCGCTTAACTGATCTGTTTCTCTCCATCCCTAGAAAGGCCTCCAATGGGCCCTGGATATCCTTTCATTTTCTCCTGCTTTAACCCTTCTGCTTCATATCAGGAATTGCCGTCTATCAGGCCACGCAGCCTCCTCTGCAATCTATGCACACACAGACCTGCCTCAGATGTCAAGTAATGGGCACTACTTCCCTCCACTGAAGAGCTGAGCAATGTTCCCATGTGGTGTAAGGAAGGCATTTAGCCACACCCATTCAATTGCCAGAGGGGACAGGCACTCTTCTAGGAGGCTACCGGGGTGCTTGCTGCTAGCTCATTTCCTTGTCTGCCTGCTCTCATTTTGATTCCTCTCCTTTCACATCCCACACTCAGCGTGAAGCTGGGTGGCTGTTCCCCCCCGTTCGCTGTGCACTGCCCAGGTGCTGTTCTCACTGTCAACCGGCTTGCTGGCTTTCAGAAGGGCGCTGCACCTGTAGCTCCTAGAATTCAGCTGGAGATTAGGGGGGGTCTCAGTATCAGTCCCTTAGCAAATGGTGCAGCTGAGTGGGCGCTTCAGAGCACACTGACCACATGCTGCTGACCAAAGGAGGCAACTGGAGCAGCAGCACTGGTGGAATTCACACATGCTTGTATCCCTGTAAACGCTGGCTGCAGTTCTATATTGGTTGAGGGCAAGTAGAGAACATGGGTGGGGAAAATGAAGTTGAGGTGAACGCTCCTGCTTGTCTCAGCAGGTTGTAGGCCTACTGACCTGGAAGTCATAGTTAGCATCGTGGTTTATGGCTCCGGTATACGCTGCAACCTGTAGTGGGTTGTCAAATGTGTTCCGGAGATATGGCTTTGACCTCTCTGAAGTCTTCCAGTCAATCACACACAACTGGCCGCTGTAAAGGCAAGCAAAAGGGGAGTTTTTTAGTTCAATATAGTGCTCATGAAAAACTTGCCATCAAACACTTTACTCTATTTCTCCTGTTTCCTGGTGACGAGGTGTCATTTGTTATGATCACAGTGCTGGTAACAGTCTGAGTCCTCCACAGGCTGGATTAGATCCAGGACCATTAAGTACAAATATCAGTGGCAGTTCTAGACAACACTGCTCTGGTTCACTTTTCCCTTCCTTGCCAATATGCTACTCCAGAGATGTGCAGAGGCTGCTCTCTAACGGTGCATCTACCCAGCATGTATACCTCCAAATAAGCTATGCAATTTGTGCTATGCCAATTGCGTAGCTTATTTCTAGTCAATTTCAAAATTTGGCGCTGTCTACACAGCACTTATTTTGAAATAAATCACTATTCCAAAATGTCCCTTACTTCTCGTGGAATGAGGTTTATATTATATTTCAAAATTACAGGCACAGTCAAAAGACATGGAAGAGCTATTTCAGGATACCTCTGGTATCCCGAAATAGGGCTGCAGTGTAGACATAGCTGGGCAGTCTTTGATGTCACCTGTTCCTCTCCCCGCACCCTTATTTCTCATCCTGAATCTCCTGATTTCCCCTGTTCCATCACTGGTGTAGTGTTTTGATGCCTCTTCAGCTTGGCAGTGTCTCTGGCTTCCACCCCAGTCCACTCAACCTCTCAGCTGCTACTTCACGTGTCCTACTGTCAGAGCCACATAACATTGGATAGGCCAGATCTGGCCCACAAACCAGCTGTTTGATCACCAAAGTCTATAAAGTGTGATGGGATGTTATAAGAGAACCAGCATCTTACCGATATTCAGCCACACAATCTACAAGGCCTGAATAGTGAAGAGTCTCATGATGAACTGCACTTTCCAGAGCTTTTACTCCACTGATCTCTCTCAGGACATGCTGAACACTTGCTAAGTAGCCAGACACAGCGGAATCTCTTTCCTGCTCTTTCAACGGGATCTGATCAGACAAAAAGACAGATTCCAAAGCGGCATGGAAAAGTTTTCCTTGGAGGAAGAGGTCTATGAAAGATGACAGGAAAAAAAAAGTCTTTAAACCCCCTTTCTTAATAAGCAATGCTCATATCTAGGATAAAAACATATTAAAAAATTACTATCCAGTTGTGACTAAAATAATCAGCCCCATTTTGGTGCTAAAACAGCTTCAGGGATATAGGAAAGGGAAGAGAACAAAATAAAGCAGCTTGAGTAAACAATGGAATTATTTAAGTGTTATTAATCTAAATTAGCCTCTGCGCTGATGAATCGTCCAGGACAATTTATAAATCTAAGCACATCGTTCTTTAGTCAAACGTATTTGCCGTATAATTTCTATGAATCTGTCTTTGCCTATAGAATTCATGTGAGCAGATCACTGTATCTGACATCAAATTATGATGGTTAATTGTATTTGGATCCATCTTTTACCTGACCGAACATAATACATGGGATAAGATTTGAGTTAGGAATGACAGCTGCTTAAAAGGTGCTGTTTCAGTAGAACATTCTTGCTAATATGTCTGTTCATAAAAATATTCCAGAACACAAACGGGGTGTGAATACAGCAAATTCAACTTTTCAGCTGAGCAAAAACCTAAGTATTAACCAACCATCCCCTGGATTGGGTGTTTGAGCAGGAGAGTGCCTTAGCTAGAGAGCCTTAGTCCCACTGCCCAGGGGGAAATCAATTGGCAGTCTTTGTGAATAAAAGACCTGAAATGCAATTGGACTTCACAGAAAACTTATGTAAAATCTGTAAGTGTTTAAGGACTTCAGTATATCAAGCAATCCACGTTGAGGCTGTCCAAATGCTGGTTGGTTTGGAGTACACAGTAAGACTGAAAACACTTTGCAAACAGCCTCAGATACACTGAAGCAGGCAGTAGTCTATACTCAGATAACTGGTTAGCAGGCTTTCAAGTTTGCACTGCAGGTGAGGGTACCTGAATGCAAATATCTAAGTCTCCAGACCTGTCATCTCCATTTATCCAAGAGTCTGGGTAGCTCATAATTTTCTAATAATCAACGTTACACTGTGGTGTTATGTAGTGCAGAGAATCACTTTATTCCTAAACATAAAAAAAACCCCGAAAACCATTGTCTGTAGAAGTGGTAGTCAAAGTCCATAAATCATGTGGACATTATCAACTGTTGCAAATTCTAGCAAGTACTACCAAAATAATGGGGATTAAAGCATGATACTCCTAAATTCTAATTTACCACTAACTATTATTAGGTTATTGGCTTCATGTAGTCCATGGGAGAGTCCCAGAATAACCAATTCGGGAAGGATCAGATATTCTTGTAAAGTGTTTTGAGATTCTAAAATGGATGCTGCTATATGGAAATTAGAGCCAGATCCTGCAGTTAATCTACTTAGTGCATGGCCTATTACTTTAAGAAGCACTTTGGTTAGACTTACTTTTAGTGTATTCTGCAAACCCATCTTTTCCAAGTTCCAGGATCATCCGCTGCTTCCACCTCTCCAGGTAAAAGACCTGTTCCGAAGACATGGTCTGCTGAAGGATATTAGTCACACTGGGCACCTTGTGTCTTTTTAAGCCAATTTTCAGCAGGCACTTTGGGTCACTGTTTGGAGGCAAAGTTCTCTTATTTGAATTTATCAGTGAGACCCAATTTTTTGGAATTTTTGTTTCAGCATCTGTAACAGGAGACTTAAACTTACTCACTGGTCCATACATCAGATTATCTTCTTCAAACAATGTTTCTGGTGTCCGAGGACTGGCTTTGAAAGATGTGACAGAACGGACCAAGTTCATGTACCTTTCTTGATCAACTTGTTCATAACCATTCTCTTTTTTCTTCTTGCTACAAAGGTAGGAGGAAACACACAGGCACACACACGGGACTTGATTTTTGCAAAAATGTTCTGTCAACAGCATTTTTAGTCTCCCAGATTTTCTGGTTAAGAGCCTGAAGGATTTCATCCCTAGAAGCAGCATTTACAGACAGTTAAACAGAGTTTTCTTTCTTCTGTTAGGAGTATTGAGAACCTTCCATAATTTCCTATTGTAGAAAAAGAATTTCCATGATTTGAAGAGTTACTGATTTAGTGTCATCAAGCTAGCATCCACTTTACAAATTAAAGCTGCACAGTATTCATTAGTGCCTTTCATACCAACTGAACTCCAGCCATTGAGTGCTAAACACAGTAATAGTGAGCAATAATCACACATGGAAAAATAAAATGTATAGACAAGAGGGAAAAAAGATGTTTTCACGTTTGAATTGAGGTGGAGAGATAAACGGAGGCTGCTGAGAGAGGGGAAAAGCAGTGCAGAAGACTTTTACAGTAGCAAAACTGTAGGAAGGTATAGAGAAGATGGTATTAAACATACAGGGAGAAAGAGACAAGCTACGTGGGCTACACAGAAGGTCCCCGGAATAGAATTAATTGACTGGAGAAGGCTGATGAGCTTTTGGAGAATGGGGGAGATGTTTTCTGAACATGTGAGAAGGAAACCAGCAGTATTATGTACATCCTAGAATCTGGAGAGCTGAGACTTGGAGAAGCCGAAGAGAAAGGAGATACTAAAGGTATTCGCACTGCAGTGGTCAAATACCAGTTTATGCTCTTTTGGAAAATATGTATTTTAAATGATAATTGTAGACTTCTCCAAACACAGAATAAATTTTATTTTTAAGACAAGACATTTAAGGATATTTCTTTAATACAATCTGCAGACCAAGATAGTCTACTTTATAGCCTGGGTCTGAAAAATGTTGTAGTTGCAATCTATGCCTCTGAAATAAGTGTGTTTCCTAGCGTGCTTTAAAATAAAACATAGGCACAAGTCTCAGTAGTATTAGGGCCCAGGTTTTCTTCAATTGAGAACTAGTTACTTACCAATCAAAGTTGCAACATTCCAGGTTTTACAAATAAATCCTGTAGGCAATATGTATTACAGGCTAACATGACTGCTTTGTTCTTGAAACACTTTGGTATTTCTCTTTTCTTTCACTGTATTTCCCAAACACTCCACACACTGTTCAAATAGTAGATGTACAGACAAAACAAAACACCCCACACCCACCAAACAAAAAGAACCTCACAACTCAAAAAACAAAACATCCCAATGCAAAGGACTTGATTTTACAAGTTATTCCAGATAGGGAAATTCCAGCGCTTACAGAGTCCTGATGAAGTCAATGGAGCTCATGGAACAAATTGTAAGATCTATGACCAAAAGGATTTATAGCTTAGTAGATGGAGTAGTCCTAGTGACACAGGGAGTAGTCCTAGTGATAAAGTCCCTGTTTTGGGGCTTTCCTATAACAGTTGATCATCAGGAGAATTTCTAGATGATTTTTTCCACTTTCTCTCTTAGAGACTATAAGAGAAAGTGGAAAAAAATACAAGTTGTCCATAAATAAATCAATCACAACTTTCTGGTCAATATTATTATTTTTTGTTTGAGACTAAAAACAAGGTACTTTAAAAAAGAAAACTTTCCCACTAAGACATTTTGAATACCAAAATATACAATTTCCTTATTACATTTCTATAGCAGAGAATATACAAGCTTAATGGAATAAGCTAAAATCATGATGTTTTTAAAAATTAGGATTGTATTGTGTCCTGTTATGTTGGCTGTGTCCTTTTACATCTGTTTGCTCTTTTCCAGTGTGCAACAATGAGAAATTGACATGAATCTTGCTCTGAGCATCCTGACATTCAGACTCTTGTCAAGTTTAGTTTCCAGTCTGCACAGAAGACTAAAGTAGTCAGGTGTAGTAGGGAAGGGCAAACTAATCAATTTACATTATTTTCTTTCCTAAGACAAGGTGTGCAACTATGGCCAAAATTAGATCACAAGTGATAATGATGTAAACTGGCAATAGGCTAAATTCTGCCCAGTCAATCTCATTGAAATTAATTGAAATTAATTTCTTTGAGACAAAACAGAATAATATCAATTTTCATATTATTTCTCACTTTTACTTGGTGGAAGGTTGTTTTTCCTGCACTCTTGCTCTTCCTAGAGCAGATGCTTTATTTTTAGCAAGAACTTTATTCTTTCTGCTAGTATAAAAAAGTACTTTGCATAAGTACATATCAATGTCAGTTCTTCTTAGACACAATTACAAAGTCAGCCCGCCTTGGATTTCCTGGGAGCCTTATATTTCCTGTTTGCTATAAATTATTGAATAGAAGCTTAACAAATAGAGAATTGATTATTACAATCTTAATGCCAACAGGCACTCTTCTTTAGTTTTGATCACTCTTCATTTTTAATAGAATTATTGTCAGTCTGATTTAGGTCAGTTACCTGTCATAATTTGCTACTTGCTAGACAAAGAATGAGTGATGTTTGCAAATTATAATAGAGGCATACATTCTAAAGACTCAAAATGTACAACCTTGTGTATGAAATGATGTGAAGGGGTGAGGGTATTACATAAATATGCAAAGGGTAGAAGCTGGCTGCAAGAAGCAAGTTAACATTGATTCATTACAAAAATGAGGATAGGGATCTAATCTGTTCACTTTCGTTCACACTACTCGTGTTTCCTCTATTATTTTCCATTCATGAATGGAATAAATTTTGTTATGTACAGAGGCATATGTGGATATGCACCATTATTAGAAACACATTTGGGTGCTCTGCTAATCAGCTGGGCAGCATCTCACCTGAAGGGCCACCCAAATGCACATTTTACAGGGAACATGGCACACTACCAATCTTAGGGATTGGGACAGATTTGTAACCCAGCTGCTAGCATGCATGTGCCCACTGCTCTCTAGTGGCAAATACAAAAAAAGAAAGTCTTAGACTACTAAAAGACATTATTGGCTGTGTCTACACTGGCCGCTTCAATTTGTGCAAGAGCACTGACTTTGTAATGTACAAAATCAGTGCTTCTTGCGCAAATACAATGGTGCTCCCGCTCGAATACTTGTGCAGGAGGGCCAGTGTAGACAGCAAAGAACTGTTTTGCGCAAAAAAGCCCTGATGGCTAAAATGGCGATCGGGGCTTTTTTGCACAAAACCACGTCTAGATTGGCACGGACGCTTTTCCACAAAAAGTGCTTTTGCGCAAAAGCGTCCGAGCCAATCTAGACGCTCTTTTCCACAAATGCTTTTAACGGAAAAACTTTTCTGTTAAAAGCATTTGCGGAAAATCATGCCAATGTAGATGTAGCCTATTGAGTTTAATAGAGAATATTCTCAATCTTGAATTGCATGATATTTGTGTATAAAGAATCCATGATCACTTACAAAAGAAAATGAATCTCTGCTTCCACTTGCTGCACAGAGACACAGCAGGGGGGAAAAAAAATCTAACCTTACTCCTTCAAATTCTGTGCCACCTGAGCCATGGTGCATATACATGAAGACGACTTGCTTTTTGGGTGACAAATACAAGCCATTGATTTCAGTTCAGTAGTAAATGCAATGAGTATCACTTAACTCATTTACAGCAACAGTATCTAGCTCTTACATTGTACTTTTCATCCACAGCGCTTTATAAAGAATGTCAGTAACATTAGCCTCTTTTTACAGATAGGAAAACAGAGGCAGCGTGATTTGCCAGCAGTCCAGTGGTCTTCTGAATCCCACTCCACTGCACTAACCACTAGGTAATGCGTGTTGCCAGTAGGGATGTAAAATCCTGTTTAATTAGTTCACCAGTTAATTGATCAAACAAGGACGGGTGCCGCTCCAGCCCCCCCCCCAACCGCTTCCCCCTTGCCTACTGCAGCTGGGGGCTGCTCCAGCCCAAGTGGAGCGTTCCCTGCCCGTGGCGCTCGGGGGTCTGCTTCAGCCCCCAGGGTTCGCCACAGCTGGTGAGGGGGAAGGTCACACCCCTCGGCGCCACTTTTCACCACGCGCCCTGGCTGCACAGTGACGCGACCGGAGCAAGTTCAAATCTCTCTCGTGTTTGCCAGGGGGCAGCCGGGCCGCGAGCAGCCAACGGGGACCCCGGCGAGCGGGGGTCTGTCCCCAGCTCTGCCACGGGCCTGCGCCCCCCGGCGGCTCGGTGCCTCAGTTTCCCCCATTTATGAAACGGGGGTCACGGCGCCGGCCTCCTTCGCCCAGCGCTTGCAGGTGCGGTGAGTGCCGGTACCCCCCTCCCAGAGGGGAACTCGGTCTCCACGCGGCTCGGGGCCGCTCCCTCAGCCGCCGGTAGCCCGCCCGCCACGACGGGAACTCAACCCAGCCAGCCCCCTCCGACCGTTATTACCTGCGCTCGGTAGCATCCGCCGCTACCTTCCCGCCAGAGCGGCGCGCCGCCTCTCGGGATTTGTAGTTCTGCCTGCCTCCCCCTTCAGCCTGTCGGCTGCGCAGCGACTCCATGCCGGGAACTACAACACCCACAATGCACTTCACCTCCCGTCCCCCGCCGCCG
>CM057847.1:5675816-5688490 GCA_030068395.1 Apalone spinifera
TCTTGCTGAGGGAAGTGTGTGTGTAGGATACTTTGGAGGGAGGAAGGGTCTGGGAGAAGCGGTGTACTTGTCCAGCGTGGGGAGAAGAAAGCAAAAGAAAAGGGTAGAGATGACCATTCAGAGGAGCTGAGTAAGTTGATCAAGCTGCTTATTGCTAAAAATCCAGAAGGTGTCTAGAAATGGCCAAGTGGCACAGAATTGGAGCAGGAGCCACCCCCCAGCAATCTCCCAATCCTCTGCTCCAGAGGGGAAGTCAAACCTACCTCTTCCTTGACACTCCTGGTTTCAAGGAGGCTGAGGATGGCGTGATCACTAGCCCAGAGCGAGTTAGGACCAGGCCAACACTAAAATTTAGCTCAACCCACCTAAGTTGCTAAAGAGTGTGTGAAATCCACTCCCCTGAGTGACATTAAGCCAGCCTAAATCTGGGAGTAGACTGCATTAGGCTGCCAGGAGAATTCTTCCAGCAGCCTAGCTGTCTCCTTTCAGGGTGTTGTATTAACTACTGCAATAGGAGAACTCACCCATTGGTGTGATGTAGTGAGTTCTATGGCAGCACAGCTGCAACAATTTAATTTTGCATGTACACAGCTTAAGATGCTTTTTCTGGAAAGCCTCCATCAATTTCTGCAGTATTTGAGCTTTCTTGAAGAGGTTAGCCCTTTTGGTTGCAAAAACTTCTTATGTACACCTGTGCTGTGCATCTGTCAGTAAACTGGTCCGTCTTGCTAGTCTTAGCTCCTACCCAGCTGTGAAAACTGACTGTGAGATCAGTTTTGGTCTGCTGCTTGAAAAAACTTGGTGCACCAGCATAGGCAAGTAGTGGAGTTATTCACCAGGGAAGATTCCAAATGTGCTTGGTGAGGAGTAAGAAATTGAAGAACTTTCTAGCTGCTGCAGGGAGTGAGGGTGTGGTAGATATGGGGGGGGCGGGAGGGAAGGAAAGCACTGCCAATGCTTATAGCACCCAGGAAAATCTGGAAGACAATGAGAGAAATGTGCTCCTTTCCCCAGAGATTAGGGTGGTTTCGAACCTATGACATATGCTGGCCAGAGACTTGATAGACCAGTCCCCAGACAGATTCTAGGCCCAACATATTGTTAGCAGTTCCAGCACTTTTTTGTAGCTGGGGAAATGGTTGACTTTTCCCAGTCTGTGGATTCTCCTCCCCCAACTTTACATTGGTCTTGTGGCTAGTAGGTTTAGTCCCTTGGGTACCAAAGGGCTAATGATTTCCAAGACCCATATGAGAATGCATCTGAGTGGAGTAAGCATACATCCTGAAAAGTGTGCTGTGAGATGGGGCAAAATAGTGAAAGTAGAAAACAGAACACATGGAAAGGGGTCGGGTATTGGGAGGGGGGGAGGAAAGGGAAGTGACTAAAGAGAACAGGAAATGGAATGGAAAGGACAACGTGATATATTAGAGGAAGGAAAAGTGGTGTGGTGCCAGGAAAGGAAAAGACATTTACAGCATCATGACTATTTAACCAACTCAGTTGACAAACATCACCAGCACTTTCTGATAAATACTGTCCTACAGAACTCAGACAGCTCTGTAGCAGGTCAGATATTGGAACAGGAGTATATTTAGCAAATACTGTGCAACTGATTCTCTTGTTCATCCAGGCCTAACAATGAGTTGCATTTGAAAATACTGCCTGAATGCTGTACGACTAGACAGTTGCTGTGTTGCTAAAATGACAGGAGGTAGTACTTCAGCAGCAGAGTGGTGTTGTAGGTGTGATGGTCAGAGGCATTGGCAGGCTTAGTCCTTGGGCAAGTAGATTTTGGGTACATGTCATCTAAGAGCACCTAGGACATTGAAGTGGACAAGTTAAGCTTTCTCAGACAAGAGTGGTTCCAGTTCCTAGTGCCCTGAGTTGATGATGGTGGAGGACATGAGGGGAGACTGTCAGAGGGAGAATGTGTGGGTGCCCTGATGCTACAGCAATGGCGCCTGCTGGAAGAACTAACAAGCCAAGAGCAGTACTGTCCCTGGAGGCTAGAGTTGCTTTATTTGCCTGGTGGCTGCTGCTAGGGCTTGTCTAGGGACCTGTATTGCAGAAAGGAAGAGCGAGCAGGCAGGCAGGTAAGCAAGCCCTACTCAGCAGCTTTCTCCATGCTTATTGCTGCCCATGTATCAATATGGATCAGTTGTTAGTTGCCCAAACCCTAGGACCTGAGTCTAACTCTAGTGATGCTTGAGTTGGCTCTGTCTAAAGAGGCTGGCTGACTAGTCGCTTCTCCTCCCCACCTCAGCAAGGGGGGAGCAGGAGCCAGCTAAAAATCCTTCCCCCCCCCCCAAGCACTTCTCTGTAGGGGGCAGGAGAGACAGAGGCGCAGTGGGGGAAACTGCATAGGCTGGGACTGAGCAGTGCCAGGTCCCAGACTCTGTTGTGCTTTTAAAGTGTAGTAAGAGCCACCAAGCGCTTCTTATATTTAGAAAGCAGAGTGGCAGCAAATCCCCTTAATGACTCAATTAGCTTCCTAATTGCTATTTAACATTCCTGTCAGGAACTGCCCATGTTCTGAGTTGCATGTCATCTAAGTTGCACCATTGAAACACAGATGGGTACAAATAATGACTGTGCACCATCCACTCACAGCAGCTCTGCAAATATCTGCAGGGCTCAGGGATGGTTGCATCTCTCAGCTGGCGCAGATCAGAACATCTGTGGGGTTTCTCTTTGGACCAGCTGAATGTCTAAAATAGTCATATTCTTTTTGTTTAATGGTTCTGTCCTGCATGCAGATCTGCTCATGCATTGTAAGCCAGGAGTTACATGCTGTTATATACTCTGAAATATCCATGCTGATAGCATGGAGAGTCTAAAACCTCCACCTGATCTGTTCTCAAATGAGATTGGGTCCTGTTACATTGTTGTTACGCTGCCACAGCCTTTTAATGCTGAGAACTGGTTTAATCTCACTGGCTGCAAGCACTAGCATAGATTGACCTCATCATTCTGCCACCATATTATCCAACCTGAACTGCTGGTGACCCAGCAATAACACTACTTCCACCAGTGCTAGCACTAGTGGAATTAGTGGTGAGGTTACCTCTTCAGAACTAGGTGGGCACAGTCCTTCTCCCTTCACTGGGGGGGGTGTGACGACCTGGATCAGTAACAGTGGTGGGAGTTTGCCCTTCAATTCATTTTCCTTGCACAAGTGCTTAACAAATAAGGACAAATAGTAACGCTAAACGATGGGCAATGTTGTCTTGCTTTCAGGATATGCCTGTGCAGGGATTAAAAAAGTGCAACACTAACATGCATTGCACATATGTAGTGCATGGTCCTGTTCTTCTGGTTCGATGACTAACTTAATAGACTGCTTATTAAATCTTCGGGACTGATTTGGCCAAACAAATGCTGCTTTTGGAACTCATCGTGTGTCCTGACTTTATTCTGGTTGCACAACTGTTTACAATATTGCATAACCATCTGTCTCTTTGTACTATTCATCTGCTGAAGCAAATTGGTTGGAGTATATGAGTTAGTGACACACCGGATATTGGGTGCATGCTGCATAATCCTGCATTTTAACTATTTTTATCATAACTGCTGGTCACTTGATTAAACTTACTGGCGCTGCTAGTGATGTCCTCGCAAGGAAAACTTTGACGTATTCTAGAAGATGTAAGAAAACATTGTCTAATGAACATGGGGATCAGAAATTTAAATGAAACTGATTTTTTTCTATACATTTAAGAACTCTAGAATACTGTTGTATTTCTTTTGGACACAATGTACAGCTAACAGTGGAAGTTTGCTCAGAACATTTCTTCCATGTTTGTTTTCTGACTACAGTCTCAAAGATCTAGCAGCCAGCATATATGAAAATTAGATGCTCTTGCTTTGCATGAAACCAGGGTGGCTTTAAAGACAACTGGCTAAAGGCAAAGACCTGTGATAAGGCTTTGATTAGCATCTCATTTTAACAGGATGCAAACTGGTTCTTGTACCAGTGTCCCAGCTAGTAGCTAATTTCCTAATCTGTTCTTGCACGTGCTCAAAATTGATGAGAAATGTGTGCCATAGATTCTCCTTGCTGGTGTCCACGTGCTGCATCAAAGCTCTGCAAAGCAACTTTATTGATGCAGTTATATGAAACTTCAGTGTGCTAAGCTGTTATTTTAAACTATGGGATCATCTAGTGTTACAATTTGAGTTATTGCATCTCATTATTTGTCATCCTTAACATTAAGATAATCAGAGCCAGCCCAAGCTACGGGCTGCCCAGGCGAGAGCCCGGGGTGCCCGATTGTGAGGGGTGCTGGGCGGGAGCAGGGCCATGCGGCCAGGGGGCAGGGGTGCCAGAATGGCTTGGCCCGGCCCTGAGGAGAATGAGTGGTTCTACATATTTAAACAATGTCCAGTACTGAGTAGGCACCACATGACCAGAGCATTAAAGACTGAATTTGCAACTATAGTAAGCAAATGCATTTACTTTGGGAGCAGGGAGAGGAAGTGAAAGGAGCTGGGTTAATTTCCTTGCTTTGTCACAGACTTTTCTGACTATCAGCAAGTGGAGTCACAAAAGGACTCAGATACCAAACTGCCTCTTCCTGCATTGAAGTCCTAGAATCCAGCCCCACTGGGTTCCACAAAACCCCCACTCACCTGTCCCAGAGCCGCATAGGTTCCTGAAGTCACTCTGCGCAGCAGAAGATCCCTAATCCGCCTGTTTCTGCCTCAGTGGATTCATGCTGCGGTCTCTCACCTACACTCCAAAGCGATGCACGGATCAGGGAAGGATGGGTGATCTCTACCGGACATATCTGCAGGGTGTGCTCTGGTGTGCAGGCTCTGGGATGGCTGGCTCACAAGGGAGCTTCCACAAAACAGCTGGGGGAGGAAGAGAATTAGGCCTTGATAGCTTTTAGCTTAGTGGTCAGTGCATTTGCCTAGCATGTGGAGCCCACTGATTCAAGCTGCCCTTCCATCTGAAGGGGAGGAGAGATTTTGAGCAGGGACTTACCACCTCTCGGATGAGTGCCTGAGCCACTTGGTTTGGGATGTTCTATGGAACTTCCTGAGTGCATCTCATTGAAGCTGTTCCCCTATGGGTAAGGAACTGAAAAGCAGCCCTTGAAGCAGTGACTGGTTCCTGGGGCTCCCTCCTCCCAGGTGCGGGCTCTAAGCATCAGGTGTAGAAGCATTCTCCTGCTTAGAGGTTTCCTCTGTGGCCCAGGCATTTGTCCATTTATTTATCCACAAGAACAGCTTCAACAGGAGGGACCAAGGGATTCCCATGTCACTGTCCCCTAGCCCACTGCTCAGACCACACACCCAGGAGGTGGTAAAGCCCTGTTTAAAACCCTTCCTCCCTGCCAGCCCCAGGCAAAGGGAGACTTGAATGGGTGGCTTCAACTCCAGGTGGGCTGGAAGCTAAGGGAGGTCTTCCCTACTCTTGAACCCCTGCTGCAGCTTCTTGCAGAAGTGGTATAACTCTTCAACACTAGAAGAGGCTTAGCAGCTGAGAAGCCAAAGCAGAGGGAGTTGTCTCCCTGCTGTCTGGATTTAGTTTGGGCAAAACATGGCCTCTGGTCGATATCCAGCCTGCCAAGCCTTCGGATGCAGGCCACCTGGACCCTCCGGCAGGATCCCTGCCTGCCACAGCTCCAGGCCACTCAAAGTGGCCAGCAGCTGAGGCCATGTGTGTCTAGGTACTGTGTGCCCCGGGGAGGATGGGGGGGGACTTGACACCATTTCCAGTCAGTGGGAGCTGTGAATTGTGCTAGGAGTGGGGGAAACATACAAAAGTCCCCCTTCCTCCCCACATGAGCACAGAGGCTCATGATCCCAGCAATCAGCCACTTTGAGTGGCCTGGGGCTGCCGCAGACCACTCCTTCCTGAGGGTCCTGCTGGGTGGTAGTCACCTAGGTAAATGCCTCCCTGCCAGAGCCTACAGCTGGCACCCCACTCCTCCTGCATCCCAACTGCTTGCCCCAGATCACCACTCAAACTTGCTGCACTCTCCCTCCCAGTAACTGTTCTGTGACACGTCTGGATTTGTCTGATTTATTATTTTTTTTGTAAGCAAGTAGCTTTTACGTGAGGTGAAACTTGGGGCATGCAAGACAAATCAGACTCCTGAAAGGGGTACAGTAGTCTGGGGAGGTCGCACCGTTGACCTGGTGTGATCCTTCCTCTTCTCTGTGCTCCAGGATGTCAGGATGAAGGCTGTTGATTTCTGGGGAACTGTGCTGACTGACACAGGGTGTCCTCAAGCCTCCCATTGCTAGGAGCTTGTGGGCTCAGATGTCTTGCAGTTCAGTTCCAAAGTTCCCTACATTCGTAACAAACATGCTGTCCCCTCACCCATAAGCTGGTGGCCTGAACTGAGGTGGAGACCTTGCCCTAAGGGCAGGAATCCACAACATTTGCTTAGCAGTGCAGAAGAGAACCTAGTAGCAGACCAAGGCCCAGCTGTGTCAGGCTAGGAACAAACACCAGAATACATTTCCCGTATTTCTGTTTCTCTTCTGGGTTTATCACATCAAGAGCTACATGTGGGCCTTGGCTGCTTGAGGGGTCTGACTGGGGGGGGGGTAAGGATACTAGTTGTTTCTTAACCTCTCCTTAAAGTCTTAGATGTTCAGACTATTGTGATTACCCTCCCATCCCCATATTCCATTTTACACATACACTGATTCCTTCCAGCCTCCACTTGTGATTGGGGGTGATGGAAGTTCAGATATGGTCTTGGCAAATGAAGAGCTGCCTTAACAGTAATATCAACTTAAAGGCTCCCCTTTTTACACTTTTTAGCTGGGATTCTATGGGCAAAGATTAGACTCCAGCTCAAACCACATTTGTTTAGGGGCAGGTGCTGGCTTTTCTTCAGGCATAAGCTGCATAAAGGGTTATGACATGCGAGTTAAACAACTGGTTGCTGTGCATGAAGGAATGCCACAGGATTTGATTAAATCAGCACATGGTTGCATACTCAATCTCTGTACTATAAAGTGTGTGGGTGTCTTCACATTCCTCTTTTGAAAGAGAAAATAACTAGATGGTTCTACTCATGGGTTCTAAAGCCAACTTCAAACTAACTTTTTTTTCCCCCACCAGCGCTGACTCTTACCCTTCTGTGGCCAGCTCAAGTTCAGGTTGAACCTCTCTAGTCCAGTACCCTAACTGGTGCAGAACTGAGCCATGGGAGGTCAGTGTTGTCTAGCAGCATTACCAACACTTCCACTGCTTCTTGGGCTCTTAGAAGACATCTAGGGGTAAATTAGAGCTAAGTAACAGCACAGAACACTGAGCACCAGGGCTGGTGGCTGGAAACAAACTTTATGGGACCATGGGAAACTTGGCTACACCAAGTAGCTAAGTGGACATCCAGCTAACTGAAATCATACTGGACCATGGATGTTGCTAGACCAGAGTGCTGGATTAGAGAGGTTCAATTGCATGAGTTGAGCACGGAACACTGTAGGTTTGCATGTGATATTTTCACATGCAGATCTGTATCCAGCCATTTTCCCTTCATACTCATGTCTAGGCTGGGAAAAGGGGTGCAAGTCTTTATCTCAATCTACAAGGGTGTGACCAGCAGTAGAAACTAGTGTAGACATGGTATAAGCTCCGCTCTGCAGTAAACTGCACCAGCCCGGGGGGGGGAGCACGTACAAAAGTCGAGTGCAGACAGCTTTAAGCTGCCAGCCACATTGTTCGCATGTCTGGTTGAGAGATCAAGGCATGTGGGTCATTAGCACAGGACTGCAAGCGCCTGGAATGTGTTCGTCCAGTGGGATGAGCTGCTTGCAGATAACATCTGCTAGTCTTCTGCCCTAATATAGCATAGAGAAACTCATTAAGTAAAATAGCTTCTTGGAGACTCTAAATAAAAAGCTTGTTTAGAAGTAGGATGCAAAAAGTCAAAGGGAACCATATAACTGCTGAAACTAAGCAGTTACATGTGCTGCAGGCTTTGCAGTATAGAGCTCCTGTCTGCCTCTCACAAGGAGTGCTACAGAGCCCTGTTTTTTGTTTCAAGGAGCCACTGTGTAACTTGCAGAAGTGGGGAGGGCCTGGGCTGGCTAGGGACAGGGATTGCTCCCTCTGGCTGGCTGGAGCAGCCCCCTACCTGTGGTGGGTCCTGCTTGGAGCAGGCAGGGAGCTGTTCTAGCCCTTACAGTTGACTGGAACTGGCAAGTATTACCTATTTAGAGTGATATCGTTTCACATCCCTATTTAGAACTAGCAGATTTACCTGGGGCTCGAGTCCTTGCTATTTTTGGAAACTAAAAGGAAACTGTATATGCTTCGCTGAAATGATTGTATCTTTCAAAATGTTGTTTTTATGAAGCTTCTTTTAGTACACTTTTTGAATGGCACACTTCTTTTAGTACACTTTTTGAATGGTATAGCAAGTGTACACTTCATCCCTATAAACTCTTAATTTGTTTTTAACCAAAAAAGCTATAATCAGTTTGGTTTCCAATAACTGTCTGGTTTTCATACCTTAAGCTTTGATCTAGCTGTGCCAAAACAGAGCACTGCTCCAGAGTCTCCTTTTTAAAATCTCTTTTCGGTTTGGTTTTGAGATGCTAGTCCATTCCAGCGCATTTAGTTTTCATAGCACAACCAAACCCTTACATTACTTTGTCATATGACAAGAGGAAGCTGTATACTGAATTTCTTAGCCTAGCTCCTACTGTTGAGTTCTTGATCAAACAAACTCTCTTAAATATTGCAAATAGTTCAGCTACTATACACTTTAAGCAGGCTTTTGTCAAGGTACTACAGGGGTCAATCACTTGAATTCATTGTCCTTTTTCTAGCCTCTTTTGGATCCCTTCACTTCTCTTGGTTGCTGTAGTGAAACAGTGAGTCATATGCTGCACATGTGCTCTACTCTCCAACAAATGCTGAGGGCAGTTCTCATCCCCAACCTTTGCCCTTCCCCCACTGCACTAATTTTTTTCTGCAAAATAGCCAAAAATGACAGCTCACGGCCATAGGACTGACTAGGTTGTGCAACTTTTTTCCCTGAGAACGAGCTGAAAGGAAGTTGCTTCCTTTGGTTTATCATTCTCTTCAGACTCAGCAGTTTGTATTGTTTTGCCTGTCTATGCTGTTTGTACAGAATAGATAAGACCTTAAAAGTAGTAAGCTCTAAATCATTGTATGCACTTCCAAAGTCTGCTCTTGTAACACCTTACCAGCAACTGAAACAAAATTAAGTCATGTGGCCCCTTAGACTAACAGATCTATTAGGGTATTAGCTTTTGTGGCTAAAACCCACTTCATCTGGATGGGTTTTACTCACAAAAGCGTATGCTCTGAGAGTCTCGAAGGTGCCAGAGGACTTCACCTTGTTGCAGATACAGACTAACACAGCTACCCCCTCTGAGACTGAAACAAAACTATTAATCCTGTCTTGCTGCCATTGTTGGCAAATTCAGAAGAGCTTGTCCTCTCCTGAGCCCTGGCTCAGTTAACAAGGCTAACAGCTATGCTGTGTTCAGACCCACTTAAACTCACCAGGCAGAAAGGAACTACTAAGCCTGATAGTGATCAAACACATAGTCACTGTTAGACTTCATGCTTAATCTGGTTCAAACAGGAGCAGATGAACAGTTTGTCTGCCCTTGCTGTGTGGCTTTGTATTCTGAGCCATTTATTTTCCCCCAAATCAACAGTGGTGCGCTCTCAAACTTGCAGTTGACATTTCCTCTGGGTCCCTATTAGGAATGTAAAATCCCATTTTAAATTGGTTAACTGCATAATGTTGTACCAGTTAAACTGATTCAAGGGAGGGTGGGCCACTCCAGCCAGGCTGAAGCATGTCCCGTTCTTCCCCCCTCCCCCATTCCCACCTCCAATGGCTGGGCTGGGTCTGCTGTGGGCAGGGAGCTGCTCCAGCCCCATCAATTAACCATTCACATCCCTAGTCCCGATCCCCTAGTTCCCAGCATAGCTTCTAGAAACAGTCAACTTTGAAAGATTTTTAAAGACCACTAATGCGCTCTGGGAGAGTAGGAGGCCAATTTTGCCGGCAGTTCAGACTCATGGCATTCAGAATTGTTGAAGGCAGACTTAACCCAAATGGTATCTAGACTAGGGATGTGAAGGACTAGTCCCTCCCCTCCCACCCACTCCCTTTGCTGCCTCTATCAGAGACAGTGAGGGGGTATTTCAAAGTGGCAGCGCCACATGGAGCCCAGGGTCAGCTTGCGACTCCCCAGCTGATTCCAGGCTTCAAGCGATGCTGCCGCTTTGAAATGCAAGAGGTACCCAATGCCAGGTTTCTGGCATTTCAAAGTGGCAGCGCTGCACTGAGCCCAGGGTCAGCTGGGGACTCCCCAGGCTTCAGCGCTTTCACCTTTGAAGTGTAGCAACAGCCCAGCAAAAATGCATCGACTAGTCAATTCCCCAACACTTGCAGGGTAGCAGTATGCTGTTGGGGGAGCCAGGCAGTTTTTGGAGTACTGTAACTTGTGTAGACAGTGCCTAATAATCAATGGCTTGAAGCCAGGCACTGGACTAGATTATCACGGAAAAAGATTGAGGTCCTCAATGCATGTCCTGCAACTCCTTCACATACTGAAGGTGTTCTGTGAAACACGTCTCGCTTTACAGTTGTTTTGTCTCAACTACAGAAGCGAAACAGTCGGGCTTCCATCAAGGTTGGGGCTGTGGGGGAGTGAGCTGTTGGGTGTTCTGCTGTATAGTGGCTGATTGTACAAGCTTTCTTTGCTAGTCTGTCTTTATCTTTCCCTTCCTAAAAGGGCATGGCAACACCAATACCCCTTCCTTGCTATCCTACATCATGGAAAGCAGGGGAAGCACTAGGGCTGCCAACCTGGTAATAGTTAAGCTGACATTCCAGCTGGAACCTCCCTCCCTGTCGTCTTCCCCCATACTCCCCACTGCTCACTGCTTTTTCCCTTCCCACCTCTGCCACCCAGAGGCTGGGAGCTACAGCTGCCTGACAAAAACAGATGGTAGCAGGTGATAACTCAGGGCCTCCCTTGCTCATAGTATCCAAACTTTGAGTGTCCACTGGTTAATAGATTTGACCAGACCCGGTCCCTCTTTCCATCACTTTCCAGTTGAAAATTGAGCACTTCTTCCGCACTTGTTAAGAGTGGCCGTGTAGTGCTGGTTAACTGGTAGTTATGGACCATGATCAGCAGTTTCTTTGTGGGCCTGCCAAGGATAATGGCTTTTTGCATTTGCATATTTGACAGACCTGTCAAGCCCGGGAAACTGGATCTCGGAAGCAGGGGTGCCCTCAGTTTCCCTGGGTGGGGTTGTGGCATACTGACAAGGCGGTCATGGGGCTCAATTGGGGGCTTCATTTCAGAGCTGTTCGGCAGTGTTTTTCATCAGCACTAACAATACTTCAGTGTTGAGGCTTGGGGTTATATGCAAAATAGCTAGTCTTGCCCAGCAAGTTGCCGCTGCTGCTGCTGAAAACTTGTCCGCTACATACATGGCTTTAATAGCAGTAAACGATCAGAGCTCTCTTACCTTGACTGGAGAGAGAAACATTGTAGGTCTTTGAGTAGCTAGGTGCCATGTACACTAATAGAGTTCCTGCCATCAGTGTCTCCTGTGTGGGTAAAAGTCAAGAGCATCCGCCACAAACGGTGCTAGTGTTGGAGCGTTGCTTTTGTTCTCGGCTCTATTCAGAATCCTTCCTTTCAAAGGAGAATAGCCTGGTGGCTGAGTAGCTGGGTTGAATTACTGGCTCCGCCACACTGCCTGTGGTAGGTCATTGGATAAGTCCCTTAACCTCTCTGGCATGGTTTTCTGAGGTCTGAAAGTGGGAGTACTTCTCTTACGATTTCTAAGGAGACTATAAACTCAGAGGCCAGGCACGCTCAGTCCCTATTACAGCAGGGACTAGCTTTGCCAGCTCTCCAGGATTTATGGGAGAGTCTTTTGGAATCGCACTCCTCTCCTGTAGGCTATTGCAGCCAATCTGGGAGACTGTAGGCTGCTAAGTCTGGTGAAAGCGGCTGTGGTCACTGGATGGGTGGGCGTTGGGTCTCAGCGCACTGTCCTGCTTTGAATGCTAATTCTGCACCATCCATTGGCTGGGAACTACAGCCAACGGGAGCTGTAGGGGTGGTGTTAGCAGGTGACGGAAGCACACAGAGCTACCTGAGGTAAACACCACCTGTCTGGAGCATGTACTCATCCCCACCTTCTCCACCCCAACCTCCAGTCCCTGAGCCCCTCCCAAAACCAGCACTCCGCACCAGCCTTGTGCATTCACCTGCCCCCAGCTCCCTCCAGAGTTTGCACCCCACACCCCTTCTGCACCTCAACTCCCCAACCCAGGTTCAGCCCAGATCCCCATGCCTCACCTCAAATTCCTCAGTCCCAGCACAGAGTCTGCACCCATCAACCCCATGAAAGTAAGGGATGGGAAGAGCGAACACTGGGGATGGTGTTGGAATGAGTGCAGTGGGGCCTAGAAGGGGCGAGCAGGGCAAGGGTTGTTCATGTGACTAGACAGCTGGCAACCCTAGTGGGGACCCAGATATGGTTAGGATGAGGCCCTGAGATGTTGCTGACCTACATGTGATTATAGCTGGTTAATAACACTTGTCTGATCTGCCTGCAGGTGCTTTCACCTCATGATCTCTAGGCCTCCAACCTGCATTATTCCTGTTTGTCCTGGCAGAACATAAGAATGGCCGTA
>CM057847.1:5700008-5722903 GCA_030068395.1 Apalone spinifera
CCCCCCCCCCCCCCCCCCCCGCATGCGGTGACCCTTGTGATGGTCACCTGCTCTTCTCCAAGAGCAGACTCTGAAGAATTTCAACATGTATATGGAGCCACTGAGACGATAAATAGCAGCCTCCAATGACAGCAACACAATGGGAACTGACTGAATCCCCTTTACATCACAAGCTCGTAGGACCATATCCCAGCTAGCCTGCATTCTGGCTGAGATGTTGCACCTGTATGAACAGCCAGCTGAAGTCCTGGAGAGACAGGGTGATACTGTTTGGCCTCTTAAAGAATCGGATTAAGATGGTCTGAAACCTGTTCATCTGGACTCACTGCATCTGAATAAACAGCTACCCATGAAACCAGCTTAAATTCAAGAACAGTCTTCATTTGCAAAACCCTGTGGGGTTGACCTGGTACTGGAGGGACAGCCCTGTCCTGCCTTAACACAATAGCAGCATCCCACTGGAACAATCTGACTAAAGCATTGAGTGAAACCTTTGGAGACTGGCCACTCCACCTTCAGCAGAGCATAACTTCCTAAGGCCTAAGCTTTTCATAAGAAATGGTGTAAAATCGGGTCTAATAGGCTAACCCCTGACTGTGTAGAGATAACTAATCCTCTTTGTAGTGTTCATAGGTAGGGGAAGTGCTGACTGCTGGGACTGCATGTAGTAGCAGAGCTGTGTTAAATTAAATCCTGGAAATGAGTAGATTTACCTGGACTTTCCTGGTCTCTTTCAACAGCTTGCAGTAAGTTGCAGGTGCATCTGCACTGTTGAAGATGAATGTAAAAGTTTGTGGGTTTTTTTTCCAGTTACCACCTCTTACTTTGAACGCAAAAGCAGAAGACACTAAAGTCAAGTGGATTACCATGTTGATGAACTTGGCTGCACTAAATACTTAGCAAAACACTAATTTTTATACTACATGCTATAACTGCAATCATAACTTCTGAACTCTGGGCTTTTTAAAACTGGTACCCATCACATGCTCCTGGCCTGGGGAATGAGGCTTGTGCAACATCACTTAACTTGCAGCCCATGACACCACAGGGCTCTCTAGTAGCAACCCAAGTTATATAGGTTGCAATTATACTACTTAGTAGAATTGCAACCTATATAATTGCTCCCTCATCACCTTATTGAAAAGAGGAAACTTGTAGCTTTGGCTGGTTTCACTATGTAGCCTCCCCTTCATGGTATAGAAATGTGTAGTTCTGCCGGATGAGACGCGTTACATAGGAGCAATGTTTAAGATCTCTCGGTAACTGAAGGAGATGTTAATCCTCTTAGTGCAGATCTGACCGATCGTATTCTTTTTCAGGAGGTAGATGACTTCTTTGAGCAAGAGAAGACCTTTCTCATAAACTACTACAACAGGATCAAGGATTCATGTGCAAAAGCAGATAAGATGACAAGATCCCATAAAAGTGAACTTTTTAAACAAACTTTCTATGTAAACTGTCTGTTGCTTGGAGACACAACTGAAAGCCCTGTTCTTGTTCCTGCAGATGTTGCAGATGACTACATCCACACATCAGCTTGTTTGAACAGCCTGGCTTTAGAAGAGCCCACAGTTATTAAAAAGTAAGCAAAGCTGCTAACAGTTTAGTGAATACCTGGTCTTGGACTCCTGTGTGAAGAGCTCCAATTTTAATCCTGTTAGACTATAAACTGACTCCTGGCTTTGTCTGAGGTCACACTAGTTACCAAGGGAGGATCTGCCATTGGTGTTCAGAATGTGGTTGACTGGACTCCAGGTGGCATACCAAACTCTTTGTAGCCACATTCAGTTCTGCTTAACATCTTTCCCAGCTAGGATACTAGTTAATCCAGTAGCTCTGGACAGGTAACACAGGGCACAACACCAAACTGTCCCTTATAGAAGCCATGTCTAAGGTGTAACTTGAGTTTGTATCCTGGGCATGACAGGCTTGTCTGTAAACATGTCACGTGTGGACACGTGACACATACCCGTGGTGATAGCCAATCATGAGTGTACTTTGCTTGGAGCCTGTGGTGGTCTGACATGTGGCTGTCTTCGCACAATGAGGTCAGACTCTAGTGTAGAAGGGACCCTGGCTACCTGTAAATAGGCTGGCCAGTCTACTGCAGCCTGGTTACAGGGGCTAGGAGGCAGTAAGAGTACATAGCCTTTGGGATGTATAGTAGGAGCACTTACAACATATGAGACTTCCTGTATTCTGCTAGAGGGGCATGGGGTAGCGGTCAGCATCTTCCTACAATGCACGGATACCACTTAGTGGGTGTCTGTGGATTTGGACAAATGCTGACAATTGTCTACACCAAGGTTCTCTTCTTAATGCAAGTCAACAAGTGTTAATTTGTTGACATGTTGGTTTTGATAAATTGCCTTGTGTACCAGGCTTGATTGATTTGCAGATAAGTGTGGTGCAATACAAAATGTCTGCCTCTAAAGAGGTTTCCTGTAAGCATTGTTAAACACTGCTTCACAGCTCTAGAGCTTGAAGGCAGGCTTGTTGGAACAGAGCTTACAAGTTGGATAAATGCTCAGAAGCAGGGTAAAGTTAAAAGCTGCTTCTCTTTTTTTGCTCAGCTTTCAGTTTCAGTCCCGACACACTTCCTTACCTGTACTTGAACTTCCTTAGTCAAATAAGGGCTTGTCTAAAACTGCACCAGTGAACAAACTTGTGTAACATTCAAGCAGAAACCTAATGACTCTTGAGTTCTACATCAGACTTCCATGAAATATAAATAAAATCACTGCTTTCTTTGTGCTTTTTTTTAAGGTACTTGTTGAAAGTTGCAGAGCTCTTTGAAAAACTCAGGGTAAGAGCTTCTTTGAAGAACTCTCAATCTAGGTGTCTCTGTCTCTTGTTAAGTCACTCCTATCTACCCCTTTCTTCTGTAGAAGGTAGAGAATCGAGTTTCGTCTGACGAAGACTTAAAGCTGTCAGAATTGTTAAGGTACTACATGCTCAACATCGAAGCTGCAAAGGTGAGCCATTTCTGTACGCTCCTCCTGTGGTATTCTCTGAACGGAGTTGCTAACTTGCTGATTAGCATGGGAGTTTGTGGGTAAACAAACCTGAATACCCCATAGCAAAGAATGTCGCAGACAAATGGATTGTACACGTTTTCTGGGCTTTAATCCAGAGGGATGGAGTAGGAAAGTGGGATATGAGGGGACCCTGGACATCCTGCTAGTCCCACCAAAACCAGAGATCTGCTAGCTGACTGCTAAAATAGCTCAGCAGTAGCAATCTGCTGTGGGAGACTCAGTGGTAAAAAGGGAGCTTTGGCTACCTCAAATGTAAGGGGTTCTTATTATCCAGCTGGGCTGGATTCAGAACAGCATCTCCAAGGAGAAGTAACATATCTCATGCTACAGACCAGGATGGTGACACATGCTCAAGCTGATTAGAGACACTATAAAAATAGAAAACTTAGCAATAGAGGATGTCAACTATCACCATGTTGACTGGGTATATGGTGCCTCAGGATGGGATGCAGATTGTTTCTAGATCCCATTTAAGGATGACTTCTGAGTACCTGGTCCTGAAATGCAGAAGCACTTCTAGACTTAGTCCTGAGTAGAGCATAGAACCTGGTCCAAGAGGTGAATATAGTTGAGCTGATTAATAGCAACTGTAATAGAATTACCCATCCTCGGGGGGGCAAAGGGGGCAGATCAAAGACTCACCCCAGTAGCATTATCCTCCAAGGGTAGCTACACAAAAAAAGGAAGGGAATTGAAAGGAACAAAGACATGAGTGAAATGCCTGCAAGTTGCAGGGAAACTTAAAACCCACACCATTAGAGGCTCACATGAAATGTATACTCCAAATCAAAAGAGAATAGTAAGAGGACCCTCCAAAGCCACAATTTCTAATAAGTAAGAGGCTTTTAAAGGCATCCTTTAAAAATTGGAGGCCATGTTCCTACTGAAGAAACCAGAAAGGAGTACAGGCTCTGGCAAGCGAAGTGTAAAAACTATGACTAGACAGGCCAAAACAAATTTGAAGAGCAACTGGCAGAAGACGGACATCCGTAATCCTAATGCTGCTCCCATCGAAGCAATAGTATTCACTGACTTCAGAGTTAAGTTTTTCTCCTCATTGGAGAACAGTTTCAAAAGCCACACTCTTCATGCTTGAGATTAAAAATGGCACCTGCCTCCTGCCACTTCTCATTCCTTTGTCATGGATTTGGTGTGATGTTCAAATTGCCTTAGCTCAAGTTTATGGTGGGACCTTCCATAGACCATCGAGAGCAAGCTTCATTGCTGGTAAATGTTACATTCTCGTCTTACTGATAACGTTACTAAGGAAGGTGCCATGCTGCACTTCAGGAGATGTTGAAAATAGGGCAGACTGACCCCAACATTGCTAGTGGTCAGCATCAGGCGTGTACCATGGTGCCTGCAATAAATGAGGCTCCTGCACTTGGTCATTCAGAAAATGCACTACCAACACTCTAGCGCCGCCAAGAGCAGCCTCCATATCCTAAGCAGTTTTACAGAGCATTGTACAGCCAATTGTTTATCCAGAAGTGTCCTGTTCGGTACAGTATTTCTAGCTAACTGTAGATACAGGGCAGTTGTGTCTCTAGGTGCTTAAGAAATGGCACTAATGGCTGCAAAAAGGCCTGCTGAAGTATTCTCTCCAGGATCTGCATGTTTGTAGGGAATGAAAGGGAACCCCATGGCTCTGATGAGGATGTGGACAAAATTGGCTTGGATGAAGAGGAGACAGTGACCTAACGGGTTGTTTTAAAATTCTGGTGTGGCTTTAAGTGTAAGTCTCTCTCTCTCTCCTGGAGCATCTGTTCTAGCCTCCATAAATAGCTGCTCTTGCACCAGAAGGCTACTTTCAGACTCTTCATGCTCTTTTTCTAAGAGATAGGATCAAGTGCTCTTCTGGCTGAGATGTAGTTTGTGTGAGGCCTATTACTCGCCTTGTTTTGTAGCAAGGAGCTTGTGCTCCTTTCTGGTTTTCCTCAGTAGGCCTGGACCTCCCATTTTTAAAGGATGCCTTTAACAGCCTCTCATTGTTTAGGCATGGTGATGTTTTGCAGGGAGGTCCTTTTACTATTCTCTCTCCTCCTCCCCCCCCCCCCCCCCCCCCCCCCGGCGCATACAAAGCACAGAATCCAACGCCAATTTCACGATGCAAATAAATAACACCCTACCTCCCTCCTCTGCTCTTCTTTTTTTTTTCCGTTTTTTTTTTTTAAAGGCTCTTCTGTACAGACGTACCCGGGCCCTTGTGGACTATGAAAATTCAAACAAAGCCCTGGACAAAGCTAGACTGAAAAGCAAAGATGTCCGACTGGCAGAGGCACATCAACAAGCCTGCTGTCAGAAGTTTGAAAAGCTTTCTGAGTCGGCAAAAGAAGGTAAAACATCACCCTGCAATAAATTCCATTTTTTTTCCCTCTGCATCCATGCCAGGTGTCTTCTAGAGGGACTCGATCTATAGTACACCACAGAGTACTCTCCCGACAGTGCTCCTAAGTCTCATTTCTCCTAACTCACTTCTCTCTAGGCTAGCAGGTTCTCTGAGTAAAAGTCAAGTGAACAGACAAATCTCAGCATCCATAAATATCCCTTTCTAGTAAATCTGACTCCAGTTAAATGTTCAGTCTTCTAGTAGTCTTCAACTAGCAGATCATCGTATCCCCGAAGCAAAAACGGGGCCTACTCCTTATGCTGCTTTAATTGTCCTGCATTTTCCTTTTGGGTTGAAGCTTTGTTCTTGCTCTCTTCCCCCAGAGCAACTTCACAAGTAAATCCAATGGTATGGATCGGTCCACCTAGAGCAATATTTGACTCATGCAGGCCTCGTGTGAGGCATTGGATGGACAGCAAAACACAGCTCTTCTGATCAGAGCCCACGCACACAAGGGAAGCAGCCTTTCCTGATTCTTATTTCCCAACAATCCCCGCTCCCAAGGCTGCGCTCCCAGCTTTGGAGCCCATTTTAGGGTAGCATGTGCAGGTTTGATGTACCCTCAGCTGATCATCTATGCACAAGGCAGGTGTGATCTGGCCAGCAGTGTACGCAGTCCCAGAGCATCCATGCACAACTGCAGCATCTCTTGCAGCCACTTGGAAACCGGCACTCATCGCCTCAGGCGTACAGGGCTGGAGCTTCAGAACTCTCAGCGGGAGGGACTTGTTTGTCTAGCCTGTGTCTGAAGGAAAAACCCGACTTGGGAAATGGACGTGAAGGTTCCAGTACGTGCATCACCGAGCACACACTGAGGTGCAGAACAGTGCAGCTGCATTGCATTGGTGCGATCTAGCAGCTAGAGCAGAGAACTAAGAATTTGACTCCTATGTGGCAATCTGCTCCTGACTTGTGTGTTAGGGTAGGTTGCTAACCTCTTGGCGCTGCAGCTGATGACCTCTTAAAACCATTATTTACTTAGAAGGAACTGCGCCGCCCACCCAAGGCGCACACCTATGTGTCTGCATGCACACAATTCTCCACCCGCCCACTTCCTTGGCAGAGCCGCATGGGAGCTCACTTTCCTGCAGGAAGGAGACGATGGGTTCCTGCTCCAGCAGCAGCCATGTGGCCTGGCTGGTGGGGTTGCATGGTGGGCGGCTGCTCTGGTGTGCTGCAGCTGGCGCTGGGCAGTCAGGTGGGTGAATATTCTCATTCTCCAGAACTCCTCTGGAGTCAGCCCAAATCATACCTTAGAGGGGGAATAAAGAAAGGGCTTGTTGTCTGATCTTTGGGAGTGCTTATAGAAGAAACCTGTGTTGTATTTGAGAGAATTTCACAGGCTCTATTTGGGGGGGGACAATGTAACATTATTCTGTTACAGGCATGCACACACTCACTCTTGTCGTGCTTAAAGTTACCAGTTTGTTGCTCTCATTAACTCACTGGCCAGGTGAATTAAATGCGAGGGGGAGGAGCATGGCTTCTCTAGGTCTAGATCAGCCCTCTGATCTTGACAAGACCCAAAGATTCATACAAGACACTCCATCTTTTATAGGACTTTTCTCCCATTCAGGTCTATGCATTCTGCTGAGTCAGTTCTTAATCACCATCCCTTCCGTTTATCTGGAAGTTGTTCTTAGTCATCTGGCCTCGATATGTTGGTGCCTCCTTCCCAGTGTTTCTCTGAAAGGGGTGCTTGCTCTTAACTCCAAGGCTGTCTCTGTCCTGCACTGGTCTGTCTTTATTTTGGGCCCAGTTGATGGCACCATGGTTCTCCTGAGTCTTCTAGTTCCTTCTCCTGCTTCTTCAACCGTCTGGACTCTGAAACTGCTGAGCCTACAAGTTATCTTTCTCCAGACACTCATGTTCCACCCTCATTCACTCCCCTTCGGGAACTGCACAGCTCACGGGAAAAGAGACAATTGTCTACAAAGGGTATCTGTTTCCAATACAAAGCTTCTGCTAGTACAAACTTTTAATCCTCATCCTGTTTTCTTTATAACACAATCTGTGTTCTAATTACGCCTAAGAGCAACAGTGTGAATCATGCTGAATCACAAGGATCCTTCCGATCTTTCTGCCTTGACATCAGATACAAACACAAGCGATCAGCCCAATGGATCTTTATTAAGGGCCTAGATAACTGTTCTTCCCTGCTAACCAGAGTAGGGCAGCTGGCAGAGTTATAGTTGCTTAACATTTATTCTCACTACCCATTAAGCGCATTACATAAATGTTCTAAAACTGTCTACTCCTGTTAAAAACAGTCATTTATTAGTAGAAAAGAGATCTAGGAAATCTCTGCTCTGTTCCCCTCTCTCAAACATGCATGCACATTAGTTATCCATTCAGGTGTCTTCCATAAAGGTGATAGGTTTCCCCCTCCTCCTTCATGGAACTTTGAGATTTATATTTACTCTGAATAACTTGCATACAGATGGGTTGAAACCCCAGTCCTATCTCTTGGTTATCCCAAACATCAGGACAGTTCATATTCAGATCCAAACTTATTTGGTACATTTAAGAGGGCCAAGAATTGAAAATTTTATCCAAACCCCCCTCAATGTTTGGGGACTTCCATAACACAGACCTACTCCCACTTGTAACATGTCGACATCTTTCTTGTCTGTGTGCTCAATAGCTTCAGTGGCGTGCTAGCCATTCCTTCTCATCCTGCATGAGAACCCTGAACAGATGCTGTCAAACTAGTTCTGCCAGTGGTCTTATAGCTAGAGCCAGGCTACACTATAAAAATTGATACGCTTGGGAAATCTTCACGCTGCTGAAAGTACAGTTGCTCAGACTTTTCAATAGTGATCCCCATACCCTCTCTGCAGGAATGTGGGAAGGAGGATAGCTTTGTAGCAGCATCTCCCCCCCTATCTTGTGTGTCGACTGTGGAATTTGCCTGTAGAAAGTTTCCCCTCTTCACTTGGATCTTCAGGGGCTAATAAAGCTAACGTTTTATTAAATGTGCACCTGAAAAAACCTTCATTTAAAGAATGACCAAGACCTTTCACTGATAACTGCAGGCTTACAACAGTAGAAATGATCTTATCTTATTTTTGGCTACAAAAATTGCATCCTTTTCTTTGAAGGCCTGTATAGAAGTCTGTCTTCTTCCCCCCCCTCTCTCCCCCATGGGTAGCTGCTTCTGAACAAGTTAGAAAGTACCCATTGTCTTACCTCTCATGTGGTATGCTCACTAGAAGACTTACCCAGTGTTGCTTGGGTCCTTAGCTCATAGTTTTGTTTTTCATTTAAATGCTCTGTTGCTTATGTGAATGGAGTCTGCAAACGTACAGTTTACAAGACAGACTTTAAATGTGTATGTTAATGGAGGAAAGTTTACATGCCCTGTATCTTGTTAAATAACTTGTCACCTCAGCACAGGCAGCTTTTACCATAAGGGACCCAGAGGGATCATCTAGCCCATCTGGGAGAGGACTACAAACAGGAAGTTGGTTACTTAAAATTTTGCAGCACTTTATTTGATGTCATCTTAAAAAAAACATTTCAAGTTATGCACCTTGTTAATTATCCCTGGGTTTAGTATTCTTCCAGAACAATTAAAGAAACACAAGATATTAACTTGGGTGCTAGAATGACACGCACCTGAACAAGCACATGCATCCTCACTATTGGTGCACAAGACCAAACTCCCTCTGATCACAGATGGAAAACATTAGTGAGAACACAGATTAATGCTGGATTTAAGGATCTCTAATGCAAAGTACTTTATCGAGTGCTGAATGTTCCTGTGATATTGAAGGACTAAAGATCTGGCTACTCCGGGTACCTGCTGCACTAAGTCACTGCTTTAGACAAGACTTGCCTACCTACTCTGGAGTTTTCTTAAATCAAAAACTAGTTGATTCCCATTTCTGCTGGACTGTTTAGAGTATCTAGTCAAGGTCTGTCTCGTGCTTTCGTTTACCTTGCAATTCTTGGTATGCTAGGCATTGTGGGGTATTTTTTTTTTTTTTGTTTGGTAGGAACCTTAATGTAGGACCTAGCAGGGAAGGGGTGCAAATTTGTAAGCAGATGAGGTAAAACATGTGCTGTCTAGCTGGTCCTGTGTGGGGGGCCTCCTGCTCCATGGCAGTTCTCTTGTGCTTCTAGAGTGTCTTGCAGTCCAGCAATGGGTAGTCCCTCTTGTCTGATCTGCCTCCTTGGAGAGAGGAGGGGCTACATCAGCTGTTCAAAACCCCTTCCCACGCTTCCTGTCTCCCTCAGACTCCATGTGCAAGGATTCAAGCAGTGCTTAAATGGAGTTGGCTCTCCCTCTTGTGTGGTACAGCCCTATAATCACTCTCCCTGTGCGGCAAAGGAGTTCAAAGTCCAGATTCCTGGGCTCTTGTACAGTGCCACTCTATTGCTTTTATACTCTCCTTTGAGGAGGAGACAGGAGGCCTTAAGGCCTAATCCTTGGAACCCTGGACTGACTTCCTTCAGAATTTTAACTCCTTGGGGACACTAACTCAGGGGAGGAGCAAGGCAGGGGTGTTCAACCCACTGAGTGCTGAAGGCTGCTTGCAGCTATCCACGTGGAAATGTTGCCAATTAAAACCCGAAGTTGTGTGGACTGAATGTGTGCCTGTGGGGGAAGTGGAGGGCAGGTGTGTGTGGGGGGAGTGAAGGGCGGGTCTCTTTATGTTCCTACCTTCCCCAGTAGATAACGTTCACATAGTCCCTCCCTGCTGTTTGTAGAACTGAACAGCTTCAAGCGGAAGAGAATAGCAGCCTTTCGGAAAAATCTAATTGAAATGGCTGAACTGGAAATCAAGCATGCGAAGGTAAGCAGTCTCACCTGGGTGCTTCATGCAACAGGCTGTACGACTTCAGGGGTTGCACAAGCTCTCACCCTTGCAGCCAGGGTAAAAAAGGTCAATGTCACCAGGAGCATTACAGTAGGTTGTTCTCTCCTTTGTAAGGACAGGAAACTGCTTTGCACGCTTTACATGGAAAGTTCCGCTTTATTTATTTATTTTTTAAATTGGCTTGTCACCTTTCGTATCCTGAGCACCCTTCATCCTGCACAGGGATTGACTATCTCGTGGGGATGATGAGGCTGCTTGTAGGCCCCTGGCCTCAATTGCTGTACTTGTAGAGAATTCTGCAGAAGAAGATAGGATCCAGTTCTCCTGGCTCTCCCAAAAATTGGTGCTGAGTGAGCCACTTACATTCAGAGGTGGCCACTGTGTTCCTCCATCCTCAGAGCCCAACTTGAGACAGAGGCCTCATTCACGAGAGGACTGAGCACTCTGATCTTCTGCCCATGCTCAGCACCCTCTGAATAATCCAACTGCAGGTATCTCATGTTGGGCAATGATCCTTCAGAGCTCCATAGTTGGCGGATACTTGCAGATCCTGGCCTGGAATCTTCCTGTGCCTGTTCCCCAGCTGTACGATGGGGATGGTACATCGCATCTTGAGTTCCACAGAGGAGCTTGAAAATGCTTGTTTATAGTGAGCACTGACTGAGATGGGTCCCATGAGCGGACGAGGAGAGTGACCTTGTAGTTAAGGACCACTTACGCTTCAAGGGGAGGAATTAAGGTTGCAGAAGCAACCTTAATTTTGGCATGTCCAAAGTGGAAGGATTGTCTCTGCAGTCTTAGCATCCTTCACGTGATCTGTGAGGTGACAAAGCTAACCATAGCTTTCAGGCCTCGAGAGGGCAGAAAGTGCTTTCTGTTTTTGAGGCCACCAAATCAAGCTAATGTGTTGCTAGGCTTTTTTTAATCCCATGCTTCTCACTCAGAATTAACTCTTTTTCCTTCCAGAACAATGTGTCTCTCCTGCAAAGCTGCATGGACTTGTTCAAGAACAACTAAGGCACCTTTCATCTGACAGAATGTGGGGGGAAAAAACTCATCAGTTGCACTCGACAGCCATGGGGAAATGTATATCTAGCTTGACTTCATTAGGTTAAAATACATGAAGACGCTGTCTCGAGCGCTGACTAATACGTAACCATGTTGACATCAACGTATGGGCTTCCATGGTGTAAATGAAAGCTGAATTGTGTATGAATTACTTGGATGTAGCTAACTTCCGGTTGAGTTAATATCAAAGTACAAGTACTAGATTCCGGAACATTGACCAGTTTTCTAATGATGGAGAAAACTGCCCCTCTTTACCAAGGATGGCATTGTACTCTGTGTCTATGTAGCCCAAACTCTGTCAAAAGTTCATATTTGAGGAGATCTTATGTACAACATTCTTAAGCAGTTTTATAAGTCCTCTTCATAGACCGATTTCTACCACAGTGTATTTTGGATTTCTATAACTACATTCAGAATTTGTACAATCGGCAATACAGCAAAAATAAACGTGTCATACTATTACATGTGTGTCTACACTAAATGATCTTATGTAGTAAACCATCTTTGTGTGGTATTTAAGCCTCCACGTAGTTTAGAAAAAGGTAACCTTTTATGATATCCAGCAACATAACTATTTTCATATCGAACCTGGAAGATTGTTCCAATTAGAAGGCTCCAATTAGACTCAGATTGGTAGTTGGTTTTGGTCTGATTTTTCTCAAACAACTTTAAAGATGCACAACACAATCCAGTAGGAAACGAAGAGGTTTTTTGAACTGAAGTGGCTGATGGACTTTACCTTCTGCCTTGATCTACATTCTTGCCAGGGTTGCCAACGCACAAATTTCATTTACTGACAAAATAGGAAAAATGTACAGACAAATTTTTATGGACATAATTTTTATACTATATTAAGACAACATAAATGGCCAAAAGTGAAACGTAACTGTCGTTCATACCTCACAAGAACAATATGCAATTTAACTTTCATTTAATTAGTCATGGTCCTGGAAGTTTTCAATTTTGTGATTGTACATCTGAACACTAACAACTAAAACGTCTAATTTCTGCTGCTCTGCAGTAAAATGGCTAAAGCAGCACAGAAGAAATGTAATTGCTATGGAATAATTGCTGTTTTTTGAAATTTTATTGCACTTTCTCAATTTACAGACATCCAATTTCAGCTAATTTTTTACTGACAGTTGGCAACCCTGGTTCTTGCTCTACTTGATATCCTGGCAGTTTCTTTTTCTCAAACAGAACTGACAGCTGAGCTCTGGTTGGGTGTTAGGAAGAAGTACAATCTGTTGATGTGTTTGTAACAGAAGGCAAATTGGGTGTTGCCCATGCAAGGGTGGACAAGCTGAACTCATGGGGCAAGCTTCTGTAAACACCTAAATTTCATTATTCTGGCAGATGCCCTGTGCTTATAGTTCTTCATCTGCTCTCAAAGTCATTTGTAAAGAGGAGCAATCACCCTGTATTGAGCAGGGCTGGCTGCTCACCCCCGGGGGAAAGAATCCTTCTCTGAGCCTATGTAGGCTGAGCTGGGTCCTGCCCCTTTAACTTCCCAGGGGCAGGGCAGGTGGGCTAAAAGCCCAGCTCAGGAGCCTTGAGGACCTTGCTGAGGACTGGCCTGGAACACTGACCCCTGCTCTGAAGAGGAGACTACTTTTAGTCTGCCAGAGGGTGCAGACTATGACGAGAGCTGCCAGCCTGTGTGGGGCCAGGTAGATGCCATGTGGGAGTCAGGGAGTGGGTGGGGGAAGCAGACAACTGCCAGGCTAATCTTTTAGAACTTTAAAGTGTCAGTGTTGCAGGCCGCATCCCTGCTGATCCCACTGGCAGCCCACTGCTAGGGTCCTGGGCTGGGATGTGGTGGAATAAGTAGGGCCCATGTCCCCTCTGCCCCCCTACATGCTGAGTGGCAGTCTCCTCTCCCCTCTTACCTAGGGAACTGCATTTGTGTTGCTACCCCACCCTGAACCAGGGCCTGGGCTTACCAGCTGTTGAACTATTTGTTTGTTGGCCCAGAGTACAGGATGGGCCCAGAGGCTTAAAGGGGGACTGCTGGGCATTAATTTACAGGCTGGAGCACAGGTCAGAGCCACAGGACTAAGCCAGCCAGTGGCGGCGGTGGGAAGAGAGCCCAAGTCTCCAGAGTTCCAATCCAGTAGCTTAAACTAGTGACTTCACAGGACCAGTTTAGCTGGGCAGTAAAAGCCCTGCCTAAAATGCAGCTTGGCCGTCCTAACTGGCAGTGCACCTCTTCCCTGAGTTTCTATGTCCTGCTCTTGGGCATCTGAATGCAACTTTGTCCCTGCCTCCATCCAGTGCAAGCCCTTCCGCCTTTGAGATGGGTGGAAACCAACACAAGACAGTCCAACCGTTGGCTGGTGCTTACCCTAAAGGCCTTGGCCCTGGTCTGAGAGTCTTGTTCCAGGTGCTGCTTGGAGGCCAGTTTGCAGTCAGAGTCAGTAGGTGAAGCGGGGGGGAGGGTGCATAAGAGGGGGAGGGTGCGTAAGAGGATAAAGCTTAACCCTAAAACGGGCAAAGGATCTGTACACAACTTTGCCGAAAGAAGGGAAAATAGCCTCGCCTGGCCCCTGATGCCTTGTGACTAGAGACTGAGTAGCTTTTCCAAGCCTGCTTTGCTGGAAGTTCAGCGTTTCACTCTCAGGGTGAGCTGTAAACCACAAAGCATCTCCTCCTCCTCTCCTGTTGACGTTGCTCGGCTAGCTGTCGCTGTTCTGGTGCCAGTCTGGCTATGGCAAGCGCAGGAGGTACGTTCGCTGGATGCAGTACAAGAGCTTTCCCTGGAAGCAGGATACGAATGCGATCCCAAATGCTTCTCTGCAGTGGTTCTGTCTAAACCTTTCTCCATCCCTTTCAGGGCGGGTGCCTGCTGCAGCTTTTAAAGAGACTCAGCTCCTCTTTGGTCCCCAATTCTCTCCTGTCTGAACAATCTGCAGAAAGAGTTTGTATCTTCAACTGTACGTGGAAGTCAGGGGCTAGTGTCCGTGTCTGCCTCGCTCTGCAACTGGCCAGTTTATCTCGCAGGTTTGTTAAATTAATAGACTCCTGTGCAGTAGCACGGAGAGTATCCCCAGGGTGACTTCCTTTCTGTGGTGAGAACCACGGGCCAGGCAGGATCCCCCTCTGTGTCTTCTGGCCAAGTGAGATGATCAGCCTGAACCACGTAGGCTCACTGGCTGCAGCTCCTTCCCATGGTAACAGCTACAGCTGTCCAATACTCTGCCCCCATTGGTTTGACTTGGGATGGGAGTTACCCAGCCTTAGACAGGAATGTTTCAGGCTCCACTGGGACTTAAGCGCCTGCCTCAGTGACCAGATTGGCCAACAGAGGGATGTGAAAACCCTGAGCAAGCTGGGCCAGCCGGAGCACTTGTGTGTGCATGACTGAGATTGGCGGCACAGGCTTTCCTCTGGCCTCTCATGGAGCTGGTTTTATGATGTCCGTGGGAGGAGAGCGCTCGACCATGGCTCAGTGACCAGGCAGGCAAAGGCTGTTTAAATGGCTGATCTGTACTGATGTCGTTGTTTTAGCGTGAGCTGCATGCGCACACAGGGTCTGTATGTTTAATGGAGATAATACTGGTGAAAACCCTGCAGTGGGTGTAGTTTTATCAGCATATAAAGCACATGCTGCTGATAGTCTGCCCCTGCCTGCACAGAAATAGTTGGCCCAGTGTATCGAAATATCAAAAAGGAAATTAAATACCCTCTGCTACTTATTTCCCACCCCTTCTATTTTCTTTCCTTCCCTTCTCCCCCATTTATTTTGGGTCTGCACATCCTAAACTCAAAACTCCAGTCATCCGAAGAAGTGGGTTTGTTAGTCTCACGTGCTATCAGACCGTTTGTTTGTTACTCCTGTAGGTGGCGGGCTTGGACAACCTTCCACTGCCAGTAACCAGCAATACCTGGCGTGGATTTACAGCATGATTAGACACATTAGCAGGTTGCTGGACAAAGAGCACATCTGTTGGGTTGCCAGTGCTGTGTTCATGCAGTAGCGTAGAGAAATGTGCTGGTACCAAACAACTGCAGATAGCGGCTCTTGCGGGCACCATCCATCCCTCAAAGTCTTGTGGGCAGTTGCAATGACATAAGACGTCAGACCTTTTTTAAATGTGCTACTGTTGGTTTTCATGCCTTTCTCCTTGGAGCTAGGCTTCGTGTCGACCTTTGCCAGAACAAACCAACCAAAATGGAGGTGACAAGGACGATTCATGTTGGGGGTTTTTCCCTGGTTCAGGGGGGTCACATGGAGCAGCTACTGCAGAGCCGGCCTCCAAGACGGATGCTGCTCCGGAGTATGTCTGTGCTGGTTGTGCCTTTCCACACCTGCATGGAGCTAAGGTTTTTCCATTGGGGCTAGTGGCCTTCAATCAAATGCAGTCGAGTGAGACTCTTGCTATGACAGTCGCATCTCTCTCCTCCTTGGAGCACCGTGTGGGAATAGAAGCAGTTGCCATGGAGATGGAAAATTAACTAGGTATGTTTGCTAACACGACTCTTCCTGTTCTAGGCTGATCAGTGGCGCTCAGCAGCATCTGGGGAATCTAAGCCCGCATCTGTCTGCGGAAGTTGCGAGGGTTTCATTTGCTGGCTCTGACTGCTCCTGTTGCTGATTATTTTCAGGCATAACGGCTTTGCGCAAGAGGGTTTTTCTTGCGCAAGAAAGGGCAGTGTAGACATCTCCGTCTTGCGCAAGAGCCTCTTCCGTGAAAATGGTGGTTCATTAGCTATGCAAATGAGGCTTGGCGATATTCCATGCTGAGCCTCATTTGCATAGCTCTGGCGCAAGATTGCACCAGTCTAGACACAGCTTAGAGTACTAGACTCTTCCCCAAGCAGCAAGCAGACTTTTCCTGGTCTGGCACATTTACCTAGAGGTAGAAATGACCATTCTGAGTTGCAGGGACCCAGCCTGGCCTTTGGCTTTCCGGCTCCAGAAGCCAAACACAGGACCCATGGGCAGCAGCAAGGAAAGGTGGTGCTATTGCAGGCATACGGGTGGCAAGGAGGAGCTAGCAAGTCTTCAGGCGAAAGTGAGTCTAATGAAGTTTCTCTGCACTGCCCCAGTGAACCTTGGATAACTTTGAGATCACTTAGGGATAGGTGCTGAAACTGGGGGGAGTGCTGCGGCCGCACCCCCGGCTGCAAGTGGCTTCCACCATGTGCAGAGTTTACAGCTGGATTTAATGGCTCCCCTGTTTCTCCCCCCCCCCCCCCAATACAAATTGTTCCAGAGTCCCTGCACTTAGGTCCAGATCCTCAAAGACATTTAGGTGTCTAACTACCACTGGTTTCATCAATTGCTCCGTGACTTCTGTATAATGTGAGTAACAATATTTTTTTTTCTCCTGCCCATTAACTTAATTGTCTGCTTCAACTGTGAAATCTTTAGGGCTGGGACAGTTGGGGTGAGGGTTGCCAGGTGTCCGGTTTTGAACTGATCAGTCCAGTATTTGAGCTTTCTGTTTGGGAAACAAATTGAGAAAATAGAAATGTCCGGGATTTTCCAAATAAGACATGTCAAGTGTGTCCAGTATTTTTGTTGAAACCATCTGGCAACCCTAGTTGGGGCCCTGATCTCAGGGATCCCCCTGTCATAAAAATTTTCAGTAAGAGCATATTAGGATTTCCCAGATGCAGGTGAAGAACATTGTGATGGGGGTGAATAGTCAGCTGGCACGTGCGGGCTTTTTAGTGAAACTGATCATCACAAGAGCAAGGGGAGCAGAAATTCTGCAGAAATCACGTGACCAGTGAACTGTGCACAAGCATCCTCTTGTGGTCAGAGGAATCCAGGCATGCCTCCAACGTTCTTTGACAACATCCAGCTGCTGCGGAAGAGGTTTGCTGCTCGGTGTTGGGATCTAGCTACTGAAAGTTCTTCAACTTGTGCGTCTCTGAAATATGGCTGAGACGCTACCATGGCCCAGGAGCACTGCCCTAAAGTTTGTTCTTTCTGAGCTGCTCCCAGATAATAAGAAAGTGGTGGAAAATAAAGCTGACTGACAGCAGCTGGGCCCTGGGCGGTAATTGCATGTGTGTGGAGACTCAGCTCTCATGCAGTTCACTGCCTTCCTTGAAAGTAGGGCTAATTGCATTAGGGATGTAAAAAAACCATTACAAAAGGTAACTCTGGACCTGCTAAAATGCTTTCAGGGAGCTGGCCTGTCACCGGAATGGAAACCAATAAGCGGATGCATATTGGTTAGCCATTTAAATATATGCTTTTTCACAGGCCTGGTTTGCATCCTGATCCTATCCTCCATGATACACTGTGTAAGCTGGATGTCCATGTTCCTAGTTAATACAGAGCTGTTAAAGAGAAGGGGGCCATAAAATCCAACAGAGGTTTCCGGTTCAGTTACAGAAGATTGAGTGGACCATGTGGTGTCACTCAACTGCTAAAACCAAACTATTAAAAAGGGAAACAACCGGATCAGCAAACAAGTGGGCAAATAGTGCTTACACGAGCTGCCGTTACTGACACTTGTACTTCAGGCTGGAATAATGTATTTATGAGGTCCTAGCCCACTAGGAATGGAGGACAGCTTTATAATCCTGCAAGAAAAAGTTAATCTGATTAGTGGAGCTAGCCTCCAGTTGAGCAAGGCTACTTCTTTTATAGTCCATTTTAACACGAACGCTAAACTGTCCCTTACCACCTCCTTAGGGGCTATGTACATCACACATTATTTCAAGGAAGATCTGCTCCTGTGCCCTTCTCACGCCATGAACAGAGGTGGCATTTTAATAAAAGATTTGCAATCTCCAAAACGCTCATTTAAAAACCTTGTTCAAACTAGGGATGTGAAGGACTAGTTGACTATCTGATAAGCAATTGCTTATGAGAGTTGAATACTGTAGTTGCTTCTCTTTCTTTCCCCCCCTTTTCTTCTCCCCCCCCCCCCGCTTTGCTGCCTCTATCAGCCGGAGACCCTGGGCTCTGAAACACCATTGCAATGTTTCAAAGGGGCAGTGCCGCCCTATCGACTAATCACATAGTCGATGCAAAAATACAATGACTATTCGATTAGTCAGTTACACAATGCTTAACATCCTTACTTCAAACCAGTTTTTAGCAAATCATAATGGTCACTGTGTCCTTGCTCAGTCCGTCTCCAACTTCTTTAACACTAGCAACTTCAATTTCCCATACTCTGCTACACGGGTTGATTTGGGCCCCAATCCTAATTTGAGCATAAGCCATCTTGTAAACTACATCTCTCCTATATTGCAAGACCCTGAATTAGCTACTGGCTGTGGAGGCACTTACTTGTTTCTGGTATTATCATTTTTACTGATTTTTTTTTTTTTTTTTGCACTAAGAATTGGCCAGTTCAGATCCAAGCTCCATTGTGTTGGGTTTAGGACATACACTGTAAAGCCCAGATACTCAGCGATATTAAAGTGAAGCTAATGGGAGTTAGGCACATCACTTCTTTTGAGGATCTGGCCCTAAGTGACAATCCTGGCCCAGAATTGACAACTTTACATATGGGGAATTGAGGCATAGAAAAGTTAAGTGACGTGTGCAAGGTCCCACAGGGAGTGTGTGGCAGAGCTGAGAATGGAATCCGGATCTACTGAGTTCCTTCTCAGTGCTTTAACCAGCTTCCTCTCATCTCTTGCCTCAGCTATTCCAGCCCCAGAATGGAGACCTAAGCAGTAGTAGGCCCCGTTCCTGCTGCCTTTCCTCTGACTTCTTTTCTCCAGTACAGAAGCTGGCTACATGAGTGGAGAAAATCGATGCAAGATAAGCAACTCCAGGTATGTGAATTGTGTAGCTGGAGTCGACGTACCTTGTATCACTTTTTCCTGAGTGGCCCCACAATAGGAGACTGATGGGAGAAACTCTCCTCTTGACTTACCTTAGTCCTTGCAGTAACAAGGAGTACTGCGGTTAAGGGGAGTGCCCTCAGCATTTGATTTAGTGGGTCTTCACTAGACCCGCTCAATCGAACCCCAGATGATCAAGCGCCAGAGCATGGATCCTCTAGTAAGTAGGGACGTGGTCTTAGTCGCACAGTCTCAGCATTGTGTGTTTGTTTCTACAGTCTGTAAAGTCTGTCTCGCTGCCATTTTGCAAATCCAGGCCATTCTGCTAAATGCTCTTGTGAGTTTGGGCTGCCATGTGTGAAAGGAGTGGCAGAAAAGCATTCCACGTACATCTAAACCTAGCCTGAAGTGTGCGTCTGAATCGTCCTCTTGCCGGGATCCTGCTGCTGTCAGATTAACGCAACTCCACTTTCCTTTCAGTGTGCACACAAGGCTGGATCAAGGCTCTTTCTCACCCCACCTGCTGTGTTTGGGGGTGGAGAGCTACAAAACCAGAAAGATTCAGAGTCTGGAAACCCTGGATATATGTTCATTGTTCAGCTTGCAGACAGGACCTTGCAGGCTGCCCAGTTTAAGCCAGTTTATGCCAGCTTTTGTCCTGCTGTGTAGACATACCCGTACCGAGCTGATGCGCATGCCTCAGCATCTTCCTGAATCAGGGCCCAGATTCTGATTTTAATGAGCTCCTCCTATATCTCTCTAAATAAGCAAGTTACTTCTACACTTTTCGCTTTTGCTGGGCGGGCTTGAGTTCTCCTTCAGAGACCATATTGCAAAGCAGCTGGTGGCTGCTGACATGGAACAGCCAAGGGTACTGATCCGAGTTTTACTTGTAGACCCATGAATTCACAAGCAAGGGCCAGACTTTCCCTGGCGTGAATTAGTGCAGCCTTGCGGATTCTAACATAGTTATGCCGATGTACCCTATGGCGATGCATGTTAATAACAGTGAGTGTGTGTTGTTTGATTCGCAGCATCAGCAAATTTTTTGTTTTTGTTTTTGTTTTACTCCCGAGGCGTCCATATGTCTGATCTTCTTCCAATGAGCCTGCTTTACAGTCTTCTGGTCCTCGGATCTGGCCTCCATCTCCTCTTCAACTGTTGTAACTGCTTGGAGGTGCTTGCCTTCAATGCCTTATCTGTTCTCACCTCATTCATTCAACAGGGCAAGCAATTAAGTAAAAGGGGAGAGATCTATCCTTGTACAAAGACAGGACTATAATATTATACTGAAACTCAATACAAAGTTTCTATAGAAAAGGACTTAATACAAAGTTATATATGGAAAGACTTAATACAAGGGCCTATGAAAATGATCCAAAGTTATATGAAGATGCCTAAGACCGAGATTTATCTACAAAATGGTCTTTATTAAAAGGAAGGCTGGCGGGGGGGGCTGAAAGAGCACTGCATGACTAACGTGGTGCTCCTTGCAAACTTTGCATTCTGCTGCAGAGAGTATTGGCACTCGCCAGTGCAAGATTGTTGCTATGGAAGACAGGAAATCCTCCGTCTGCGCTCCCCAGGCAAACACTGGAAACTGTCCTCCTGCAATCCCAGCTGCCTTTGGACTCAAAGATGTTTGCCTGGCAGTGTTCCCTACAGTCTAACTCTTTCTCCTGCCACTTTGGCATATATTTGCCCTGTCTCTTTCTACGCTTGTTGCATGGGCAGGGGACAAAGGAAATCGAGCAATTGGCTGGAACTCCAGATGGGAATGAGGATCTTAGCGAATGACCTATATAAATGCCCTGCCTCGGGAACAGCATCCCTTTCTTTCCAGCTGGCTTACTGCACCCAGGGTCGCTCTATTCGGGGAAGAAAACAGCAGCATCACCCTTGATCTTTGCACTGGACTCCTTCAACTGTCGTCCTTGCGAAGCCAAAGTAACTGATCCCCGCACTGTGCCAGGGGCTCTCTGCCCCTCCCAGCAGCTGCCAAACCTGCTTCAAGTCGCTTAAACGAGCGTTTGATGGATAACGGTAGTGTAGAACAGAGGGTCATCCATAAACATTCCCACATGGTGTGGATCACCCTGGGGGCTGTAGAATCCCATCATTGGCCGCTTAGAAGAACTGGTGAGGCCAACTCCGGTCAGGGAGGATGTCAGTCCAAGCGGTCCTGCCTCAGTGCAGGGGGAGGAACTAGCTGCTCTCCCGTCCAGCCCTGCAGTTCTGTGATCTACACTAGCTGAAGCTTTGGCCCGAACTTTCAAACCCATCAGACCGCTAATAAGCCTCTGATCAGACCGCTCCCCTTCTGCCACCAGGTGGCGCTTTACTTGTCTTGATTCTCTACGGATCCCTCCCCTCCCCTCGTCTGGACTTATCTTATGGACCCTGGAGTTCTTGGATTTGAACCCTAATGCTGCAGGATAGTAAATATAAAATAGAGATGCTCGTTCTTGGCTTGTGCGCTGCTATCCCTGGAAGGCAAACCCTCGGAGCTCTGGGCCAGCTGCTGGAAGCCATGGCAGTGGCACCCAAGGCGATGCAGATAAATTATTTTAAACTAGCAGCGGTCTGGCCCTTTGTTTTTGCTTGTGTATAGCCAATGTCCGACTGCGATTAAACCTGTGACCTTAGGGCTAAAGCACTGTGCCTTGACCAAGGGGTGGGGAAGCTAAGGAACAGGGGCCACATCCAGCCCCCAACTTGCCTGGATCTGGCCTTCAAGGCTTGGGGCTCCCCCCCAGCAGTGGGGAGTCTGTGCTGTCACTCCAGACCCCCCCCCCAGAGCTGGAGCTCACACAGTCTACTAGCCTGGGTCCACTCAGGCTCTGGTGTGGGAGGAAAATGTGGGGCGTGTCTTTCTCCTCAGTGGGGGCCACGGCAGGGAGAGTTGGTGGTTCCCCACCCCTGCTCTACAGAAGCAGTGGTCTCCGTGCCTCTGGGTCACACTGGCAAGATTTTGCCTCAGACCTTCCTTCAGAGAGGCAGTTTTGTCCCTATACTCTCCCTCCCTCCATGTCCCAAAGCTGCTGTTGTCCTACGAGCCAGCTAGACCAGCCTGCTGATGGGGGGGCGGGAGGGACAGTCAGCCGGGCCCTGGCAATAGAAAACAGCCCCGGGCTCTCAACCCCGGCTGCTACTATTGCAGCAGTGGCAGGAGCCCTGGGCCCTTTAAATGGCCGGTGGAGCACCGCAGGACTGGGGAGCATGCGTTGCGGTCTGGATGGTGCTGAGAGCTGGCTGACCCCACTTCTGTCAGAGGCCCCACTCTTTCTGGGGCCGTGGAGCGGGGCCCTCCCCTGCCTCCTCCTTGCCCAGGGCCCAGCGAGGCTGTCGGCCCTGCTGAAACACTTCCGCGTTGCTTTTTCAGACATGGAAAAGCACCTTCACCGTGCCAGCTGACCTCAGGGAAATGGAAGATGCTGCCTAGAGATTTTTCTTATTACGTGTATTATCCATCTCTTTTAATATGGAGGGCGATGGGCATGGGAGGAGGAAACAGGCGGGATGCAGTATGCGTCATTTTGGAAGGGGTTCGGGTGTGGAACTTGTTCTGTTGTGGATCACGTTCATCTAAACCAGGCGAGCCATTTGGTGCCCACCTCCCTGCGGTGTTCGGACCCAAATTCTCCGAGCAGAGTTACGTGCGACAGGCCCTGCGGCTACAGCACCAGACTGGGAGTCCGGATGCTTGGGGTCTATCCCCGCTCTGCCGTTGACTTGCCGTCTGACTCTGGGTAATGCATGTCACTGCTCCATGTCTCAGCTCCCCCACTCACCTTTTGCTTGCCCTGTCTATTTTGCCCC
>CM057847.1:5736536-5757929 GCA_030068395.1 Apalone spinifera
CCCCCCCGTGTTCTTTCGATTTAATTTCGAAAGAATGCGACCGCAGTGGGGACGCAGGTGACGTTTTTTCAAAAAAAGGGCAGTTTTTTTTCAAAAAAACAATGTTGTCTAAACATACCCGCAGTGACTTAGGAGCCTAAGTCCTATTTTCAAAATTGCCTTAGGAATGGAAGGGCATGTGCATGCTGCCATTGGAGATGTGATTACAATATGGGGAGACCCATCCATGCTAGTTTTCTCTTTGCTAGTACAGACCCCTGATGGCAGGTGTGTTGTGCACCCCGGTCTCATTGAAAAGCAGTGGTGCTTAGGCTGCAAAATACCAAAGTCACTTAAAATGGGTCTTGGGTGCTTTTGAAAATGCTGCCCTTGGTCTCCAAACCAGTCCTTGAACGGGGAGGGAGCCTGCCTTAGGAAGAGAGTTGCTGACTTTCATGACTGTTCAGGCTTTGACTAGCCAGGGGTTTTGTCATGATTCCAACCACGGGTGCAGACAGAATAAGATGCCGTTTGCCCAGAAGCAGCTTAAAACTGAGAGGAGCCGGAGCAGTGCGGTTTTCCTTATCTGCACTTGGGGTTTGTACATGTCTAGCTATGGTGTTGGCTCCATCAGGGCTGGTCTCAGGGCTAGACCGAGCCAGGGGACTGTGCGTGTCCCCTGTGAAACAGGCCCTCAGATCATGTGTGTGAGGCTTCACTGGCGGATTGTATCGAAAAGCAGGCGCCAGAGCGCGGCTAAGTCTTGCGATCTTGTTCCGAGGTTCCTGACACTTTGTGTGTGTCGGAGGGTCCCGGCACCTGGAGTCACATGATTACACCAGGCTCTCGGCCTTCAGAGGTTTAAAAAAGTAGGTTTCAAGCCCCCGTGGCTTTCCAGCAGCAGCCGACTATCCCCAGCCACTGACCAATGTGAAGGCAGAGGAAAAAGTACCTAAAGCTGTTAGTTTTATAACTCTCCGATAGTTACATGAATCCCCTTCTCCTGCAGGAGGCTCATTATTTTTGAGCAGCAGGGGACTGGCCGCATGCGGTGTAACACCGGTGCGGTACATGGTGCGTGAGCAGTGACCCAAGCTCTTGTCCTTCGTTCTTACAATCCCAACTCCTTCTAACACCAATGGAGACTCAGTCCAGTTTTTGTGGGGGCTGGATCAGGCCCTAAAGGTGTAAGTGAATGCAAATGGGTCAAACTCCAGCTGCTTCCTCCTTAGCTTCCCCCTGTCCTGTTCCTTCCTAGTGTCAGCCTGGCTGCTGGGAATCAGAGGGATTTTTGGCCAACTGTTCAGGCAATCCTCCAGGCCAGAGATGGGGAACCTGCAGCCCCCGGTTTGCCTGGATCTTACCCCCAAGCCTCAGGGCTTCCCCCTCCAGCATTGGAGACCTTGCACTGGCACTCCAGCCCTCCACTAGCCCACCATGGGGCTGGAGTGCACAAAAACTACTTGCTTGGGGGGGCAGCAGCCCCCATCCCAAAAAAGGTTCCCCACCCCTGTTCTAGGTGCCGTACATGCTGGCTTCATTGGGCCCCCCCTTCAAGTGAGCTTTGAGCCCCCAGGCCAGTATCTATGGCGGCTTTGGAAGAGAGGACTTCCTCCTCCACCAGTCTGTGTATGGTTACCTGAGCCCCACTGAGGTGGGGTAATCTTAGCCCCAGCTCAGAATGACTTACTATTATGTTTTGGCCTTTAGCATCCAGCCAGTTGTCCACATGCGGCAGGGGAGGACCCCGGATCACCTGCTGCCAAGGCTTTCATAGAATCATCAGGCTGGAACCATAGAATACTAGGACTGGAAGGGACCTCGAGAGGTCATCGAGTCCAGTCCCCTGCCTCCATGGAAGGGATGTTGAGGAGTCTTGTAGACCAGGCTCCCGCCTGCACAGCTGGACTATTATCTAGACCGTCTCTCACATCGCCGGTCTAAACAAACCCAATTTCTTCAGTCTTCCCTCACAGCTCACGTCCTCTAGACCTTTAATCATTTTTGTTGCTCTTCTCTGGACCCTCTCCAACTTCTCCATGTCTTTTTTTCAACTGTGGCTCCCAGAACTGGACACAATACTCCAGGTGAGGCCTAATCAGTGCAGCGGAGAGCAGAAGAATTCCTTCTTGCGTCTTGCTTACAACTGTCCTGCTACTGCATCCCAGAATGGTGTTGGCTTGTTTTGGCAACACCATTACGCTGTGGACTCAGATTTAGTTTGTGGTCCACTATGACCCCTGGATCCCTTTCTGCAGGAGTCCTTCCTAGACAGTTGCTTCCCGTTGTGTATGTGTGACACGGATTGTTCCTTCCTGAAGTACTTTGCTTTTGTCCTTTATTCTTCTATGCCCTTGGTTGCATTTCACCAGTCCTCAGATCTTGCCGGGGCAGCTTGAAACTGCTGGCAATGCCCTCCACACTGTGTTTGCTGAGCGGCTTATTGCCGCAGGCTGTGCTGATAGTATGGGAGGATCCATGGGCTCTAGAACCAGGAGATGCTGGTCCCTGGAGGCATGGGCAGCAGATGAAGGCCCAGCTGTAGAAGGCGAACCCAAGCCCCGCCCCTTTTGCCCAAGGCCGCCCTCCTGGAGCTAAGCCCCGCCCACCTCCAGCCTGATCCTTCCTGGCCATCTGCAGGACCGGGGCTGCCGTGCTGTGGCCCAGCTCCAGCCCTTCCCAGCAGCCAGGGAAGCTAGGCTGCGGGACCCCGGCTCCAGTCTTCCCCAGTGGCCAGGGCATGTAGGCAGTTTTGGAAGGCAGTGCCGTCCCTTGCCTACACTGCCTGCCACCCATGCCTTGCGGCTCACCACCCAACTGCTCCGACTGAGCAGCCACCAATGGGCTGTGAGCCTCGCGGGGCCAAACTCTGCAGGATGTACCACCTGCAGGGGGCTTGCTTGGCAGTGCTCCCGCAGGCCTGGCTTGACCCGGCTGTCCGACTTAATCCTGCTGGAGACAGCAGGAAGCTGTTTCTGCAGCACGGTGTGTCCTGAGCTGGCTCTTATGACCGACCCTGCTCCTTTGCCTCCCCGTTTTGTTAAAGAAACCTGTTTTCACAGGGAAAATATTTTGATTTAGCTCCCAAGAGGCGGCAGAGGGGTCTCTGAGCCAGGCGGACATTTTTTCTCTTAGCGGAGAGACCGCTTTGTAAAGTTAGCCGGTGAGAGCAACCAACAGCAGCTTTCTTCTCCTGACAGACGCTCGTTGGTTACCAATCGGACACACATTTCCTAATCTCTCCCCCTCTCACCCGCTGGGGCCCACTTGTGAGTGCTGACCTGGCAGCATTGTGAGGCTCTGAGATGACTCACGCCAGTGCCTGGCGGAGAGAGAGATGGTAAACCCACCAGCCTGTGCGTTAACAGACTATTCTTTGTGCTGCGCCGCTTAAAGGAGCTTTATGGCTCTTCTCAGAACAGGGCGAACGGGGGCTCCCCACACAGGCCCTCTTTGTGGTGACGTCGTCCCCTGCTGGAACGAGGGGTCAGGCTGACATGCCGCACATCAGGTTTTCCATTTTGCTGGGGGGAGTTGAATAAACACAGGAGGTGTCTGGGCTGGCAGAGGCAGCGGTGCTCCAGATCCTTGCAGGGCGCCGCTACGCAAGGGGGGCGGGGTGGGGCGTGCGACAGAGCAAAGTTATCTAAGGCGAACGTGCAAACCAGCAGAGAGGCCCCGAGACCCTTGGAAGCGCCGGGAAGAGAGTCGGTCGGGAATTCTTTGAGGAAACGTTTTTCGGTCAGAAAATGCCGAGGCATTTCAACTGATTTTTTTCCACAGAAACACGCCGGCTTTGATCAGACCTTGGGTTGGAAGGTTTCTGGGATGCAGGGTGGACTTGACAGACAACAGAGACCTACTTGCCCCAGAAGAGCCATGAGGCCGAAGCTAAGGCCTCCCACATGGTAGCTGACTGCCCTAACCATGGGTTATAGAGTCTCATTCCCTATGTCTACACAGACGGTGGGAGCAAGCTGGCAAGCCCGGCCGGCCTACTGCAGCTCAGGCTGGAGCATAGGCTCAGAAGTCTGGGGTGGGCTAGCGAGGCTGAGCCACAATGTAAAGGTGCTGTCTACATGAATATCTGTCATGCTGCAGCCTGAACCCGAGTCTGTTGAGTGGGGCTTGGAGGTGGACCTGTATCATTTGTGGTGTCAATTAGTTACACAAAGTGGAGCAGCTCCCGTCAGAGAAGCTGAGCACAGCTGGCCCTACACCCGCCACTGGGCCAGAGGTTCTGACGTTCACGTGCGACCCGGGCAATCTAGGTTCAAGTTTCTCTTTCCACTCAGGCCCCTAAAACCAGGTCTTCCCTGTCCACGTCTTCCATGTCCTTGCTGAGTGTCATATCCATGGTCCCAGACTGCTGGTTCCTTGATAGCTCCTTGTCTTACGATCAGCCTCAGCTACAGTCGCCGTGCCTGGTACTCCCTGTAGTGCCTGCATCAGTTTACACTGAAAGCTTCTGGGTGAGGTATGGGCCGGGTGTGGCCGAGGCGGGGTCAGGAGGCTGGGTGGGTTATTGAGTTCAATGTGCCAGAACCATTCTGGATGTCCCCAACAGCAAATCCTTTGGCCCTGGCTAGATCCGGGGGCACGTCCTACTTGTAGGCAAGGGAGAGGCACTTCTCTTCAATGCTCCGTTCAGGGGTTTTGGATCAATGCAGCCCCTTCGTTTACAGGAAGGTTTTCTCGCCTCCGTGGAGCTGCTGAGCCACTCCGTGCTAGATTCCATGGGGGCAAAGACGTCTCCTCTTTGCAGGCATGTCAGTTTGTTCTTCAGCGGCTCTAGCCGGATCACGGGAGTCTGAGTTTCAGCAGTCTGCCAGGATCCAAGTGGGGGGTCTGTTTCTAACTCCTGCGCGCCCTCTGGGGGTCCAGCTCCTTGAAATAGGCCCCTCTGTTCTGTGAGATTGCTAGGCCAGACCCAGAGTGACTCCTTTCCTTCCTCTGTCATACTGAGGATGCTCCAGGGTTGTACTGGGAGCAAATCCATGGCTTGTCCTGCCCTGCCTTTCCCCCCAGCAGCAGCTGGTGTCCCTGCTCCTCATTCTGACTTCTTGCTTCATGGGTTTCTTATCGGCGGCCTGTGTTTGCCCAGAGATCTCAGAATGGTTTTATTGTCTGTCCCCAGCCCGGGGCCGCGCGTCGCCAGTCTCCTATCGCTGCTTATTAGTGTGGCTGGTGTTTACATTGCAGCTGGTGCCACTTGCAAGCCGATTGGCCTCTGGTCTCGCAGACTAATTGCAAATGATGCAGCTGAACGGCTGCCCGTCTTCTGCAGCGCCTGCATATTGAGAGCCAGGGTGCTCGGAGCCCGCTGCATGTCTCCATGCCCTCAATCACTCTGTGTACCGTGGCTTTGTTTTTCTTGGGGCAGCTGCTGGATTGGGACATAAAGTCGTTTCCCACTTGTGCCTTTCTTGTTGCTTTATGTGCACTGGACCCTAATTCCTGCATTCTCAGTTGGTATGGCTCTGTCTTCATGCCTTCGCTCAAGGGTGGGCAATAATTTTCACAAGGGGGCCACTTAATGAATTTTGGTACATGGTCATGGACTGGCTCCACCCCTGGAAGGGGTGGGGTTTGGGGAGGAAGGGGCGGGGCTCGGGACTAGACTCCCTGCAGAATTGTCTGGGGCTAGAGGCTTTGAAGTAAAAACAGAGCAAAGGGCTCCCAGCTCCCAGTCCCACCTAGGATTGCCAGATACCTTGCCAAAAAATCCTGAACATGGGAGGGAAAAAAATTGGTTGAGTGGAAAAAAAAAGGGGGGGAGGAGGTGGGTGAACCAAACTTGTTGAGCAAAAAAAAAAAAAAAAGGATGCTGCGCCTTTAAATTCCCACGCTCCCCCTCACTCCTGCCAGATGCAGCAGGGGAAAAATGTTCCCACCGGCCTTCCATCCGGACAGAAGACACAATTACTGGACTGTCCGTGTGAAAACCGGACACCTGGCAACCCTGACTTGTTGCTTGGCAGCTGCTCAAGCTTGCTGCAGCTGTTTAAAAGGTTCGTGGCTCCGGCCCTTGCCAGGGTAGCGCCGCAGCCACGAGCCATGTAAATAGGATCCTGCTGTCTAGGCCACCAGCTGTAAATTCAGTGGCCCGGGCAGTAGGATATAGCTAGATAGTGGCCAGATATAGTCTGTGAGCTGGATCAAAGCGCTAGTAGGGCCGGATCTGGTCCCCGGGCTGCATCTTGCCCAGCCTTGCCTTAGCTCGAGCCTGTGTCCTTGTTTGGCACTGCTGGTTGTCAGTGCTCTGATCCTCTCCCTGGACAGCTCAAGCCACAGCCAAAGAAGGGAAGTGGTGTCCTCCCCGTGTCACAGCTGGGGCCAAGGCACAGGGCAGGCACATGACTCATCCAAGGTCACCCACCAGGCCAGCTGGAACTCAGACTCTGGTCTCTTGGCTCCGGGGTTGGTCCCTTGTCCCTGTGATAAGAGGCTGTTTTCCTTAGCAAGCTTCCAAACTTCTTGGCCGTAAGGACAGCAGGGGGGATGCGGGAGAGGGAAGGCAGCTGGAAAGTGGTGCCAAAGTGAAAATTTCACAAAGGACTGTGCAGTTTCATCCAAACGTCAGTGTGCGCTGTGCAAAACACAACGCTCTGCAGGAGTTGGCCAGTTTACTGCACCTCAAAGACCTATGCGGCCCCTGGCTTTGTCTTAGGCCTCCTCTCCAGCATTGGGGACCCTATGCTGGCACCCCAGCACGGCTGGAGCACACAAAATCTAGTAGCCTGCCCTCCCCCACCCGCAGCTCTGGTGTGTGAGGGGAATGTGGAGAGCGTCTTTCTCCTTCTCAGTCGGAGGGTTTGTTTTGGGTTTTTTTGCTTCTCGTGTGCAGCCCCCGACTGACTTTTCTGTGGGTCAGCGGCCCCCGCCCCAAAAAAGGTTCCCCAGCCCTGTGCGATGCAGTTTATATGGCATACTATTGCATGGACGGTTTCCAGCTGGGGAGTTGTTATACCCCGTCTGACTTCTTTTTTCTTCTCAGGGGCTGGATTCTAGCCTCCCCCTGACAATGTGTATTGCAACATACGTGTCAAAACCATCCCTTCTCCTTGCACAGCTGCAACACCCGTGTTTTGGCTCGAAGACCAGTAACCTGCTGACAAGCAATTAATCTTTAAGGCAAAATAAAAGCGAGAAGCCAGCAGATCTCTTCCCTTCCCGAAACGTCCAAAACGCGGACCAGTGTAAAACGGTGGGGTCAAACTCAATGGAAAAGGACGGGCCACAGCATGCTTTTCAGATGCCCAGCAAGCTAAAATGCAAAGAAGGCTTCCAGTGACTCTGTGATAATCTGAGATGAGGCAGCGGAAACAGAGCGGTTTCATGGGCTGCCCCTATTCCCTGCTGTGTCCTTTCTTTGAGCTGTGAAAATGTTCCCAAATGTTTGGTGACCAATTTTCAACAACAGCTTTGAATTTTTAATTTTTTGGTGACCTCCTCTATTCGACATGTTCTCCTAGTTACAACCCAGGAGCGTATCTTCAATGATAGTGGTACTCATGTAAAAACCGGAGCGCCAGAGTGGTGAATCAGACCCTGGGGCCATGTCTCCACTTACCGGAGGATCGATGTGCTGGCAATTGATCCTCCGAGGTTCAATTTAGCGGGTGTAGTAATAATAAAAAACCTGCACACAATAGTTCCTCTGGCTATAACAGGAAATGGTACTGTAGTATTAGAATTATAGGCTATTTAATAGCAAATTAAATTATATTTTTCACCATGAAAATCTGGAGAAAAAACAATTTTTTTCTTTTTTTTTCTTCAGATTTTAATTGAGAAACTGAAATCCAAGTGTGTGGGTTTTTTTTTTAACAACAATGGACATTTTGCCCTCTAACATTTCTATTTAGTTAAAAAGCTGTTTTCTGTCAGAAGAAAAATGACCCTGAAAATATCGATCCACGCTAGAATGTTCTGGAACATTCTGTGTGGCAGCCTTCAGAAAGAGACTGGTCAGCTGGGGCTATAAAAAAGACATCATGACTTCACACCAAGAGCCAAATGGGGTAAAACATGCTTAAGACTCCAAACAAGGGACCTTCAAACAGCGCTCCCTCTAATCTTTTCCATCCATGTGCATAATAATTTTATTACATGCACTGAAGCATGTGCCAGTGTGCACCACCATTAGAAACAAAACCTAGCTGTGGGGGCTCTGCTAATCAGCTGGGTGCCACTGGAATCTCTCCTGAGTGACCGCACAATCACCCAGCTTACAGGGAACACTGCTTCAAACTAGGAATGTTAGATATCGGTTAATTGAATAGTCGATGAACCTCATGAATTCTTATCTGTTACTCGACTATTCTATAGTCCCCAGGGGTGGGGCCGGCAGCAATCTGGCCCCACTCTGGAGAAGCCCACTGCCACTCCTCGCTGCTGCCTCTGTATCAGAGGCAGCAGTGTGGGGTGCCGGCGGGAGCTGGTCTGTAAGGGGAGCCAGTTTAAAAACCAGCTCCCCTCATGGACCAGCTGCCTGTTGCCCCATGCTACTGCCTCTGATACAGGGATGGCAGCAACCCCTGTCAGGGCACGGGGAGGACAGGGCTGAGTTCCTGGACCTGGCGTGATCCAGAACTGAGCCGGGCTGTTTGCCCTCCTGGCTCCTAACACACTTTAAATGCAGAACCACAGTGGGGGTAGGTCCTGGACCCGCTGCAAGCCAGGACTGAGTCGGGCTGTTGGCTAGCCTGCTAAAAAATTGACTGGTAAGGTTGTGGGGGGGAAATGTGTGTAGTCTCTAGCATTAGCCTATAAACTATTGCTTATCGGTTAATCAACAATACTATTACATCCCTACCTCAAAAAATTATTTATTGAGGAAACATCAACAGCTGTGATTTCCTTCCTCTGGTCTCAGCAACTCTTCCTCTAGCCTCAAATTCATGATTCTTTATTTCTGACGTAATCCCTTTTAAACAATAAAAGGCACCACATTTTATGGAACATAGACTAAAAGGAGTGACATCCCTTGAAATGGGGGATGTATGAGAGGAATGAGTGGAGATGAAGAACCAGCTTTTGCACCCGAATGAGCATGGCATGTGATTTGAAAAGAAACCTCATTGGGCTAGGTTCTTGGCTGGGGGTACATTTCTGCTGAAGTTAATGGAGTTATCCCAATTTATGCCAGGTGGAAATGTGGCTCATTTGATTTCACTTTTGGAGCCGTGAAGACAGAGCTGCTGACAGTAGTATAATTACTTCCAATACTAGTACCTGGGTGAGAGAGTTATGACTTGGCACTGAAAGGAAAATCCGGGACAAATTATCACAGCAGGTTAACAGCTCCCCAACACGGCCACCCACATGGACTGCTGGCAAGTTCCTTCTTCCTTCCGGTCCTTGAAAACCATTGTATAGTGGTTTCTACCTAGACCAAACCTCTCTGCTCTGAACAATTGGCCCTTTCTCCACTGTTGGTTTCCAGGCAGAATTTCTTCACAGTTGGGAATAGATCCAGCATAAAGAACCAGCTGTATGAGGGACCTCAAAGAAAACCCAAACCTTATTTCAACCTTTCAGAAGGAAAGGATGGACAAAGGGGCCTAGTCTGAGGTTTGGGAGATCCAGGTTTTTTTTCTCCTCCTCTGTCATGGGCTATTTGTGCGACCTTGAGTTAGTCACTAAGGTCTTGTCTACACTAAAAGGAAGATTGCTGCTGCCATGATCAGTGTTCCAGAGTTTGATTTAGCGAGTCTAGTTAAGACTCGCTAAATCAAACTCACAGGCACTCTCACCAGTGTCTGGTACGCTTTCTTTTGCGAGGAGAAAGGAAAGAACATAAGAACATACAAACAGACATACTGGATCAGACCAATGGTCCATCCAGCCTGGTATCCTGTCTGCTGACAGTGGCCAATACCAGATGCCCCAGAGGGAGTGAACACAACACGTAATCCTCACGTGATCCCTCCCCTATCACCCACTTCCAGAGAAACAGAGGCTAAGGACACCACTCCTACCCATCCTGACTAATTGATGGACCTAACCTTCATGAATCTATCTAGCTCTTTCTTGAACCCTGTTAAAGTCCTAGTCTTCACCACATCCTCTGGCAAGGAGTTCCACAGGTTGACTGTGTGCGGAGTGAAGAAAAACTTCCTTTGGTTTGTTTTAAACCTGCTACTTATTTATTTCATTTGGTGACCCCTAGTTCTTATGTTATGGGAACAAGCAAATAACTTTTCCTTATTCACTTTTTCTACATCAATCATGATTTTATAGACCTCAATCATATCCCCCCTTAGTCTCCTCTTTTCTAAGCTGAAAAGTCCAAGTCTTTTTAATCTCTCTTTATATGGGACCTGTTCCAAACCCCTAATCATTTTTGTTACTCTTTCTGAAGCTTTCCCAATGCCAATGTATCTTTTCTGAGATGAGGCAACCACATCTGTATGCAGTATTCAAGATATGGGCATACCATGTTTTATACAGAGGCAATAAAATATTCTGTCCCTTTTTTTTTTTACTCCTGTTGGCCTCCTGTATTCTATGGTGTTCTACGTCGATGGAGTTGCGTACCTTAAGCCGAGCTGCCAGGGCTAGTGTAGATGTATCCTCAGTCCCCGATCTGTATTATGAGGATAACTGCATTTCCTTCCCTCCCAGGGATGTTGTGAAGATAAATACACTGAAGAGTGTGACGTGCTCAGAGACGATGGCGGTGGTGGGGCTGTATAGGCACCGAAGAGAGGGAAAATTATCCTGGCGGCAATGAAGAAGCATGACTGGACCCTAACCTGGTACAAGCTGACACAGCTGCATTGAAATCAGCAGCTGAGGCTTTCAGAAGCACCCAAGGCCATTGTCTTGGGCGCCAAAGTCACTTTTGGAAATGTGCCTCCGGCCTGCCAAGAGCTGGCACTAGGCTGTGCATTTGTGGCACAATTCAGCATCCCCAGATGGCCGAAGGCATGGTCCCCTCCTCCCCCAGCCAGGGCCAGAGCATCAGGTAACTACATCCAGGCTGGAGATGCAAAAACACCCCAGCCAGTCCTCTTGTGATGCTTGGCGCTCCATTGGGCCGAGCGGTCTTGAACATCTGACCCTGCCTGCTGGGCCGAGCACAGGGTGTCTCCAGCATGGCTCGCTTTCCAGCTGGGGATGAAAACGTGTGGCACAGGGGGAAGGTGGGGGGAACGGCAAGGCTTAAACAGGAGGGAGAATTTCCCCATGGGGACTCCAAGAGGAGGGTGATCCTACAACGTGTGTCTGGAGTGTTTTCCGGTGACAAAACACCCCGATACAGTCACAGTGAGTGAATATATGAGAGCCGGATTCCCCACTTTGTCACTCCAGCCGCTGTTGCTCAGGTAGGCCAGATCCTCAGCTGATGTAAATTGGGGCTGTGCCACTGAGCTGCGGTGGGGCTGAGCCAATTGGCACCTGCAAAGGATCCAACCTGTTGACATCAGAACAGCCCCACTGGCCCTGGGCTGGTGTAACAGAGAGGAGAACCCCACTGAGGCGCGTAGCCATGTCTCCGAGATGGATTGTTTCTCGACGGGAATGGGAACGACCAAACCATATATCATGGGATTGGAAGAGAGCCACAGTGCCTTAAAGTCCCAGGTTATATCTCATCCGCCTGTCATGTCTCTCTAATTTGTCACTGGGAACAACAGAGAGTCCTTGTTACTGACAGCAGAAGGCTGGGTTGGTGGTAAAGCCAAAACCCAATGCTGCTAATGATGAGGCTTTCCGATGACACCAGCCCAGACAACAGTATGAAACAGAACGTCTGTGACAGCCAGGATGCTAGACAGAACTACCAGCGCAGGGAGCTCAAACTAGCTGGTACATTTTCATGGCTGGGAAGAACAATCATTTCTGCCTTAAATACTCAGACGCTCACGGAATTTATGCTTTCGCTGACATAAATATTGCTGTTACCTACACATCACCCCTCTTCCAGCCTAGCTCATTATTCCCAGGCTTAAAAGTCCGGTTGTAGGAGCCAAAACCAATATAACGGACGACAGTATTCGATAGAAAGAAAATATGAGGTCTAGAAATAATTTGCTATGACGTGGTGAAGGGCTAAAGCTGCTTTTATAATACGCGGGGCTCCCTCCAGATGTAACATGCGGCTGTTAAAATAGCTATGTCATCACATCATCCCTTGGTCACCCAGATTTCCGATCCTGTGCATTTAATGCTATCACATCCCCATCACGCTGGTTACTGGGGCTTGGCAGAATACGCAGCAAGTCTGGCAGCGGAGGATGAGCTAGCAGAGTGGCAGAGAGGGGTGTTGCCAAAGAGGTCAAGGTTGGAGAAGAGAAATGAAAACAGGAAGCAGGGTCGGGGGCTTGACAAACACATCATAAAAGTAGCCTACTTGAAAACAGGAAATGAAGCCACGTGTCGGTTTTATGGATAATGAGAACCAGACTGAGCAACTGGCTAACTAGCAGGAAATGTATTTTTTATGTGGTATCCTATAGCGATGCACCCTCTGTCTGGGGTGAGTGAAGTGAAATATTTTTCTGGCTAAGTTTCCTTTATTCCACTACCGACCCTAACTTCTAACGTTTAATATTATACCTTTTTAAGAGTTTAGGGCAGCTGTCCCTGAAGGTTTCTTTCCGCTGTTATTTTCAGATTGTAAGTTTTTTTGGGGAAAAGAGGCTATTACTGTGTTTGATGTGTGTGTACAGCCCCTTGGGCAAAGAGGTGATCAGAGCCGAGAGAAATAGTTCGGGTGAAATGTGGTGTGAATTTGTGTCGGGCCTGCCAAAATGTTTTGGTGGAAAAAAAAGTGACCCCTGCCAAAACTCTAAAGAAGAAAATAAAGTTAAAAATCCTTAGAAAACGGAAACATTTCCATTTTTCAGCATGAAATGAATTTTCACTGTACATTTTCTTTTAATGTCATTCAACCCCCCCCAAGATGTTTACAAATCATCAACATCAAACAAAGCATTTTGATTTTGTCAGAACAAAACCATTTTGTTCAAACCCCTCCCCTTCTAATGATCGTTTTCAACTTTTCAATTTGTACCAGTTTAACTCACATCATTTTTTAAACAGATGGAATGAAACTGGTGTAAAACTCCGGTTGGGGCTGTGAAAGTGGCTAGGATTTAGGGAGAAATCGAGTTAAGTTCAACCTTACAGTACAGACCACCTCTGCCACAAACATTCCCCGCATCTTCACTGGACACATGGGGAGCTAGATCTGGTAGGACTAGATCCCCTAAAGGGCTCTGCTCTCTTGGAAAGCATCCACGTAAGTCTCCCTCCCTGCACTTGAGAGGTGCCACCCCTCCTGAAGTCAGTGCCACAGCGCTGGGTGCCACGCAGTTAACAGGAGAGGAAAGGAGGAGTCCGGCGAGAGAGAACACAGGAAGGAAGGGTGCGCACATCTGTGGATTCTGTACAGCTAATAGCAAAACGTTGGCTTGTCTACAACGTGCACAGCTGGGCTGTCAGGCAAGAATCACTGTACGCCTGGCTTTTGCATGCTTTCCAAGGAGGACACTCAATGCAAGATGTCTACAATTGATACTGAATTTGCATGCCACGCCGTTCACAGCTCTGGGCGGCTTCCAGCAAAGAATTGCAACTGCCCGCTCAAGACACCAGATCCTCAGCCAGCGTATATGGGCACAGATACGCTGATTTCAATGGGGCGATACTGATTTGTGCCAGCCAAGAGTCTGCCTCTTTTCTCTCCTGCCCACAGATCATTTGTGGTCACAGATTTTGAGCACGTCAGCGGATAGGGCCCGCAAAAGCAGCCCTTTGGCCGAGAAGTCTACTGCTGCATGTAAACAGCTGGTCAATCAGCTGTGCGCATCAGACAGGGCTGAAAAAGATGCCCCCGATGGCCCATGGATGTTCATGACTTTGTGCCGTTGTCATGGAGAGCAGAACTGGCCGCTTGTGGGCAGAGTATTGGAAGGCATGATTCAGCATCCCGGGGCTGACAAAGTCTAACCTCTTATTTTCCAAAGCCTTGGCTGCTCCGAGGACGATCTCCTCTCCAGGCACGGGACTCAGCAGGATGGGTCCAGTAGGTGCAGCATGAGCAATTTGCACCTTCTTCTACAATAGCTGCTCCAAAGCACGGCCAGGGCAAAGGTGGCCTGCTTGTTTGATGGACCACTGCTCAGTTCTACCCCGGTAGCTCTTTATGTGCCTGCCAGTAAAAATATACAGGTACCATCCTTAGTGGTTTTTGACGCTAATCTCCCATGGAAGATTTCCTTGAATAAAAGCTTTTCAATCAGCCATTGGCTTGTTTGCAGAGACCATATAAACCAGGGGTAAACACCCAGAGCTGGTCTTAGGGGTGTGTGAGCCGGTCGGTCGCCTGAGGCCGCCATTTCCAAGGATTGCCGACAAAGCCGGTCTTAGGGGCGGGCTGCAACCGCATTTCGGCCCAAGCTCCCCCCCCACTTTTTTTTTGTTCGACGAATTTTTGTCCAGTATTTTTTTTGAAACCATCTGGCAACCCTACTGGTGAGCCGGGCAGTCGCCCGGGGCCGCCAATTGGTTAGGACCGGCCCTGTAAACGCCACGGAGGCAGGGTATTTTTACCTCTTTACTGAAGGCTGATATCTCTGGAGTCCAGGGCTCGTTGGTCCAAACTCACTCAGAGATCTCACTGCAATCCCAACTTCTTGTTCACAGCAACCGCTAGCCTGGCAAATAGGTGGTTTGGGCTGGCCACGGAGGGGTGTGTGGGCAGGACGTCTGGTGATATATTGACCTAGACTCAGGGCATCCTTTCTGTAGCATCTGCCAGCGGCAGGCCTTTGGAACAGCTAGTAGAACGTAGAGACCCCCAGTAGAAACACTGCCCTTGGTTCCTCTCAGGATCGAGCCTTCTTCTGGGCCATGTTGGCAGAGAGACGGGCTCTTTCTGCTTCCTGGAGCCAGCACGAGAGAATCAGGCCTACGTTTATCTCGAACCACTGAGGGAGATCGTAAGACCCCGAGGCCTGAAATGTCGGCCAAACCCTGGAGTGGAGTGAACTCCATAGGGCTGATAGAGTCGCAGATTTTAAGACAACAACAAGGAATCTTCACACAGCGTGTAGTCAACCTGTGGAACTCCTTGCCAAAGGAGGCTGTGAAGGCTAGGACTATAACAGAGTTTAAACAGAAGCTAGATAATGTCATGGAGGTTAGGTTCATAAATGGCTATTAGCCAGGGGATAGAAATGGTGTCCCTGGCCTCTGTTTGTCAGAGGCTGGAGAAGGATGGCAGGAGACAAATCACTTGATCATTGTCTTCGGTCTACCCTCTCTGGGGCACCTGGTGGTGGCCGCTGTCGGCAGACAGGCTACTGGGCTAGATGGACCTTTGGTCTGACCCAGTACGGCCATTCTTATGTTCTTATGTTCTAATCTAATCCATGTCACGCAGGCTACATGTACCTACCCTGTTGTTCTGGCATCGAGTCCGGCTATTCCTGCAGAACCACTCACACGGTCCGAGGAACCCAACAACACGCGTCCCCTGCAGGAGAATGCAAACTAAATGATGCTGAGCCAGGCTTAGGGAGGGCCTTGTCCTCTGATCTCCTACCCAATTGCTCCTCTCTACAATGGGGAACAGTCTGGCCCGAGCAGAACTGTATAGATCTATAGAATTCTAGAACTGGAAGGGACATCAACAGGTCATCAAGTCCAGTCCCCTGCCCTCATGGCGGGACCAAGCACCATCTAGACCATCCCTGATAGGTGTCTGTCTCACCTGTTCTTAAATATCTCCAGAGATGGAGATTCTATAACCCCCTTAGGCAATTTATCCAAGTGTTTAACCACCCTGACAGGTAGGAACTTTTTCCTAATGTCCAACCTAAATCTCCCTTGCTGCAGTTTAAGCCCCTTGCTTCTTGTCCTGTCCTCAGAGGATAAGGAGATTTTTTTCTCCTTCCTCTTTGTAATACCCTTTAATGGCCTAGGCCACTGTTCTAAATCCTGGACCCAGAGGTCCTGAATTATGGCCTCCACTCTAGCCACTGGAGAATACTTCCTTTGCAGAGCTGGGAACAAGAGGGGGGGGGGGGGAGTTCATTCACCTTGTTATGTTGCTCGTGATTTCTGCTGCCCTAGAGTAACCCCAATGTGTGTGCCTCAGTTTTCCGGGCCGCTGCACCCATCCCTAGATGGGGATGGGAATTTCGAAGGTGAAATTCATATTCCAGAGCCTCCTCACTTTTCGTAACCTGAACAGGGAAAGGGTGTGAGCAGGTGACGGGAAACACCTGAGCATACTTCATCCGGGCTGAAAGATGCAGGCTTGTCAGTTCAGGCACGTCCGCACTATCTCCCAGACAGAGTCACGCCGCTTGAGCTAGCGCACTTTAAAACAGTGGTGCGGATGTCGTGGCACGGGCAGTGGCTGGAGGGCCAGCTTGCCCAGCCCTGGGAGCTGGCTCAGGTGGCTACCCCAAGCTGCTGCATGCGCCGTAATATTCCTGCTGATCTTTCTCACGCACTGCTTCGAGTGCAGCTTGTGCCCATCTGCCTGCCCAGGCTGGGAAGCTTGCTCCCAGCAGCAGCGTGGACGTACCTTGTCTGTTCGTGGTGCGGGCGTCTCCGGATTTGATTTGAAAAGCCACAGCAAGAGCGCATGATGTGGGCGCTGTGGCGGAACAGGAGAATCATAGAATCACAGAGCTGGAAGAGACCTCACGAGGTCATCAAGTCCAGCCCCCTGCTCTAGGCAGGACCAAATCCAGGCCTGGCAGACTTTTATGCCTGTCACCCTTCGTGCTGAGTGTCCCTTGGGCTGTGAAGCAGATTTTCAGTGGGATAGTTACCCTGCCCACCCAACCGGGACATCCCACAACTCCCCGGGAGAAAGGAACAGGAGAAATCACGAATGCAGACCAGAAGGAAATGAGCATGATGGTTATTTTAAAAACATGCTCTTCATCACTGATGATAAGTTTGGGGTGAAAAATGACTTAAGGTGTCTCTTTATGGTGAAAAACAACGCCCAGGCCATGACACGTGGGTGCTGAGCCAGAAGGACTGGCAAATGAATGCTATTGTTAACTGGCTTTTTCATTCCTGAAGGTCACAGGCTGTATTTTTAGGCATAATGGTTGCAGGTGGGCGTCCCAGAACACCCGAAACCTCATAGAGAGCTGAAAATCAACTATGTTTCAAGCCCTGTTCAGCTGCTCCTGGGTAGCCAGGCCTGAAAGCAAAGCAAGCTCCCGGTTCCCATGCAAACTGGGGGGAGTCCCCCCGAGGGACAGTGAGTCTAACAGCTGCAGAACAGCTCCTGAGAGGAGCCTGGAGGCGTGTTTCAGGCAGGGAGAGGAAATAGTTAATGAAACCCAGGCCGCCTCTCACCTTCCTTGCAAGTGCGTAATCGCAGCTTTTGTATATTGTCGCTTATTTAGATCCAGACCCAGGGGCAGTGGGTGAAGGCAAGACCTCGACGCCGCCCCCAGCCCCACCCTTTCTGCACAGGCCCCGCCCCCCAGCATTACAGGGACATGGGGTGGTGCCCGGCCCCAACCTCCCTGGTACTGGAGCACAGGGAGGCAGGAAGGCGCATGGCCCAGCCTCTCCAGCCCCAGTCGGTGTTCTGGGGGCGAAGTGTGGGTGGGGCCAGGCTGGCAGTTTGGGAAGGCAATGCCTTCCCCTGCCTAGCATATGCACTGCCCATGCTCAGCCCAAAGCTCAGAAGCAGGGGTGGGGCAGGCAGCCCATACCCCCGTTGGCCCTCCAGCCGCATGTCAGGGCCTCTCAGAAGCAGGGCTTTCTGGCTGCAGGTCCTCTTTCAGCTCCAAGGAACACTCGGGCTGACCTGCGAGTGCACCAAGAAGATTCAAGCACAAGGGGCAGACACCCTGACTAGAAGAGCAGCCTCACCATTCTCCTCCGTCGTCACCTAAGCAGGAAGGCAGCGTGGACTCATGGAAAATGGAGGGCCGCGTCCCTGTTCTGTGCCTCAGTTTCCCCTTGGGTAGAACAAGGTGTATGAGACTGACTGCCTTAGTGCTATTAGATATCTTTTAAGTAAAACGGTAGAGGCCTGATTTTGTGTGATGCCTAAAGAAGCCTTGAATAGGTCCCACCAAACAGGGTCTTTTCTGTTTATTTCTGGTAGTAGAAAGTCAAATCTTGCTTTCCCTGGAAGATTGGAGAGCTTAGTCTACGTTATCTCTTGCTGCCGCAGAAGCATGGGCTTGTGGCCAAGACTTTGCCCCCTGAGATCTAGGTTCAGTTCTGGCCTCTGCTCTGCACTCCTTGGATAAGCTGCTTCCCCACTCTATCCCTTAGCCCCCCATCTCTAGAATGGGGATGATGATATTTCCCCATTGCCCAGGGAGTTGTGCAGTCACGTACGGTAACGACTGTGAAGCTCTCCGGTACTGCCATGAATTGGTTCCGTTCCGCTGGCTGAGAGGGAATCCCATGGCCAAAAAAGATAGAGCTCTCTGGAGCCCTCTGCTGGGGAGGAGCAGACAGGCAGTTCTGTTAGGCGAGGATGCATAATTGTTTACCCACAATGCCCCTTAAGCGGTTTGGTTTTGGTTGGCTTGTGCTTATGTTTGAAGTAGAAGGCTGATAATGAACAACTACAGTATTTGAACAGGCCTCAAAAATGGGGACCAGAAATTGCGCCAAACAGGCCCTGAGGGAGGGTTCACTCTAACTCTACTAAAACTGGGTTTTGATGGGGGCAGTAAAGCCTGTACACAGAAAGAAGAAGATTATTGTCTTCTGTGTGACGAGGGTGATGCAGGGTGTAGGTGTGGGACCATTTGGGACCCTATCAGCCTGCGGAAGAAATCTGCAAATACTTGGCCAGCAGCGGAGCCTAGCAGACCTTGGGCTGGAGAGGGGCAGATTCCGTGGTAGCCATGGCAGCTAGCTGGCCTGGCAGGGCCCTATCCCAATTAGCAGTGGAGTGAACTGTCTGGCAGAGCTAGGCTGAGTAGATGTGGTTCTGGGGGGAAGAAGCTATGAATGGGGACTCTGAGGCTATGTCTACACTCACGGCTTCTTGCGTGAGAAATATGCAAATGAGGCTAAGTGTGGAATATCGCTGAGCCTCGTTTGCATACCTAATGAGCTGCCATTTTTGCAGAAGAGGCTCTTGCGCCAGAAGGAGCTGTCTACACTGCCCCTTCTCGCGCAAGAAAACCCCTCTTGCGCAATGCTGTTATTCCTGAAAATAATCGGCGTAGTGGCATTGCGCAAGAGGGTTTTTCTTGCGCAAGAAGGGGCAGTGTAGACAGCTCCTTCTGGCGCAAGAGCCTCTTCTGCAAAAATGGCGGCTCATTAGGTATGCAAACGAGGCTCGGCGATATTCCACGCTTTGCCTCATTTGCATATTTATCGCACAAGGAGCGGCGAGTGTAGACATAGCCTGAGGGTAGGAATGTTTTGCTGGTCTAGCCGTAGCAGTATCCCAACAAAGAATATTTTAGAAGCAAATGAAATAAATACAGGTGAGAGAGGAAGGGTGGCCTACTGGTTAGGTGCTGGCTGGAGACCCGAAACGGGGACCCAGAATTCCTTTCATTGCCACAGACTTGACCTTGGGCAAGTCCTTTAGCCTCTTTCTGTCTCAGGCCCCCATCCACACAATGGGAACAATATTCACTTCCTTCCCTCACAGGAGGGCAGTGAGGAGAACAGCAGGAAAGATTATCAGGTGCTCACATACTCTGGTACCTGCCCAGGAACCCTAGGACCAATAAGGCCTGTCATGACAGAGGTGTTAAGAAATGTTGCCATCACAAGAGGCCCGGGATTGAAAACCAGGCTCTTGAGAGAGTCAGGCTGTTTAAAATGGGTTGTTTTTGTGAACAGCCGTTTTAAACTAATAACATTTTGAATAAAGAATGGCTCTGTTAGATTCCTCCCCTCTTTTCCTTCTGGTACAATGGAAGAGCTCATGATAAATACCTCAGAGGCCTGGTCTGTATTCAATGGTGCGTGGATTTAATGCTAAATCACTTGAAAAACGGATTTAACTAAACCAGGGTAACACACAGAGTAGAGGCTCTTAATACAGTTTAAAGGGGGGGGTTAGATCAACATAGCTTCAGTTGGTTCCTTTACCAAGTTAAGCTCGATATTTGAAGTCACACACGGTTGTTGGCACTCAATCAGTTTAAAATCAAGCCTTTAATTCATCCTGTGCTTGAGGACTGAGACATCCTCTGGGCCTCAGGGGCTGGTAGGGCAGACTTCACTCTCATGATAGTTCTAAGGTTAAACAAACTCAACAGATTGTTTTTTAAAAAGTTTTTTTCCTCCCACACAAACCCCCCCTTTGGGTTTTCTACCAAATAAACAAATCCTAAAATGAAAGTTCAATTTAAAAACCCTTTGCAAGTCATCTTTAAAGGGCTCTTGGCTACTTGGAAAAATGCCCCCAAATAATCCTATAAATTGGTGTCTTGCAGGGGAAAAAAAGCTTTTCAAACAATGACTTTGACTGTATCTGAGCAATCCATACTGAAATGCACAGGCTATGCAGCGTGTCAAATATATCCAGCCCCCTCGATATATGGTTATGACCCGCACAGTACACTCTGATTTCAGTATCTCGTCTTTCACTACAGTAAAGTTTCTTTCCCTTGTGGGTGCTAGGAAAACCTTTCAGCTGTGACCTGTGTTTAACTGACACAGCACTGCTTGCTTTCAAGGGAAGCGTGAACGAGGGGCATTAATGCTAGGTGGCCGGTTGCTTTCAGTATGATCTGTTCTCTGTGTGTATTTCTCATGTCCTAAAGTCAAGGGCAATAATGTGGTAGAGTGCTGGGCAAAGGGTCTGTGTGTTTTGTGCAATTACATCTCCCATGTGCCCGCCTGGAGAGGGAAAGCAGAAAGCTTGGCTGGAATGCTGGGAGAAGTTTAAAGCTACAGTAGTGGTCCATGCTAATTCATGGAGCTGTGCAGGGGACCATATGGTCTCTCAGAAGGGGTGCCGGATCTATCTTGAGGCCCCTCCCAGTGTGCCTAGGGACCTTGGGACAGCTGCGTGGGCTCTGTTCAGACTTTAAAACACCTGGACGTCGAGTGGCTGGATCCTTTCCCAGTAAACCTGCTGAAAAGGGGGAGGAGGAACCAGATCCAGGCAGTGTTGAAGTCTGCAGAAGGGTGAACTCCCCCTTTCCATCTCGGAAGCTGGTGATGACACCTTAATCTCAAGAGTTTTAAGGATTTTAAATGCTGATCATTCTAGTAGAGGGGATGGGGCAGGAATGAATCGGGGTGGGGGAAGGGGAGGTGGCTGCTGGGAAGGAAATGCAGAAAGAGAAACAGCAAAGATAAAGATGAAGAGGAAAGGGAGAAGCAGGAAAAAAAGGCTGGGGAATGGGAAAGGAAGGAAAATGGAGAGTAGGGATGTATTTTCCCATGTATGCGGACAGTGGCAAGAAGGTACCGCGCGCGCGCGCGCGC
>CM057847.1:5766939-5782752 GCA_030068395.1 Apalone spinifera
GGCGTGTGGTGGCTGGGTTAAGAGGTAGGGTGTGGGTGGTTGGCATGTGGGGGCTGGATAGGATGTAGGGTGAGGGAGTGGGATAGGCATAAGGGCGCTGGGCAGGAGGTAGGGTGCAGGAGCAAGCTGGGGGTGGGAGTGTAGGGCCTGGGAGGGAGGCTGAGAAGGGGCAGGGGATTCAGATGCTTACCAAGCACCGTTCCCAGGGGAACACATGGATCTCGCATGGCACTGAGCTTGCAGGCACTACCCCTTGCACTCCCATTGGCCGTGATTTGCAGCCAATGGGAGCAGCAGGGGTGGAGCCAGCAGGCAAGCGCCACTAGTGCAGACATACGCGGTTCCAGGCAGGGAGAGGGGGAACCGCAGTGCACAGAGCTGCTTTCCCCTTCCCCGCTAGGCAGAGCCACGGCCTGCAGGGGCTTTAGTAGCTGCATCCCAAGGTCCTGGGCTAAGGGCCCCCCCCCTTTGCCCAGTGCCCAGGGTTGCAGCCTCTAAAGCCCCTTTCATAACCCAGCCCTGGGTAGTGTTGAGATCACCAACGCCAATCCCTGTCCCAGCTCCTCCTTCGCATCCCCTCCTTGCATGGGGGTATGTAGCAATTTGCTGCTGGATTATGTCACCTGAAAACTGCCACCCTTTCGTATGCTTGACATGGTGCCAAGACAGAGTGTTGAGCTGGTGGATGAAAATATTTCTTCCTAACTGCTGGCTGACAGCAGAATACCAGGAGATCCTGGGTCTACGAGTAAAATGTGGGAACGGGGGGGGAATACCCGAATCTAGTCCATGTCCCATTAGCCATGGGCCAGCGGGGCATGAGCCCAGGGAATTCTTTGCATTTCTCTCTGTCACACGCAAAGCTGTACTCTCCTGCTAGGAGCCGAATGCCTTTTCCATGTGTTCGAACTGCGAATCAGCCAGAGAACCAGGCTGCGGCCAGCAAGCGGTCTGCTCTTTCCCGCTCTCCTTGGCGCCTCACAGGGAGCGGAGGATGTTTCCTGAGTCCGACGTGAGCTCTTTTATTATTATTTGTAATTGGAAATGATGAGAGCGTGAGGTGACCAGAGCCTCGGAGAGAGGGAAGGTCTGGAGCGGAGTGTGGCTCTTTGGGTGGGATGTGAAGATGGCCGACGTTTGGCTTTGTCTAAGACGCAGCCTAGAGCAATTCAATAGATCCATCATAAAGTTTTATAGCCAGATCATAGTCTGACCGCCTCTCTGCCCATATATGGAGCCCAGGTTCTTGGCTAAGACTAAAGCCTTTGGTGTCTAGACGACAGGGTTTTTTTGAAAAAAGTGGCCTTTTTTCGAAAAAACTTCCCCCGCGTCTAGACTGCTGCCGCATTCTTTCGGAAGTAAATCGAAAGAACGTGGCGGTTTTTTCGACTGCGGTAAACCTCATTTTACGAGGAAGAATGCCTTTTTTCGAAAGTGCTCTTTCGAAAAAAGGCGTTCTTGACTGCAGGCAGGGCTTTTTCGAAAGAGAGCATCCAGACTGCCTGGGTGCTCTCTTTCGAAAAAGCAGCTCACTTTTTCGAAAGAAGTAGTTACACGCTCTTTCGAAAGAGGCTTGTAGTCTAGACATAGTCTAGACATAGTCTAGTGTCCTGAGAAGCATAGATGCCAACTCTGTGGGTGTTGTACTCATCGGAAAAAATAGTGTCACTCAGAGCCCTGCTGTGGATCGGCTGCTTGCTGGTGGGTGAGAGGAGCTGGGAGGGGGCAGATCAAGGGTGGGACTTTCCACTGGGAAGTTGCCAGACTTTCCTTTCCAACCACTGACGTTAACACCCACGTCCCATGTCCTGGATTAAAAGCGTGTCCGAAGAAAGGTAAGGGAGACGGTACAGCTGGAAATGGCGTCATCTCCCGTAACGAGACAGAGCCATGGAGCCAGGAGGGAGAATCTGAAGCCCCGGAAGAGCTTTGTGTTGGGAAAATCAATGGGAGAGCTTTCCTGTGATAATTCAGAGTCCAGCTCAACCCCGCACGCCATTTCTCACCTGTAGATCTTGCCCAGGACTTGCAAGTGCAAAGCGACCCGGTGCTATTGATCCAACTGACTCCTGCCAGGATGAAAGACCTTTGTGTTTTGCCTGTGGAACCGACGTTGCTCCAGGCGTCATCACTCAACGTTCTGAGAGAGAGGACCTGCCCCCCGGGCGGAGAGGGGGCGCACTCGCTGCTTCCTTGGGGTTACTACTAATCAAGCGGCAAGCTACCACTGGAAGATTCTTTGGCTTGGAGCAAGAGCCCAAAAGAGGCAGATGGTCCATTTTTCAGAGCAGGGACCATCTCTCATTGTGTGTGTGTGTGTATGGCACCTCGCGGAGCTGGGCGCTGGTCCTGAATGGACCCTGCAGGATCAGCTGAGGGAGGAAGGAAGAGGAGCACTGATGGGATTAGATAATACCTAGCTCTTCCTGTCAGCAGCTCTCATTAGCCCCGTTACACAGATGGCAAGGTTGAGGCCTAAAAAGGCGACGCTAGTCATCCAAGGTCACCCACCAGGCCAGAGGCAGATGGAGAACCTAGGTCTTCTCAAGTCAAATCCACACTGTCTCTTAACTCCAGATTGCAAGTGGGATTCCCCACAGACACGTAGCCAAAAGCTTCACCGAGCTGGGGCAAATCAGAGGGCAGGCATGCCCATATCCCAGCGAAAAGGGTGAACCCTGTAACCTGCACCCCAAAACACATCTGCCGTGGAGAATCCCTTCAGAACGGAACGACGGGCCCCATCGGCCTTTGGCTTCTGTGTGGCGGTTTCCGTGCTGATCACGCATGCAATCAGAAGATGGCTCAGGGGCCTATGACACAGACCGTGGTGAGACTGTGGGCATGAGCCTAATTTCTGCCGTGGTTTTCCCTTGTGAGACCTCACAACTGAGTCCCTGGGCAAGTACACAGGGGATGTTCCTGGGTCACTTTTGACACAGCACCTAGGGATGGTTCATTGCAGCTCTCTTGGGCAGTGGGCCAGGAGTCTCGGAGTGGGTTATCCAGCCCCATCACTGCCTATCTCTGTTCCCTGTCCCCTTGCAAGGAATTGGCATTCCTCCCCGAGGTCCGTGATCCTTCCCTGCTGGAGCCGGGGATTGCAGGAATTCCGTCGTTCGGGCGAGATGACATTTTGGAGCTCGGAGAGCCATATAATGAGTGTTAAGAATTTTATTTGTCACTCTCCTCGGGATGGGCCTGGGTACTGAACGCTGCCCGATCGACCGCCAGCGAGATCCTGGCGTGGGCCTGCCTCGCTGGCCAGTTTTGTCAATCCCTGGCGGTCTCCTGGTGCCATCAGAGCTGTGTGCGACCGCACCGTGGCTGGAGCTGCCGCAACATTCCTTGGCCAACACCCTTCCGCCCTCGCGGGTGATGTGCTGTGGGAGGTGGTCCTTCTACTCACTCCTTGGCAGTCTGGTGCAACCAGGGTGCTGATGGTGTCCCCTGTGCTCCTGGCCTTTTCCAGGGCCCCAGCTCAGCAGAAATCTCCCTTCCTAAGAGCTCTGTAAATCTGAGCTCAGCTAGCACCCCCCACCCCTCCCACCGTCGCTCTCTTCCTTCTTATCAGTCTTGAGCTAATTTGCTCTTTAGCTCACCTTGCCCCTCCCCACTGGATAATGCACTTCAGTTACCCCAACCAGCCTTTTTCCTGGGACTACTTGTAAGGTAAGGTGCTACACTAGCAGCGTAGAGGTTAACATCACCTGGCCCTTATTTCCCCGACCCAGTTCATAGAATCGTAGGGCTGGAAGAGACCTCAGGAGGTCATCGAGTCCCGGCCCCTGCCCAAAGCAGGACCAACCCCAACTAAATCATCCCAGCCAGGGCTTTGGCAAGCCGGGCGGGCCTTAAAAACCTCTAAGTTGCAAATACTGACCACACAAGCCCAGATCCCAAGGCAAAATCTGGTCTTTTCAAGACCACGCTGAACCCCACATCCCTGACCGGTGTCTCATTCTGAGCTTCCAGGACTAGCTCTCACAGACAGCTGATAATAATTAATTGAAAAATTCAGAATAGATTTGAGAGCAGTGTCTTAAGCATTTGAATTTTGTTTTCATTTTGAAGGGTTCACAATGGAACTGTATTTCAATTTCTTGATTTGTGTGTGTGTGTGTGTGTGTGTGTGTGTGTGATATGAACAAAAACCCAGTTGCTCTGCCCCCCCATTATTTTATAAAAACCATTATCCAAACCTTTCGTTTACCAACAGCCAAGTGTTTTGGAAAATTTGTCCAAACTTCTTTTTTTTTTTTTTTTTGGTAAATAGAAAATTGCTCCAAACATTCAACTAATGTTTTGAGAAAAATGTATACTTTGTTTTAACCAACATGTGTAAAATTATCAGCAATGTTTCATTAAAATTAATTTTAGGGGAAAAAAACGTAAAAAAACAAAAAGAAAAATCTTTATAGAAAAATATTGACCAGTTCTACCTTGAAGCCACTCTAGGAGAGACAAGTCCCAGGAAAGGCTGGTCTGCAGTTACTTTGCTGTAACTATGCCATTCAATTTCCCATTGTAGATAAACCCCATAACTCCTGTAGCTCTAATATAGCGGCTGAGCCCAGACACAGAAATCTGGAATGAATTTTTCTAGGTGTTGCCCTGGTTTCTTGGCTACCTTCCTGGGATTTCTAGGATATTTTACTGTAGAATTGCTTATGGGAATAACATAGGGATGGGCTGTCTTGCATTTTTAGGGCCTGATTCACACCCCATTGAAATCAATGAGCAACTAACTAGCCAATGGTTTATATGGCCTTTAGATCAAACCTTCTGTGACTGGCTTGGTTTCTTTTTTATAGACAGGTGTAATGCTATGCCAATTTCCCCCCCTACGTGGTGTGTGTTTGTGTGTGTATTAAAGGGGTGTGTTTATTGCCAGTTGTCCCTGATTCACATGCCTCCAAACACTGAGATCATTCCTGCAGGTTACTTAAAAGCTCTCTGGGCTTTTGAACACTTAAAGGCAGGCTTGCATTCTCAAGTGGCTGCACTTTGATTTCTAGTGCTATATGGTAAATGGCTTTTCCTCCTACTGCCTGCCATTTGAAACCAGCCGATTTCAGCCCAGGGCTGTATTGACCTTTTTTCTTTTAGAGTAACGATTGCCAGGTCTTCCTAACCATGCAGCGCACTAGCTACATACATCTGTCTCGCAGCAAGAGGCGTCGTGGCAACGCGGGGCCTAGGTCAATGCCGCGGTCAGTGTGTTAGTACTAGGTCATCTTGGCAGCTTGATGGGAAGTACAGCTCGCTGTGTTTGGATAGCTGATTGTTGTTGTTTGTCCTTGAAGTTCGAAGAAGGCCATGGCCTCGCTGGGTGGTTTGGTTTCTGTGAGCAGCTGATCAGGCGGTGTTGAACGTTGAACAGTCGGTGGCAAGCTGAACAAGAGCTGTCACTCTGGGTTGCTTGTTGAACAGTGGTCATAGTGCTGTGGCAAGACTTATGCTGGTGGCCCCTCAGCCGTTCTCTGCTGCGCATAGACAGTAGCTCCGGTATGGGGGAGACGTCGCCTGATAGCACAACCGTGAGCGAGATCTTCCCAACACTCTGGGTCAATGCTGAAACACCTCAAGGGTGAATTGAGGAAGTTCTTGAGACATTTCTTCTGGCCTTCCTGAGAGCGTTTTAACCTCCTTGAGAGCACCACAAAAGCTCTTCTTCTTCCGTCACTCATGTGGCATGGCCTGTCCATCTCCTTTGTGATTTCATCAACTGAGTGTGGACACTTCAAATACTCCCCTGAGGGAGAACCTCTGTATCTGGAACCTTGTCATCTTGGCCTCACCGGGTTTGGACAGCCCACGGGAAGGTGGTTTAGCTTTGCAGCATGACATGGGTACGCTGCCCAGGTGTCTCATGCACACATTCAAGCGGACAACACGATGGCTTTGGTAGACCTTGTTTTGTCCATTGTCCTCCCACATGTTTGCATGTTGTCTGCCAATGGCCGCGCTTGCTTTGGGTGTTCTGGAGTGGGCTTCATCGTCAACGTCAACTGCACGTGGCAGGGTAGAGCCAAGGTAGGTGAACTTCTCCACTGCCTGGGGTCTTTGGCCATTGACGGTCATAGCCGGCTCAACCTCAGGCTTTCCTGGCCAGTCTGGTCCACCACTTCTGCCTTCTAGATGTTGATGGTCAGACCAAATGTGTCCCAAGCTGAAAAGTGACAGTCCATACTCCATGTCCGAGTCAGATTTGACACGCAGCCCTCAGCAAAGAGACGATCACGAATAGTCACTTCCAAAGGAATGCCAAGTTACTTCCCGCCAAGTTACTTCCTGTCCGTTACTTCCCGACAAGTTACTTCCTGTCCGTTACTTCCCGACAAGTTACTTCCTGTCCGTTACTTCCCGACAAGTTACTTCCTGTCTGTTACTTCCTGAGAAGTTACTTCCCGCCCTTTTATTCAAAGTTTCTTTTCTACGCTCAGACTCGGTGCTTGCAAGTGGGGAAGTTTTGCTTCTCCCAGGCATTCCGGGATGTTGTGTGAATTTCCCAGGTTGCTGGGTGGGGGCTCGAGCCAGTTCTGTGTTGGAAGGATGGAGAAAACCCCCTAGATATTGAACCTGGTCCTAGCGGCTGCTGACTTCCCCCCGGCAGAAGAGTTATACGCAAGCAGGAGACTCAAACCTCTCTTCCCTTCCCTGAATGATTAGATGCGTGTCTGCTGGATCTATTGCAATGTCCTGCTCTTTCGTTTCTCCTGGCACCACCTCTGGCTCCAGCTTTGGGGCAGTCAGAGGATTTGAGCTACTTTACAACAGGTGAGGATGTGGCTCAGTGCACACTCAAGGGGGTTTATCTTTTTTTTTTTTTTTTTTAATTTCCTTGGCAATTTTGCTCTTAGCTGGGCTGTCTTGTGCACAATCTGCATTTGCAAACAGGATGCGGAAGCCAACGGCCTAGCAGAGAAATGTTTGCAGATGGGGCTTTTCCAAAACAAACACCCCGAATGAGTATACTTGGTGTGCCGGGGAGAAAGCGAAGTCCAAGGGAGAAAACTCTCTTCTGTGCCAGAGACAATCTCCTGCCTGTGCTTCGAATGACAGGCGCAGGATCCCCCTGATCCGCTCCCTTCGAATGCTCAGCAACCTTAAGGAACTACAACTTGACCAAGAAGGGCTCCTGGCACATCCACCCAGTGGGGCTGAGAAATGAACGAGTGGGGGACCCTTTCAAGGCAGACTTTGCCTGGGCACGAGAATGAGATCAGAGGGAAATTAAAAGCGTAACCCTTTAGGGGCAGCAAAGGTACAGGATCTGGAAGGTAGTTACAGCTGCTCTTTGAACTACCTCCTGAGAAATGCCCCCAGCCCAGAGGCCCCCTTCCCCATGCAGGGCCAGCCTTAGGGGAAAATAGCACCCAGGGCAAACTTGGGTTTTGGTGCCCCCCCCTTGTGGGCACAGCACCACCCACTTCCCCTGGCACCCAGGGGCTCCCCAACCCCTGCACCCCCATCCTGTGCTCTCTCTTTACCACTACCCCCTGCATTGTGCTCCCTTTGCCCCCAACCTGTGCACTTCCCTCTGACCTGTGCCTTTAGCCCTGCACTTCCAGCATGTCCTGCCATGCTGCCCCCTGCCCAGCAACACCCATGCCCAGTTGCCCCTCACCCTCTGGCTAGGGCGCTCTGGGCACAGGCCCTGTGTGCCCAGCCCCAAGGCCAGCCCTGCCTGCCTGCTATCTGGCATAAGGGTTCTGCCTGAGCCCTGCCCCCCTACGGCAGTGCCAGGAGACTGGCAGGCGAGGAATGGGATAAGGAGTTGGTCTGGCTGCAATGCAGCATGCAGAGGCTGTTGTCTGTTTACCAAGGAACTTGAGAAGTGGAAAGCAAGTTTGAGCAATCCTGAACCGGCTCTGAACAGGACCAAGGCAGAGCCCGGAGCGGAAAGGTGATGCCCCTCACCCTTTTGCACTTGTTTGTCAGGATTTATTGAGCCAGGTTTACAGCCAGTGTCTAAAACAAACAAAAGGATGTTCTTCACTCAGTGCACAATCAACTTGTGGAACTCCTTGCCAAAGGATGTTGTGAAGACTAGGACTTTAACTGGGTTCAAAAAAGAGCTAGATAGATTCATGGAGGTTGCGTCCATCAATGGCTAATAATCAGGATGGGTAGTAATAGTGTTCCTATCATCTGTTTGTCTGGAAATGGATGACAGGAGAGGGATCACATGATGATTAGCTGTTCTGTTCACTCCCTCCGGAACACCTGGCACTGGCCACTGTCGGCAGACAGGGTACAGGGCTAGATGGACTTTTGGTCTGACCAGGTGTGGACATTCTTATGTCTAGCCAGGATTAAATTACTGACCAATGCTTGGCTGAAAAGGATCAGGAAAATCAGAAGGCTGCAGACTGTGCCAGAGTGATTTCATTACAACATCCTCCTCCACCTGGCTCCAAAATGGAAGGTCTGAAGTTGGCCGGTCTCCTGTGCGCAGAGACCAACTTCGAATACGCAGACGCTGCTTTGGGCAGGCAAAGGTGGGGTTTGGCTGGTTGACTGGACAGAGCTCTGAGAACATGCCTCATGACGGCTCTTTGTAATAAGATCCCACATGAGTAAGAGAAGCTAAGATTTCTGAGGGGGATTTGCAAAAGCCCTAAGTGTCGGCCTAAACTTTGCTCCCACTGGAGCTAGTGGGAGATGTTCCTTTGGGCTCCAGTGGGAGCAGATTATGGTCAAGGCTGGGCAGTTTTGGACCCCTCGCCCTAGATATTCATTTGTGTTTGAACACAAATCATTTGAAAATCAGTTCTTTGGCTCAGTTCGGCCCCGGGCTAGGAAAGCCATTACATTTAAGCACTGAGTCTCCTTGATGTCAATAGGATACTGCCTAAAGTTAAGTGCACGGCAGGGTCAACATGCCAGTGAACGCTCAGTCCTGTCTCTTGCCTGATATACCACACGCAGGCGTGAAGTACAGGAAATGGGGCACTGTCAGGCGTCCGTCACTCTAGCTAAGAGCCAGTAGCATCTCATTTCCTATACTTCATCGGCGTCGTAAAGATGCGTTATACAAACACCTTTTATAAGAGTCAGAAAAACATTCCCTGGATGGACCATTATTAAAGGGTGTAGAGACCCGGGTGCATCCTTCTCCGTCAGGTCCGGAGGGAGGCCACGCCCCCTTGCTACAGTGGACTTCATGATATTTTGCTGGTGAGCTCATAAATTCAGCCGTGGCAGGTGAGTAAAGGAGGGAGTGATCTGCAAGGGTTTCCAGAGCTGCTCAGTTGTTCTATGTTTAAAATGTATGGTGTATATGTAACTGTCATCAGGTGGATTTGAACTTGGGACCTCTGGAGCTTAATGTAGGAGCTATAAAGCCAGCTGGTTCTCAGCTTAGGCAGTAGAGCTCCCTTGTTCTTAGCTTTTGCTGTAAGTGGTCTAAGTGCCACTGCATGGGACAGTGAACCACACTAGGGGCGTGTCTAGACTACATGCCTCTGCCAACAGCGCATGTAAAATAGGCTACCCAACATAGTAAATGAAGTGGGGATTTAAATATCCCCAGCTTCATTAAAATCAAAATGGCCGCGTGCTGTACTGGCTCAGCTGATCGTTTCACGAGGCATAAGGGAGCGGTCGACAAAGGCTTCCCTGTCAACCGATCCGCGTCTTGACTCGCGTGCTGTGCCGACGATCAGCTGAGCCGGCACAGCGTGGCGGCCATTTTTATTATAATGAAGCCAGGGATATTTACATCCCCGCTTCATTGACTATGTCAGGTAGCCTATTTTACATGCCTCTGTTGGCAGAGGCATGTAGTCTAGACATACCCTAGGTGTGTGGGATACATCTACATTTCAAGGGCAGACACATAAGACATGATCCTCGGTTCCTGTAAATTGGTGCGACTCTGCTGACTTCAGTGCAGCTGCACTGTTCACACAAGCTGAGACTCGGTGTTATTACTGACCTGCTAGCTTCACAATGATAGAAAATGATGGGGGGGAGGACCCATTTTCCATGTTTCTGAACCAAGAGTAATTCTTGCTGCTGCATCAGCCGTGTGCAAGGAACACTCTCTTTAGTGGACTTAGCCTTTCCGAATGGTTCATAAGATGTTTGTGGTGGTTGTCACAAGTGCCTTTGCTATTTGAAACCTTTGTGGAATAGTTTGGCGAACAATTTGTGACCTGTCAAAACAGCCCCTTCCCCTTATCTCCTGTGATCCCCAGTAGACCTGGGAATGCTGCTCCGTGTGGCTCTGCCCCCTTTCATGGTGCAGATAAGCAATGTGCTGAGTGCATTTCAGGTCTGAAATCTGATCACCAGGCAGCGATGGTCATAGAATCAAATGCTAGAACTGGAAGGGACCTCAAGAGGTCATTGAGTCCAGTCTCCTACCCTAACGGCAGGGCCAAGCACCATCTAGATAATCCCTGACAGATATCTATCCAGCCTGCTCTTAAATATCTCCAGTGATGGAGATTCCACAACCTCCCTGGGCAATTTATTCCAGTGTCTAACCACCCTGACAGGTAGGAAGTTTTTCCTAGTGTCCAACCTAAACCTCCCTTGCTGCAGTTTAAGCCCATTGCTTCTTGTCCTGTCCTCAGAGGGCAAGGAGAAATTTTTTTCTGTCTCCTCCTTGTAACACCCTTTTAGGTACTTGAAATCTGCTATCACCTTCCCTCTCAGTCTTCTCTTTTCTAAACTAAACAAACCCAGTTCTTTCAGCCTTCCCTCATAAGTCATGTTTTCTAGAGCTTTAATCATGTTGTTGCTCAGTCATTTTGTTTGTCATCTCTGACTGGATACCCAGATCACAACAAAGTATTGTCTCTGTTCCTTGAAGGAGTCTTGTAGCATCAGTTTTCTGGTGCAAATGCTCATACGTCCATGGTCTAGAATATTCTCTGAAATTCCCTACTTCCATGAGCATTCCTGCCACAAAGGGACCCCGTGTAACACTGCTGACGTCTGCAGGAGGCTGTTCGTAACGAATGCTGATAGCCTAAGGAGAAAATAGAACTGAACATCTTCCCATTTGGGATTTGAAGACCATAAAACAACAGCTCCGATCACACATCAGCTGATTTTTTTTTTAACCCTTTCTATTAATTTGAATGACTATTGGGCCTCCCAATCATTGAAGCGGTTTTAAAATTCTCAGCCTTCATGTCCAATAGCAGAATTAGAGAGTCCTAGAAAAGAAGACCTAGGAGCCCAAAATACGTCTGTAGAGAAGTTTTGAGCAACTGATAGAATATCTTATGGGCATGTGATATAGAAGAGGCGTGGACCCAGATCCTCACAGTTGTTTAGACTTCTAAATTCCAGAGACATCAAAGGGAGCTAGGTACCTTTGAAGTTCTGGGTCTTAGAGACCAATGAGTAAACGAAAGCTTTGCTCTCTTCAGAGCTGGTGGACTGAGCCTGTCTATCCAATTCATTAACTCCCATACTTGCCTCAGAGTCCTTTCTGGATGTTTGTGTCTTTCCAGTACCCAGTGTGTGAACTGTATGTATATTGTGGCATATTATGGGCCAGAAAGGGCAGTATTTCAAACCTTAAACATTGAAAAAACCAAAGTCAGGGTCCTTAAAATCATGCGATCGGCTTAAAAAGCATGAGGGTTGTTTTTTACTGTTAAATGTGAGGTTCTTTTTATTTGCCTTCTGGGTTTTGATTCCTTGGGAGCGCACCAGAATCATACCTACAAGTGCTTCTCTGCAGCTGTGAGAGCAAGCGACGAACTCTCATTAAACATGCAAGCTGAGAGATCTGTGTAGTCACATGACTCCAGGCAGATTTAAGAAAAACACAAACGATTACTGCGAGATGAGCAGTAAAACGAGGAGAGTTGGCAATGCTGGGTCGGAGCCTGGTTCAGGAAGGTCCCGCTGGTACCTCATCTGCAGCCCAGATGGGCACCCTTTCTGAAACGCCCATTAGAGGGGTTGGCTGGTGAGAGAGAATGAAAAGGAGCTGGAAATGAAGAGGAGCAAAGAAGATGATTTGCTTTAGAATGATTTAAATGCAGAAGCAATAGAACCGAGAGAACGTTTTCCCGCTGAATCATTTACTTGACAATTTTACCCCTTTCTTTGAGCATCATTAAAATCAGTAGGGATCTAGCCATTGAATCTGGATTAGGCCCTTCGTGTCTGCAAGTTTAGTACAATTTCCTGGGATTTATTTGCTGTTAAAATGTACTAAGCCTGTTTATTGCCGGCTTTTTATTAACTCCACTGATTGACTGCCGGTAGATAACTGCAGGCATTAGATACTTGATACATTTGAGCTGTGATGGCTGGTTGTGATTGGTTTATATACGTCACATGGGGTTTCTGTCCCCTGATTGGCTGAGGGCAACTCTTATAATCACTAGGGGTGGGGGTGGGCCTTGAAGAAAACCCACTGCACTTGTGAATCACTCTAGGAGAGGAAGCCATTCTAGGGATGGGAGCAGAGAAACAGAGTTAGGATGTGTCAAGGGTTTTCTGTCTGAGGCCTTGCCTGAGGGATTATACCAGAAACCGTAGGCTCCTCTAAGATCTAGCTGAATGCAGTGATTAACAGCAGTAATCTCTTGTGCAATGGTGTGGTAGGCGGGGGTTGGTCCCGGGCTGTTAGAGGGACAAAGTGGATGAGGTAATTTCTTCTTCATAAAGCAGAGCTCTGTGGAAGCTCGAAAGCTTGTCACTCTCTCACCAACAGAAATTGGTCCAGTCAAAGATATTACCTCACCCACCTGGTCTCTTATAATCTCTTGTTGTATTCACACAGAGTAGTAGAAAGTGCATATGTAACCCACACACCTGGGTGTGGTGTACTGTGCTGCCTACTGGCAATGAATGAGGCCTTGTCTACACTGACACGTTCTGTGGCCAAAACCTGCCTTTTGGCAACAAAACAGTGAGAGCGTTTACACTGCAACGTGACTTTTGTCAGGAAAACTACCCAGTTTTGGTGACAAAAATTTCCACTCCTGTGAGAGACTTTTGGCTTTTCCCCTCCCTTTATGGTCGACAAAGAGCCAGTGTGGACTCTGCTGTTTGTTTTGCTGACATAGCCCACAATGTCTGCCCTGTGGCTGTGCTCAGTGTTTTGTGATCTCTGCTGTCCTGTCAGCATGTGCCCCTCCCCTTTCAAAACTCCGGGAAGTATCTGACAGCTGAGTGAGTGTGTACAGATGTGGTCTCCTCACCTCAAAAAAGATATTTTGGCATTAGAAAAGGTTCAGAAAAGGGCAACTAAAATGATTAGGGGTTTGGAACGGGTCCCATATGAAGAGAGGCTAAAGAGACTGGGACTTTTCAGTTTAGAAAAGAGGAGACTGAGGGGGGATATGATAGAGGTATTTAAAATCATGAGTGGTGTGGAAAGGGTGAATAAAGAAAAGTTATTTACTTGTTCCCATATAAGAACTAGAGGACACCAAATGAAATTAATGGGTAGCAGGTTTAAATCTAAAAAAAGAAAGTTCTTCTTTCAACCTGTGGAACTCCTTGCTAGAGGAGGCTGTGAAGGCTAGGACTATAACAGTTTAAAAAAGAGCTAGATACATTCATGGTGGTGAGGTCCATAAAAGGCTATTAGCCGGGGAGTAAGGAATGGTGTCCCCAGCCTCTGTTTGTCAAAGGCTGGAGATGGATGGTTAGGAGACAATTGATCGTTGTCTTCGGTCCACCCCCCTTTGGGGCATCTGGCACCGGCCACTGTCAGCAGACAGGACACTGGGCTATATGGACTTTTGGTCTGACCCAGTATGGCCTTTCTTATGCTCTGTTTGGGGAACAAACAAAAACCAAATCATTGGAATGCTTCCGTTCTGCTGCTGCAGGGTTAGGGCTGGAGAGACGGCTGTGCTGCTTTGCCATTTCTCAGCACGGAGAGCTCACAGAGCTATGAGGGAATCAGCTCTGCCTTCCCACAACACTCCCCTGCGGGATGCTCACCCACCTTGCTTTGCTCTACCTGTCGACAGGGTGCTAGTGATGTGGCCATGAAATGTTGACAATGGGAAGCAGAAAAAAACGGCTTGACCGGTTTTCATTTTTTGGCGACTTTTGCATGTCGACTGCACTTTGATGGCCAAGCCTTCGACCCCTTACAGAGAGGGAGAATGAATTTGCACTCCAGCGTTAGCTGACAGCCAGTTGGCTTTTAGCTCACGCTGTAGAGAGGTTTCAGCACAACGCTCCAGAAGTCTCAGGTTCGGCTTTGCCTATAGGCGTTACTCATGCACACTGTCCAAAGACAGCTGGCTGGGCCTAGCCTGGCTTATCTAACTGGCTCTGTACCTGCGTCAACCATTGTCCCATTGCATTTCCTGCATAATCATACAAAGGCATGAGCACAAATCACATTCTGCTCAAGCATCAGTGCAACTAGAATTTACATTACTAGGACACTGAGTTGAATTAATGAACTGAATTTAATTAACGCACTTGAACTAATAGGGGATTGCTGCAAGCCTTAATGAAACTGGGGAGGAGCGGCTCAGAGTGTTGCAGGAAGTGAAAATAAATCTGAGCAAGTCCTGAGGGAATCATTTGGCAGTATTCACCTGGTTGTAAAAAGCACCATGCCAGTTGTCTTGCTGGGAAGTAAAGGTTGTGCTGTTTAAGCACCAAGAATATAAATCCTCTGGGCCAAAATTTACAAAAGTGACTAGAGAAGACACATTAGCTATTGATGTGGTTGGTTAAGCTTGTGACCTAGGACTCAGAAGATCTTGGGTCCGTTATTCTCAATGCTGTCCCTGTGTGGGTTTGTGTGCGCCTCGGTGTCTCCGTTACCTGTCTGTGGCATGGGAATGGACAGCAGCTCACCCTCTGTGTATTTAGTTTTGTGTAAACTCCTTGGCAAAAGGGCTGTGACATACTGTATGTTTGCACATTGCATAGCAGAGCATGATCCCACTTCCTCTTCGTGCTAATCTACACTATATTTTAGTCCTGGTCTACACTAGGACTTTATTTCAAAATAATCCTTCCCCTCCGATCGGATTGATAAGCAGAGCATCCACGCTACCAGGCCTGTTATTTCGAACTACCAGGCTGCAGAATTCAAAATCAGGACTCCCGCTTTTCATCAGGAGAAATGCTAATTCCGAAATAGTGTTAGTGTGGACACTCCGTTGCCGCTATTTCAGAATGACTTCTCCCCAGAGTAATTGAAACTAATTACTCCCCAGCGCTTCCTGGGGCTCAAATCCAAGGTAGCGTGTCCACATTAACGGAGCCTGCCTCCAACTAATTTTGAGGCTTCCCTGTAGTGTGGACTTACTAGGTTGATTTTGTTAAATCAGGAGTTAAGTCAAATGTACTAATTTTGAAATAGTTTCCTAGTGTAGACATGGTCCCAGAGAGTTTATCTGTCTGTTTGATGAAGAACTCTTCCTAAATGGTAAGAGCTAGAACCACCCAATTTGGTAGGCAGCTTCCTCTTATCATAACTTAAAGCAAGGTCAGGTTTTGGTTGTGCCAGGAAAATGGGATGTGTCTGGAATGAGATTGCTTCTTTCCGAAAACCAAACAGAAAAAGACAGAATCACCAGATCAAGAACAGTCCTTTAAAACTGACATAACTGAGCGAAGGTGAGCCAGAAAAATAGGATGAACTTGCAATAGGATCGCTTCTCAAGAAACCTTACAGAAAAGAGATGAAACAGAGAAATTTGAAGTTGTGCTCTGTTTTGGTGCAGCTCAATCAATGCGTTAAGGTTTGAAAACTAGAAGACAATGTTATTGGAAACCAACTTGACTACAGCCCTTTTTTGTTAAAACACAGCGGCTACGTCTAGACTGGCATGATTTTCCGAAAATGCTTTTAAC
>CM057847.1:5787865-5800595 GCA_030068395.1 Apalone spinifera
ACTAAGGACTTAGTTCGAATTGCCGTTTCACTGCCGCGTGTAGCTGCGGGCAGTAACTTCAGGCTAGTGGAATTTCAAAATGGCGACCAGATGGGAACATGCAAATAAAGCCCGGGATATTTAAATTCTGGGCTTCATTTGCAACTTCGAATGCCTACATTAGCCTCCCTAGTTCGAACTAGGGGGCTAGTGTAGACATACCCGTAGGGAGGTTGTGGAATCTCCATCTCTGGAGATATTCAAGAGCAGGTTAAACAGACATCTATCAGGGATGATCTAGATGGTGCTTGGTCCTACCATGGGGGCAGGGGCCTGGACTCGATTTCTCAAGGTCCCTTCCAGTTCTAGTGCTCTATGATTCTATGAGGTTTCGCTTTAAGTGCCTACTACAAAGCATGGACTTGAACCCATATCCCCCCCTGATTCGGGGAGTGCCCTGGTTTTGGCCAGCTGTTTTAGTCTGGTCCCAAGAAAACCATGTGTTGAAGAATTCCCAGCAGACTCTCATTGACAATTCTGCCTCCTATAGTATTCTTTATGAGTGTCACAGGTTACTTCTAAGCTGTAGAAATAGATTCCATTTTTAATAAACATTTGATGCAGAATATAGATGATTTGCAAGTGTTTTTCCCCCATTTTTATTTATTTACATTTTGGGGGCTGCAGAATATTGGGTGGGGCTGAGAATGGGAGGAGCAGACACTGAACGTTTAATGGCAACAGACAGCGAGAGCCAAAAAGGGAAAGCTTTACAACCATGCAAGAGCAAACTGTCCACGTGGTATCTTAAAATAAACAAAGTCAGTTGCCTCTAATAAGTTTTCAAGCAACATTTTTCTTTGCCTGTTAATTTCTGTTATGGTTAATGGAAACATTTTTCCGTCGGTTTATATGCGTAGGGTGAAACTGACTGATATTGATAAAAATCAGATCCTTTCAAACCTCTGTGTAAAAGAATTAATTCACTTCATGCTTTTATATTGATGTTCAGGGGGTGTAACCAATGAAAGCCCCATTGACTTGAATGGAACTGTGTCTGTTTACACTGACAAAGAATTTGGCCCCCTCCGTTCATGCAGCTCTCTCACTGGAATACACACGTGTGTGCTACTGTAACCCAGTTGTTGTCAGATCAGAGCTTGAAAAGAGGGGCTGTAGCACCCTGGTGGGTGATAGCTTGCAAAATAAGTTGCAGGCCTGTGTACCTGTCATGCAGAGATTGTTTCCGTGAGTCACTGTGTGGAGAACAATAACAGACTGCAACCTGCCTTTCACTGAGAAAGGCTTTTCCTTGTGCATGTGGATTTATTAGCCCTCCCACCAGGTCCTCAGCCCTGCCTGCACACAGCTAGATCTATTGGCTGCATTGTTTGCCTTCATTAGATTATTGGATTTTTGTTTCCAGGGAGTATGTAAGCGTACAAGGCCACTGCCCACGAGCTATTCAGCCTCAGTCATGGCGTGTCCTGGGGTTCCCTGAGAGATGTCAAGATGACCTCATTTCTTTTTTCTTCTCTCCCCTCCCTTCCCTTATTCATTCTGCTGTGGTTTTAAAGGAATTTGTCAGGTGCCAAAAAATGTTCCCTTTTGCCAGGGCGATCATACACCCAAAGTCACCGTGGGTTGGCATTACAGTGATGGGCGTTCCAAACCTTTCGGCTCTTCGACCTTACAGCTGGTAAACCCAGGCGTGTTCTCAGAAGATGCGTGATTGAGTTGGCCTTCTAGGTCCTTATTGGGGTGCTGCGTGTGAGGATCTTGCTTTGCACGAGGGCGTTTAGCGGTTCAAATAAACCCCATGTTACCTGTCTTAGTTCAGAAGGACATCCGAGCTTAGCTATTGCCATGTTTACGAAGGGAGCCAACTGAGAGCAGGGTCCCATTGCATTAGGTGATGGGCAGACACATCCTAAGATCAATGACTGCCCTGGAGAGTCTCCTGATGAGGCATGGGGTGCAGTAATGGGGTAGCTCACAAGCCAAGCAATGCTTTGCAGGTGTCTTGCTAGTGCCAGGAGTTGTTGTGCTTTGCTTAAATCATGGGCGGTAGGTATGAGAGGCAGGGGGAGGCACAGCCTTCCCAAACTGCTAGGTGTGGCTCCGCCCACACTCCGCCCCCTGCTTCAGCGGGGCTCCGCCTACACTCCACCCCCTACTTCAGTGTTGCTCCCGGACTGCCCCCAGGCTTCCACCGTGCTAAAGTTGGGACGACATGCCGCCTGCCCTCCCGGTGCTCCGGGGCCAGGGAGACTCATGCACAGGGCTGGAGACCTGCCCTTGCAGTGGGTGTGGCTTGCAGGGCTGGGCTGGAGCTGGAGAGCTAACTTTGCGGTGTGGGGGCTTGGAAGAGGTGGGACTGGGGATTTGCCTCCCCCAGCCTTTGGTTCCCCCACATCCTGTGATTTGGTCCCGATGGCTGAGAAGTGAGTAGGCTGAATTTCCACTTGGAGTAACTTCACTAGTGTCTGATTTCAGCCTTTGCTGGATGTTCCTGCTTTTTGCTGCCTTTAAAAAAACGGGGCCAGATCCTCAGCTGGCGTAACCTGGCTCGGTCACTTCTCTTTAAGGGCGCTATCCCAATAGAACGTCGTTCGCTGGGGGACTTTGCCCATGGAATATAGGGTGTGTCTAGACTACATGGCTCCGTCGACGTAAACCTCGTTTCACGAGGCGTAAGGGAGCGGTCGACAAAGGCTTCCCTTGTCGACCGATCCGCGTCTAGACTGCCGCACTGTGCCGGATCAGCTGATTGTCGGCACAACACGGAGGCCATTTTTATTTTAATGAAGCGGGGATTATTTAAGTCCCCACTTCATTGACTATGTCGGGTAAACTACTTTACATGGTTCCGTTGGCGGAGCCACGTAGTCTAGACACACCCATAAAAAGAAACACAACAGACTAATGGGGAAGTGGGGCCCACCAGTTCAAATACAGTGAAACCACTTCCTCTCCTTCCTTTAAAAATCACCCCCCATGGTTCACCCAACGGAAGCCTAAATGTCCTGAGGTTCAAAAAGCCATTTTTCTGTTATTGTTTTTCATTTCTGGCCACTTCTGCATTTGCATGTTTTGGCCAGGACCAGAGGCCGAAGTACAGGTTGAACCGTGCTAGCCCAGCACCCTCGGGACATGACCGGTGCCAAATCAAAGAATTTGCCTGACCATGGGAGGTCAATATTGTCTAGCAGCATTACCCACACTTCCACTGCTTCCTGGGCTCTTTGCCCTGATCTACACTAGGGAGTTATTTCAAAATAACCCCCCCTTATTTTGAAATCTGTGCTCCTGCTTTCCTCGGGAATAACGCGTGTTTCAAAATAGTTATTTCAAAATAGCGGGAGTGTGGACACTCCGCTGCTGCTATTTCGAAATAACGACTCCTCAGAGTCATTCGAAGTACCGTATTTTAGCGAATATACCCCGCACCCGAATATACTCCACAGGGTATATTCACCACTCCACAGAAAAGAAAGCCTTTTAGAAAAGGGAATAAGAGCTCTCGCGGAAAAGGCTTTCTTTTCCGCAAGAGCCCTATCTAGACTGGCGCTTTTTTCCATCAAAACTCTAAGACGGAAAAAAGCGGCAGCCATGTTAATGCAAATGGAGCGGGGAAAATGCAAATCCCCGCTCCATTTGCAATTCCGACTGGCCTCCTTTGCATGACTTTTCCGGCAAAGGGGGCCAGTCTAGACACAGCCAATGAGGAGCGTGCTTTTTATTCCTATAGGGAGCACAGCTCCTGTCAGTATATGCAACAGGGGAAGGTCGGCTTAAGATATGCAATTGCAGCTCCATAAATAACGTAGCGGGAGTTGGCGTTCCGTAAGCTGAACTTTGGCGCCGTCTCCACAGCGAGAGGTCGATGGGAGAAACACTCCCGTCGACTTCCCTTACTCCTCGCGACAGTGAGGCATGGCGATGGGGGGACCCTCATCATTCGATTTAGAAGGTCTTTACTAGACCCTCTAAATCAAACGCTGGATGATCAACCACTGCAGCGTTGATCTTTCCGCAAATCTAGATGTGACCTGAGACAGTTGACAAGGAAATCTGCTTTGAGTACAAGATGTTTAGAGCTATGTCCATATTAGACTCTCAGAAATGTCAGGCTGGAAGGGACCTTGAGAGGTCTAATCTAATCCACCCCACCATGCTACGGCATGATAGACCCCAACCCTGATGAAAGCTTGTCTGATCTGTCCTTGCAAACCTCTAAGGATGGGGTTCTGCAATCTACCGTAGGAACCTGTTCCAGCCCTTCTCTCTCCTTATAGCTAGAAAGTTTTTCCTAACATCTAACCTAAGTTTCCCGCACTGCAAATGAAGCCAATTACTTTATGTCTTACCCATGGTAAATGTGGAGAACAGTTGCTCGCAGTTCTCTTTTATTACAGCGCTGAATATATTTGAAGACCGTTATCAGGTCTCCTGCCTGCAGCCTACTTTTTACTACAATCAACATGCCCAGTTCTTTCACTATTTCCTTATAGGTTGGGGTTTCTAAAACTTTTATCATTACCCCTGCTCTCTCTGGACTCTCTCCAGTTTGCTCACCTCTTTCTTAAAGTGCAGTGCCCAAAACTGGACACAAGATTCCTGGCAGAGGCCTTGCCAAGGCCCAGTGGAGCAGGCTGAGTCCCTCCTATGCCTCTCTCACAGTGCTCCTGTTAAGGCAAATGGCCTTCTGGGCCGTGTTATGTGATAATGCTCCTCTCTCAGGGCAGCGTGGCCTAGTAGCCAGTCTGTAACAGCAGGTGTGTGTCCTCTCGTGTGGTTGATGAGGAAGGAGTAAGGGGAACCGGGCCCATCTGCTCCACCGGGTCTCAGCCCAGGGCCCTGTCAGGGGTGGAGTGGACCACTTGCTTGGCAGGGAATCCCACCAAAACATGCCACGCTCCCAGGGGTCAGTTCCTTACCCTGGGCTACTTCCCGCGTTTCTTCCAGGTAATCCTCACCGTCTCTCCCCTCTGGACTGGGGGCCTCATCCACAGCCTCCCACTGACTGGCCTCCATGGCTTGATCTGCTGGAGGTTTCTCTTCAGGTGCTCCGGCAGCCAGGGCCGGCTTTAGGAAGTGCGGGGCCCAATTCAAAACAATTTTGGTTGAGCAAAAAAAAAAAAAAAAAGCCCAGCATACAAAGAAACAACTCACCGCCCCTTTAAATCCCCACTACAGGGCAGAGTCCCCCACGGGCCGACTCCCCCTCCCACAGCACACAGAACCCACCGCGCTCCTCCTCTGGGGCCAAAGCCTCTTCCTGCAGCGCGCCCAGCATGCCAGTGCACCCAGCACACTTCTGGGTTTAGGGTGCGGGGCCCTTTTAGGTGCAGGGCCCGATTCGGGGGAATCAGTCGAATCGGCCTAAAGCCGGCCCTGCCAGCAGCTGCGCCTCCTTCCCTGGCAGCTGTCAGCCCAGACTGAGTAAGCTCCACAGACCTTTATAGCTGGCCTCCAGCTGGAGCATGCCCAACCGGGCTGTGGGGATGGGGCCTCCTCGGCCCTGCGAGCCAGGTTAACCCTCGCATCCCCAATGCGGGGTTGATCCACCCCATCACGCCTGACTAGCCCCTAGCATCCTACTGCTGACGCCTGATCAGTTTGTGCTCTACTAGAGCCCCCAAGCCTCCTGAGCCGGTTATTCCCCCTTTTGTAGCTGCGCATTTGTGTATTTGCATTTGCATCAGTCCTTTGCACTTTGCTGCTGCTGCAGTTCAGCTGGCTGAGTTCAGGCCAGCTCTACCATGTTTCCAACATTTGAATCTGAATCCTGTCCTCCAAAGGGCCTGAAACCCGGCTGCTTGTCTTCCCCCTGGTAGACATAGAGAGCAGTTGATCACTTTTAGAACAGCCCTGAATATATCTGAAGACTGTTATCCAGATCCCCTCCTCCCAGCCTGCTCTTTTCTACACTCAACTCAGCTGCAGATTTTAGGAGCATACGCTCCACTCCGCGATCCAAGTCATGAGTAAAATACTAGACTCAAAACAGGCTGCTGCAGGACCTCCGCAAATGCATCCTCCCAGCAAACCCACTGATCACAATTGTTTGACACTGGTCTTACAGCCAGTTCTGCATCCACCTTACAGTCATCTCCTCAAGGCCACATTTTCTTTGTGTGCACATGAAAACGTCACATGGGACTCTGCCAAAAGCCTTATGAATGTGCAGCTGGATCGCATCTACCGCTCTCCCCCCCCACACCACCCCCGCATCCCCTAGACCAGTTCCCCTGTCAAAAGAGGAAAATAAGGCTGGCGTGACGTGATTTGGTCTTGACAAATCCACTTTGGCTATTACTTTATCAGCTTATTATCCTTGAGGTTGGAACAAATTGACGTCTGCCGTTAAGCCAAGAGTGCGTCTCTTCAGCAGCCTCGGGAGATACGCAGTAGAAGGTTGGGGCAGAGGGTCCTCAGAGGAAGAGAAGAGAGATGTGGAATTTGCCCCGACACTTTAAGTGGAACGTGACCCTGAAAGTCGGGCACAGACATAAATAGCACCTTCAGTCTCAGCTGATCTGCTCCTTGCAGCTAGTCAGAGCCCCAGCTGCTGGCTTCAGTGACAAAAATAATATTTTCCAGGCTTTTTACTCCTGCGAGCAAGTCCAAGCACTTTCATCTTCCCAGGAATGAGCTGGCGGCCTGGTGTTTCTTGGGGCATCATCATCTGAACTTGTGACAGGATGTGCTTACCCTACGCTGGGCCAGGAGGAATTAATGCCATGTGGGTGGGGAAGTCCCGCCCCCCAACCGCACTGAGCATGCTCCAAGGGCTGGGGCAGTATAAAAGGGAGCAGCTAGGCTGAATCTGGGCAGGGTGCTAGAGGGGAAGGACTTACTGGAGGAGCTCCAGAGCTAGGCTGGCTAGAAGCCCAGACGACAGGAGCCAGAGACCCAGGAGTCTGTGTTGAGCCTCCATACCTGGCAGAACTGCAGGAGGAGACTGGCACTGTGGAGCCCGATGACCCAGAAACTACGGGGATCACCCCCACGCCAGAGCTGGTAGGAATGCAAGAGTGGCATCTCCAACCTGCGTGAGCTCAGTGTTTTGCAGTCAGATTCCCCACTGAGCGAGTGGTGGATCACTGCCCCACTGATAAGGCCCTGGGTTGGGGTTCAGCCTGCCCTGCCCTGCCCCCCATCGGGGCTACTGCCCCAAATTCTGTGACTCTAGTCATTAGACTGTGCTGTCCTGCACCCCAGGGCTATGTTATTGACTTGTACTGACTCTAGCCACTAGGCTGTGCTGTTCTGAACCCTAGGGCTGTGTTATAGACTGTGGCTATTGGGCCACACTGCCTCGGGATGGGGCATCCTCACAACGGTTTCGTTTCTCATCTAGAACACCTGTGCCAGCCCCCGGGCTAAAGTGGGCAGCGCAGGTGTCATAGACTCGGTTCTCACACCTCACCACCTGCAGGAAGTAGTCCTGCTCAGCTCCCATCTCTGGCTGAGTTTGCAGGGCCAGCCGATAAGAGAAAAGCTGAGCCCGCCCTTTTACAGCTCAAGGAAGAACCTCTGGACTGCGCTCCCGGGCAACACAAACAGGGAACTTCCCTGGCTGTGTTTATGGAGCGACTTCAAGGCAAGCGAGACTTTGCACCCGGAAGCGAAGCATCTGAAGGATCCTGCACTGGCAGGCTAGGTCAGTAGAGAGAGACTGAGCCCCTGAGATGACAGAAGTGGGGGTAAGCCCCCGACAGGCAAAAAGGGGGAAAGAGAGTCCAAGAATCTCAGTGGGATGGGGGGGACGGGGACTTTTCTTCCCTCTCCCAGACTCAGAGGTGGCCCCGCCTAGCAGACAAAGGAGGCTTTCGGACACCTCTGGCCTTCCCAAATTCTGGGCCAAGGCTGTTCTAGATTAGAGCATCTTCCCACTGCCAGGGCGAGCTGGAGTAGCCTGCTCAAGTCAGACGTGCCTAGGCCCGGGGCAGGCCTAGCGCAGGGCCGGGGCAGTGCTGTGCTGAGAGACTGTATGTCGCAGCAGCAGCAGGGCGGCACGAACGCAGCCTCAGCAGAGGTTGGGCACTGGCTGCCCTGCGCACACAGAGCAAGACGTCAGGGCCCGCGGAGCCAGTGCGACCACAGGGAGGTCCTGGGCTGTATTTACTGAGTAGCCGCTGCTCACAGAAGCCGGGGGAGCAGCAAATTCTCAGCATCACCTGGGGGAAAAATTCACTCTCCGTGCATCCTGCAGGGGGCAGATTTGAGCAAGTAGCCCAAGAGAACCTGTCAGAGCTGGGAATGGAACTCACGTCTACTGGGTCCCAGCCGGGTGCCTTAGCTACGAAACTGGCTTTCCTCCCTTGGGCTCTGATTCAGCACCTCCCCCACCCCGGCTAACTGTCCAGTCTATGGGTGGCCCCCCCCGATGCCGCGGAGTTCAAGGGAGAACACTGGCGCTTCTCCCTCGCTGCAGCTGGGCTGGGTCCGCAGCTCGGCTATGCGTGAGAAGCGCCAGGTTTGCCTTTGGAGGGGGCTGGTGGGGCCCGTCTGAGTGACGCCGGAGGGGGTACTCAGTCGCCCCATCAGAGAACGTCCGACAGTCTCTGGGGCAGTCAAGGCCATTAATAAGGCACGGGGGCTGGGCCCTTCAAGGCCGGAGCGACTTTATTGCAGCCCTCGGACGAGACCTGGCCCACGCCCTGCGAAGGCTTCGCGGCCAGCGGCCTAGAGGAAGGCGTAGCACCATTCCCTGAGGCAGGCGGCGCACTGCTGAGCCTGGCCCGGGCTGGCTCCGTACGCCACTTTCAGCCACCTCTGGAAAACGGCGTAGTCCTTCTTCAGCAGGAGGAACTGGCCCAGAAGGACGTAGGCCTAGGCGGGGGAAAGGAACAGGACCAGTTAGCGCTGCCCTCCCCCACCCGCATGCCCCTTTGACTCCAGGGGTGGGGAATCTGTTATGGGTCGGGGTCGCTGACCCACAGGAAAATCAGTCGGGGGCCACACCACAACAACCGCCCCTCTCTGACGTGGCCCCCGACTGAGAAGGAGAAAGATCCTCCCCCACAGCGCCGGGGGGCAGGCTAGTCGATTTTGTGGGGGGAAAGCCTCGAGGCAGCACTTTACGGCACCAACCAGGGGTAGGGGGATTGGCAGCACACGCAGCCACCTCCTCCCCCTGCCAGTCAATGCCTGTGGATCACATCCGGCTCTGCCTTGCCCGACTCCAGCCCGCGAGGTTCGGTGTTCCTCCCCGCACAGCAGGGAGCTGGTGCTCCAGCCCCATAGGGAACACTAGGTCCAGGCAAGCATCCTGCACCCGGCCCTTCGGTTCCCCACCCCTGCTCCATACCATGGAGTAGCTGAAACTTGGGGCCACTTTCTAGCTAAGCTTTGCCGGACAATAACCGATTAGCTTCCTGCGAGCGTGTCGCTTGCTGTGCTCTGCCAGGGGGAGGTGCTCCGCTGGTTTTTAGCATTGCGCAGCCCCCCAGAAGGAGCAGCAGCGAGAGGACAGGGAGACTGGCCCAGAGGTCAGGTTTACTCTGGCACAAGGGGGTGGCGGGATCCGCTTTTCACACTTGCCTTTTCGTTTCCCTGCGCTGTGGGCGTGTCCGCCCGTGCGGGCTGTGCAGCTGTGTGCGACAGGCCTCCTTGTATGGCTGCTTTTATGACAAGGAGGTGGGTGCGGGTTAAAGCCACCCTATAACCACCGGGACAGGGGCTGTCCCAACTTTTCGCAGGGTGTGAACCAGCCAGCAACTGGTCCCCACTTCAATCCACGCTGTCAATTTTGGGTTGCAACTTGGATTTTTAGCTATTGTACAGAGCCAGGACAGGCTCAGGGGTGTTGGGCCTAATGGGTGACCTTCCTTGCCAGTCACGGCCTGCTGAAGGAGTCAGCAACGGCGTTCGCTCACAACTTCTGTAGTTGTCCTATGAATACTCCCATAGGAAACGGAGCGGGCAGGAGGAGGAGCCCAGGACCCAAGATCAGCCACAGAACTCACCCCCTTGAGCTGCAGTCCCCTGGAAACGACCGTTTAACAAAATAAGGTAGGGGACTCTGTTGCTGTCTGACTTGCTTCCCGTGCGTGCCACGTTTACCACGGCAATGCACGGGCTCAAGGAGGAGAGACGTCCATTTGTGCAGTGACCATAAAGGCTGTTCTCTGCTCACTACTTCACTTGGTTTGTAGAAATGCTACTGATGATTCGTTACACGAAACTCCTCCCCAGCACAGGCAGGTGGAACAGAGTTTGCTCTCCTTGAAATCTACACCAATCTCTTCCCACGTCCCTTCTGTTCGCTTCCTTTCAACCACCCCGTACAAAAGGTTAACCAGCCTAGCAGTGGCATCATTTTTTCCCTTCGGGGTGGATGGCTCATTGGCAGGCAAGGAAGGTAGCAAGAAAGCAGAGGCATTAATGGAATTTCCCAAGCCTGCACTAGAAACTTAACAGCTCCGCTTTCTTTAGCTTTGCTGCCGCCAGTTTTATTACAATGAATGCATGATATGTATCTATATTTAATTCCATAGTCTCACCTTCCCAACCCCCCTGCTCTCCCAGGGGAAGTCCTTGCAGACTTTGTGGAAAAAAGCCACAACCGGGCCGGGGGGAGGGGGGCGGGGGCGAGAAAGGGATTTAAAAACCTGAGGCCTGGTCTGAATGTTTCTGGTTGAACCATAAAGAATTGTCAAGGTGCATTCGTTTGAAGAGGGAAGAGATTTGGCCTTGCCCCTTTGAACACATTCGATCAATGTAAGGTGCCTTTAGGAGAAGAAAAACTGTTCCCAGAGCAAAGTCATCAGAAGATGGTGTTCTTAAAAGGAAGTCCCCTTGCAGGACCTGCTCCACCAGTAGCCTAGTGGGTGGGAAGAGGGTGGGAGGAAAAGAGGGTTACCTTGTCAAAACCCTTTGCAGCTAATTTTAGTCCAAGCTCGTCGTTCACGCCATCCACGGCGGTGACGTCCTTATCGCCCATCGGCTCAGACACAAACACTTCGAACTTTGAATTTCTGGTCTCCATGATCTGTCACAGCAGCAGCAGTCAGGGTGATGAACGGGAGGCAAAGAACAAAGGCCAATGCGGATATCGCCCTGGGGAGAGTGTCTTTCACTTAACCGTCCCTCCCTCCTCTTCACCCCAAAGCTCCCTCCTACCCCTCCATTCCACACAACTCAGCTCCCTCCCCCTGCCTCCATCTTTGGCTGCTGAGCCTTAGTAACATCAGCAATAACTAAATCAGGAACCTAGTTTACAGAGTTGGATGCTAACGCTGCATCGTACTAAGACATCTGCGTGCTCCTCGTTTGGGTACCAGCGGAGCACGAAGAACACCTCACTCCCCTCTGGGATAAGACTCCCTGGTTCCCGCGCTATCTTTGTCTTGCATAAATGTCATGTTCTAGAATCTAGCCCATTAAGAAAAGACTCTCGTTTACACCTCGTGTGAGATCCAAGTGGTAATAGCTCATTGCCCCCGCGTCCGGCGCGGCAGCTCTCTGAGATCAAGGCAGCCCACGCAGGGCCACGTTTGAGACTTTTGACTTCCATCAAGACACAGCCTAATGTACCTACCCTAGGGAAACAAGCACCTCTTTCCCAGCCACGATGCAGTGGCATTGCCGCCACCAGCGGTGTAGACAGGGCTTATGCATTTACACCACCCCCTCCCGAGAAGAGGCGGGGTAACATCAGCGGAGCTGCACGGCGGCTGATAAACTGGTACCGATTTCCCCCCTCATGCAGGCAAGTGCAACATCGAAGGAGCGGCAGAGAAGATGGCAGAGTCCTAGCCTCGCCCATGTCACGCGGCAGAACCAACACACCCGCGGCAGTTGTTTTTCCCAGCCCATCAGTCCCCTTCCCCTGCCCAGCTGGTAGGAGGGAGAAAAGCCACCTGCAGAAAGGGGATGGTGGAGAAAGCAAGCCAAGGAGACTGGGGCCACTTCTGTGTCTTCTCACAGACCTGGGGCTTTGGAGGTCTCTGGGGGAAGCGGCAACAGTGGGCGGTTCCCAGGCCTGCCCGGCAGGACCACACCCAAACGTCAGGCTGGTGCCTATGCCTCCTTCCCCACCATGGCCTGGGCTGGAAATGCCCTGGAGGACTTCCACTGCTGCCAGCTTCTGGAACCCCTTTCCCTGTGACATCACTGCCACTCGCCGTGGGAAGTGGCCCCGCGGGAGACTGGTGCTTCAGCTACCGGGCTAGGCCCTTGAGCCTGGAAGTTTCTCCACTGAGAATGTATCGGGCAAAGGGGGTCTTTGCCCACGACAGCTGATGCCCTAATAAATCTTTTGGTCTCTAAAGTGCCACAAGGCTCCGTGTTTTTACAGATAGAGACCGACACGGCTCCCCCCGGAGACACTTCCCCACCGAGAGAGTCCCCTGCGGGGTCTGGCAGGAAAAGTGGCTGCAGGCTCCCAGGCGGAAGCGCATCTGCTAGGACACTTCTGTAGTATAAACGCTGTGCAGTGCGTGCAATAGAAATCAAACCCATCCAGGCAGCTAGTGCAGGAGCCATGCTTGTCCCTCCCCACAGAAAGGGGGTTTTCAGGGAACAAAATAGCCCATCCCTATTGTCATTCACACTCCAGGGCTGGAGTGCAGTGTGTACTCGGCCCTTCAGAACATCAGGCACAGTTTCCAGCCAGCTGTGGCAGCTGCAGGCGGGGCGGATTCTTGGGGGATTGCCAGTTAGGCCCCTCAGTCAGTTACAGTGTAGTGGCCACACCTCCCTCCCTTGCAGTGCAGTGCAGTGGCCACACCTCCCTCCC
>CM057847.1:5829842-5840618 GCA_030068395.1 Apalone spinifera
ATTGCTCCAGCTCTCAGGAGGGTTTTAAGTCCTGGGTTCCTTTGGGGGTGTTCCTCTGTTCCTGGTACTCTTTGTGCCAGTCCAAACTGGCTTTCTGTGGTCTCCTCGACTTTCCCAAAACACACCAGCTAGACTCTGTTGTCCTCTTTGTTTTCCTCCGTGCTGGTTTGCTTGTCTTGCTTGTTATGGGCAGATCAGTTCAGCTGAATGTCTCTCGTGGCTGGTTGATGGATTCCAGGCCCTCCTCTTTCTTGGCCGGCAGCTGAGTCAGATGTGTGCTGCAGCCTTGAGCCGGCTGGAGCCAACGTCTTAACTTCGGGTCTAGCAGAAGTGTGGAGTTAACCTGTTCTCTGCTCTCTTCGTCCCCCCACCCCCCCTTTGGCCTCTCACGACCTGTAAGGGAATCCTTCATTCGTTCCACACTCACACCTTTGACCCTTCCCCAAATGCCTTGCGATGCTAGCAACAGCGTTAGCAATATACAATGCTGACCTGCCTCCCCAGGGGGACCCCTTGAGGGAGGGGGCCATTGGGGTGTGACAGCATGTTGCCCCCTGCGGTCATTGCAGAACATAACTGTCCCTCCTATCAGACCCCTCCCTGTCCATGTTATGGAAACCAATTACATTCTAGGCACGTCCCATTGTCCTGGCACAACCAAACCCTGGACACTGGGATGTGCCATTGTCCAGGGTTTGGTTGTGCTTTACATTAAATTTGGGCGACCTAGCTCTTACTGTTAGGAGGAGTTCTTGGGCAAATGGACTCAAACTCTCTAATATCTAGGTAGATTTCCTTGGTTCTGAATATCTGAGTCTTTCACCTTAAGACAGCGATGGGTAACCCAGGCTAGTGAGTGGGCTGCATGAATGGGCACCCTTCATCTCCATGGACTGCAACCGACACGGTCTTCTGGGACAGGGTAGTTTTGCTCACTACGCTTGCGCACCTAGAATGTGCGGACTGTGCCCACTAAACCGTAGCAGCGCTGTGATTGGATGCAGAGGGAACGTGTGGCTCGCACGATGTTGTGCACAATCAGCGTGCACCTCCTGTCCGTGCCCTCGCTGGATGCGCGTGTCACTAAGTGATACCGGTAAGGAAAAAAAAAACGACATGGGTAGAAACCAGCAGAATCTGGCCACCCTGCATGTGGGCAACAGGCAACGAAATGTCTTTCAGGCCCGCACGTAGAGCCCTGATGGACCGCAGGTTGCTCACCACTGGCTTAAGTCACCTCGATATTTGTAACCTGCTCGTCACAGGTCTCTGAGCAGTGGTTAAGGCAGTGCTCGAAGGGTAGACTTGTAGTCTCTCTCCTGCCTGTCCCAGGAAAGGGGGAGACGACTGTCTAAACACTGAGCCATCACGGAGGAATCCCGCGTGAAGGTAGAGCGCACGCATGGATTGCTTCCCGACTGGCCCTCGTCGGGAAAGATGGCAGTGGAATTTTTTATCCTGAAAGTGACCAGGACTAATTGGTTGTCAGCCTCTTTAATGAAAGCGTCCCTACTAAAGTGGACCTGCCCCCGTGACAGCGGAGTGCCTCTCGCAGCCTGCTAGATGTAGCTAAAGGAGGAACATCGTATCCTTCTGCCTCCCTAAAGCAAGCTAGTTGTCATGGAGGACCAGTGCCTTGCATTTGGTTACCGTTCCGCTGGTCTGATGCTCTGCGGATCTCCTCTAATTAAGCTGTAACAAGAGGGAAGCAAACGTGCGGGTGCTTTGGAGATGCAGGAAGTTAGAACTTCCAGAAATCCTTATTGGATTACTGCTTTGCCTTCAGATTATCTTGGTGTCTCCTGAACCTGCTCTGGGAAGGATAGCTTGGAGAATTCTGGCTCCCGAGGATGGTGACTGCAGTAAGCGTACAGGAAAGGCCGTATTGAGGAAGGACGGAAGAAGAAATACATCAGAGACTAGGAGCAAAGCGCGCTCGTGTGGCTTGCACATAGATAGTTTTGTTTCCCTTTTTCTGGTTTAGCCAGTAAGAAATTGCACCCAAAGCAGACTAGAGGCTCGCGCACACGCCCAGCGTAACAGTTTGGCTGTTGGAATCTTACCGTTGATGCTTCCCGACTTCCTCTGAAACCGAAGATTGACGCTATATTTGGGTGCATCTGCTAGTCTGACGTGTAAGATGGCTGCGAAACTACGGGGAAGGGAAAATCACTTCTTCTGTGTCTGAGAACCGGGTTTGTGGAAAATCGAATACACACAAAGACGTCTCTCTGTCGTAGGCGTCTTTTCCCTCTCTTGCGGCCACAGAGGGCGCGTTTCTCAGCTGAGCGGCTGGTCTGCAGAGACTCTTTTCCCCATGGTGGCTTCCTGTGCTCTCCCCACCCTGAGCACGTGGAAACCCGGCAGCTCTCTTGAAATACGAGCCTGGGAGGTCGCAGGTGGCAGCAGGGTTTGCGATTGCGTCCGTGTTACTCTCCCACAAAGGAGTATCCAGGAAGTTTCCTGCATATAAACTAGGGATGTGAAATCCCTTTAATTGGTTAACTGGTGGCTAAGCATTCTCTTTAACCAACTAAAGGGGGCACAGGTGGGGGGCGGCTCCAGCCACCTTGTCCACGGTGGGCCTGGGAGCACTGACCACCGGAGCAGCCCCTCTCCGTGGTGGCTGTTTTGAAACCTTTCCCCAGCTCTGTGGAATGCCAGGGCCTTGCCTAAGAACAGTTAGCGTCAGTTCCTTGGGTGGGGAGGCTACTGGTGAGGATCCCTGTCCTGTGCGGACTTCGGTGTGGGTGTCGCCCTGGCCTTAAAGCTGAAAATGAACACAAGCCGCGCGCTCGGCTCCAGCGAGGCTGCTTGCCCAAAGGGGTAGCCACGAGCAGGAGGATCGCGGTGGCAGAGGATGGTCCCCTCTCTTCCCTCCGCCTTGTTAAAGAAGATTTCCGCAGGCTGCCAACGGTGCGTCACGAATTGATGCCGAAAGTGGAAGAGTTGGAAGAGGCCTGAGCTCGCCGGCTCGAAGCAAAGCCGGGACGGTCAAGAACTGCCCCTCGCCAGTGCGAGGGGAAGAAGAGATGTTACGGGCTAGTCAGAGGGTTTTAAAATTATTTGAATTAAATTTAAAGCTGGGGGGAGGCAGGGAAAATGGAGGGAGGGTGGCCAGGGATTAGTGCACTGGCATAAGATGCAAGACTTGGCTTCCAATTCCTCCTCTGCTACAGGTTTTTTGTGGGACCTTGGGTGCATCACTTAAGCCTGATCTTCAACTACCACTTAGGCTGGGCGAGCTGCCAGGCTCGAGGCTGTGAGATTTCACAGCCAGCTAGGTCTGCTTTGTGTGCAACACACGCATGCTGGGCCAGTGATTGCAGGAGGTCATGCCAGGGGGCAGATGAAGCCTCTCCCCCCACCCCAGGCCATGGCTCTGCTGAGCTCCCCCCAGCCTTCCCTGGAATGCGTGTCTGCCTGGATCCTTGCGCTCTCCCTCCCCAGCAGGCACTCGTGCTGGCTGGGGCTCTCCTGAGGGGTCACCGGCTAATTTCCGTGCTCCTGGTGGGGCTGACATCTCCCGAGGGGGATCTCTGCAGTCAGCCCTGCCTCTGGCCCCCGCAGCCCTTCTGCCCCAGCTGCTCTGAGCTCTGCCGAGAGGGGAGCAGGGAGCAAGACCAGCTCCACAGAGCTGGGGCAACTCAGGAGCCAGGGGAGAAGAGCCTCCAAATGAGAGCTCAGGGGAGGGCCGGCTCACTCTGGTCAGGATAATGCCCAATCTCTGGCTACTTCCCATCCTCTCTTCCCACGTCCCTGCCAATGTCCCCTCTAACTTTTACATCCATGTGCAGAATAAATGTTTATGCACGGAAGCACACGCAGATGTGCACCACATTAGAAACACATGCCGGGGGCGCTGTAATCAGCTGGGTGGCATTGGAGTCCTCCTGGGTGACTGCCCAAGCACTCAGCTTACAGGGAACACCAGTTCCCACCATTGTCAACGCTTGTCTCTCTCCCCCTCACCCCGCAGATGACCCTCGGGGCCCAACACTACCTTTTTTTACTCCCACCGTTCCTGCTTCCATGGGCATCCCAACCCCGGCACCCCCATCCTGTGCCCCCTTCACCACTTACCCTGCGTTGTGCCCCATCATCTGCACAGCACCCCCTTTGTCCCAACCCTGCACTTTCCTCCCGGCCTAATCCCATCAAAAAGTGTAGTAATTTGTAAAGCATAAAAAAATGAACATGTTGTCCCTCCCCATTGGCTCTACAGCTCATTTTGCCGGTGCAAGGTAATGACGTTCTGAAAATGAATTTAGGAATAATTACCAGAAAATTGCAACCCGCTCTTTTTTTCTCCTTTTTTTTTTCTTTTCACATTATGCACTAGGTACTGTGTAGTAATCTAAGTATTGGTTAAATTTCTTATAGTAGCTGCATGCTTTCGACCCCCCGTGAATCGTAGAAAAGTCCCTTTTCATATGTCGTCATCAACGGCCTATGGATTTAGCATCAATATAATTGAATCAATATTCATTGAGAATTATTTTGTTGCCGATACGCTAGGCAAATTTTGAGTTGCGTGAGTGCGAGAAATTCTGTATTTGTGCATTTGGTTTTCTTCCTTGAGGGTGGCACCTTGCACTTGTCCTTGCTGACTTTCTGATCACTACCCCGTTCTCAAATGTATCAAGATTCCTTTGCATTTGAGTTCTGTCCTTCACGGTATTTGCAACCCCGGCCAGCTTTGTATCCCTTGCACATTTGATCTATGTGCTCTCATGCCTACATCTAGGTCATGGCTAAAGGTAGTCAACACCCTCGGGCCCAGAATAAATCCCTGTGAAACCCCACTAGAGACCTCCTTCGAATCTGGCATTGTCCCATTAATAGTTACGTTTGCCAAATGCTAGCACATTCCGCAGTTGCTATCAGTTGGCACATAGTGTTACCTGTACTAGCGCCGTCATCTCATGCCCTAGGGTAACCTATGGCAAACGTTGATTATTTTTTTTTTTTTAAATGGGGACCATTGTAACAGAGACAAGAGCCATGTCTTCTCCACCCAGAGCAGCGAAGGGCATGAGGCTGCCGACAGAAAACTCTGCTTGCTACGCAACTGCAGACTTGCGCCAGTGGCTGGTGAAGTAAATTGGGATCTCATCCAAGGGAGCGAAACAGAGCACCATGTTCTGTAGTCGATGCTTCTGCCAAGAGGAGGGGTTGGGGGGGTTTTAAGTGCTTGAAGAGCCCAGTTTCTGGTGGCTCCGGGGGTTGGCTCTTGCTCTTAGACTAGCGCCTCTCTGTGGTGTTCCAGAAACTCACCTTTCATTAAAAAATACAAAAGCCAAGAGACCCTTCCAAAATAAACCACAGGTTGGACCTCTCTGGTCTGGCGCCCTTGGGACCTGAGTGGACTTGGACCAGGGAATTTGCCGGATCAGGGGAGGTCAATGCAGCCAGGTCTACTCATTTCCTTCTGGCTGCCCATTGCTGCCTGGGACTCTGCTCTCCCCTCCCCATGAGATTAGGGTTAGGCTCTGCTACCTCCCTATCCTCTCTTGGCTCCACTGTCACCTAGGGCTTCGCTTTCCCCCCCGGCTCTGCTGTTGCCGGGGAGGGCTCCACCCCATGCCACCAGGATCTCTTCCCCAGCAGCCTTGCAGCAGCCCAGGACTCCCACACTCTGCCTGGCGCACCATGGCCCCGGTTGCCATCTTGAAACACTGGTCAGCTGCCCACCAGGTGGCCCATCCTCAGGAGCAGCTGGGGCCGGGACCACAGTACTACAAGTAGCACCTTGGCCCTGGTCCCAGCACCTGCCATGCAGCTGTGGCTCCAGCTGTTCCCGGGGGCTTGGCCGCGTGGCGAGCAGCTGCCCCATATGCTGGGACTGCAGCCAGGGACGTGGCCTGTGGCGGGAGGCTGCCCTGTGTGCCGGGACTGCAGCCACCCACCACGTGGCCCCGACCCCAAGTGCAACTGCGGCTGCGCGGCTCTGCTGAGGACGTGGGTGGGGCTGACATTTTTGGTGTGCGCCCGTGCAGGCGTGCACCTTCGAGGGAACCCTGGTTGTGACTGAAATGGGCGAGTGGCCTTCTCCCAGGGACACCTGTCCCATCGTGCAAACTAGCGTTCCTGCTGGCGTGGCAAGGCAATTCTGTCACCTTCCCAACTGCTCACGGGGGTGGCATTGTAACTTTCTGTACTTTCGCCTGGCCTGGGAAGCAAGTTGCTGAAGCTAACGTTCGCTTTCCGTTTCCGGTGCCCTATTGCTTGAGATGACCAGGCACCATCTCTACAGGACGTCAGAGCCACCGTTCCCCTCCTCTGTAGGCTTGAGTTGGGATTGTGCCTGGCACAGGGCTCTCCCTTTGGGCTAGGGCTCCCCCAAATTGCTTTTTGAAACCCCTAAGGAACTGGCAGGCAGTGACGAGCTCTGCGGTCCTTCTCCTTATGAAAGGCTTCGGGGCTGTGGTCATTCTGCTGCAATTAAACACTTGGATCCCAAGCTGTTTGCTGCCACGCTCCTGTATAAAAAAAGTCGCCAGTGCTTTCCCAGCAGAACTAGTGGTGTGGCTCTAACGCTTGGTAAAGGCCCTTCCTTTGATCCAACTGCATCAACAAAATATCAAGCCAAAAAACCCCTTCGTTTCTCTGCTAACCCTTCGGGCCAGAATCGGTTTCGCTTGCCCCATCTGTTAGATGCTTGTGTGACGCCAAGAGGCAGAGCCGAAGCGGGGATCTCTGGATCTTCGTGCAGGAGCCGCTATAGCTTGAGCTAAAAGCCAGCAGGCTGCCCGCAGAAGTTGTAGAGCCCACTCCCTCTCTGTCTGTCAGTGGTCTCGGTGCCACTGCATGGGACAGAGAACCACACCGCAAGGTGTGTGGGTTACATGTATGTTTGCAGAACAAGTGAATGCAGGCAAAGTTCAGCACGTTGGCACTTTAGCTAGGTGTGTGGTGGGGGTGCAATGCCAGCCAGTTGAAGCAATTAACAGGGCCTCATACAGTCCCTGGTGGAGCCCCCCAGGACCTAAAACTGAAGGCCAATGCAGTTAATTGGAAGCAGTCTGAGACCCTTACCCCTTGCAGTGTGAATCAGCCGCTGTGGGGATGAACAGAGCCGTATTTCTCTTGGCGGCGCTTACATACACCCCAGAATCTAGTCCTTGTGGTAGCACTGAACTTGGAAAATGGGACTGGCATGTAAACCCGTGCGGCAGTGCAAGAGATGAACTGCCCCAGGTCCTCATGGTTCTGAAACATAAAGCGGACGGGCAGAGGTTCGTTCACGCTGGGGAACTGAATGGAGCAGCTGTTCCAGAACGTCTAGCCGGGGACTTATTCCGGACAAGCTGTTGTGCTTTACATTTACACCCTGCCTTATTCTGGAGTAACTTCCCGCATGTAGACAAATCCGTGAGGTGCCCATTGAAACCATGGAGGCAACATTAAAATATGCCCTCTAACCGTATAGATCCCACTGTGATTGTATTATTCATTACGCTAGTTAATCCACTGAAAACCTTCGTTCTTGAAACGTACATAAGACTGCTCCGGCTCTTCAGAGCGAGGTTTCTGCAAGATCTAAGACAACAAGCTACTGCCGCCCTATCTTAATCTGTCTAAACTAGAGTCCAACCCTCTGACAGACTTATACACCGTGATTTCCTCCACGCCCTGCAGATCTGTCACAACAGGGTTATACAACTTGTTGCTACGCCACTGAAACAGCCGACTCCGGAAGTGAGGCCGCTCCAGATGAAGCTTGAGAACTGGTGGGGGTTTTTTTTTCTTTTCACAATGTAGTTTTTCCATCTCTGCTATGTCTGAAAAATTGTGCGCCAGCATCATTCCTGGAGAAAACAGTGTGTCTGAAATTCCAGAGCTCTGGCAAACAAGACTGCCCCTGGAAATAGCCCACTTTTGGTGGCCTTGCCATGCGTTATGTGCAGACTAGTCGAAAGTGCTGATTTCCGGATGGTTTCTAAATGATTAAGCCGCACTCAAATCCCAAACCTGCAGTAAAACTAACTTAGATTGGGTGTGTCCAAAATGCATTCAATTCTAATTGATGAACCTTCACTTTATAAAATTGTGGTCGGTGAGGTTTGGACTAGAAAAATGTGTCCGCAAGAAAGAAGACCATGCACCAAAGACGACTGTTATGCTTTGTGCTATCAAGTAATATTCTATATGGTGCATGGGCACTCTGATGAACCAGTTTAACAGTATGTTGAGAAATGCATGTGCCGTCAGTCTTCCTGGTTGCTAATTTTCACTGTAACATGAAGCGATTTTGTTTTTAATTAGAAAAACTGTAGTTAAACCCATGCAAAAAGCTGGTGCATGGAGATGACGACAGACTTACTTTGGTTGAGCTTAAGAACAGGTTTCAGCTAGTGAAATAGGAGACTCTTGAATCAAAATACGTGATGTAAGATCTGGTTTAATTAGTTAACCGGTTAAACATGTTTAACTAAGTTAACCGATTAAACAGGACAGGCGAGTCTGCTCCAACCCCCATGGATTAACTATAACCGATAAGCATAACCGGTTAACCAGTCACATCCCTAGTCGGCTCAGGGACTCGCACCCATTTAACTAAATCAGTGCAAGTTTGCATGTGAGAACCCCTAGTGTCCAGCCATGGATAATGACTCCCTTCTCCCCCTCTAGTTCCTACAGATGCCGATGCCCCCCTGTACTTGCCCTACAAGAGCCTGGTTTCCTCCATCAGCAGCATGGTTTTCAGCGAGGGGGAGGCGCAGCAGCTCCTCGAGATCCTGACGGACAAAGCAGGCGCTCAGGACACCTGGCACACGGTACCGTACCGCCAAGGCGGGCTGCCGGCGCGCGAAGGGAGACCCAGCGGGCGCAGCCTGGCTCTGCGTGTCTCGACCTCCGTTCCCCGGACGCGTTACGCTCTCGTGGGTCGTGGCGGCAGGGGGCGGCTGGCGTCCCTCAGCGGGCGCGAGGGACGGAGCCGCGGTGGCTGACGCCGGCGGAGGAGCGGGCCTCCCGCTGTGAATCAGTTGGCCGCCACTCGCAGGCAGAGCAGAGCGCGTTTCTCAGCATTGGCTGGCGCTGGCTGCTCGGGGCAACCGTCTGTTCCAGACACTCGCTGAGGGGGGGTCCCTGACCTCCAGGGTGACGTAGCGTTAAGGCCTCGGCCTGGTGAGGACTCCTGCATTAGCACAGACCCCTCCCCAGGCCGAGGCGACAGGCTCTTGCTCCTGGGTTCCAGAGGAAAAACGTTCGTGTCCCTCAGCCCTGCCCGCGTGCAGTGCTGACAGGAACATGCCATCGGCCTGGGAAGGAAGGCAGTGCGGCTTAGTGGGGAGGGCACTGGAACGGGATTCCTGGAGACTGTTCCCAGCTCTGCCACTGATTTGGCGGGTGATGCCGGGCAAGTCGCTTCCCCTCCCCGTGTCTGCGCCCCCCCGGCTGCACACAGGGGACGGCGCTGTTGAGCTCCGTTGGGCCGTGCCTGGAGATCTTCTGGTGAAAAGTGCGACAGCGGTGCCAGGTTTGATTCCCGCTTGCCTTGGGGCCCGCAGTTCTAAAGTCCTGCCGGGACATCCCCAGAAAATCCAGCGTGTATGGCGGGCTCTCTAGCACGCCTCTTCCCTGCTGGTGACTTCAGCGGAGTCCTGCCAGCCGAGGACCTGGCTCTGGGTTTTCGGCTGTGCGGGGTGGCTGAACAAATGACCAACCTTCTGGAAGGGTGAGGAGATGAAGCGAGGGTCCTCTAGAAACCACCTTCTGCATGCTCTGTCCACCTAAGTGTTTGCATTAAGAACGTAAGAACGGCCAGACTGGGTCAGACTAAAGGTCCATCTAGCCCAGTGTCCTGTCTGCCGACAGTGGCCAATGCCAGATGTCTCAGAAGGCGTGAACAGAACGGGGAATCATCAAGTGATCCCCTGTCACCCATGCCCATCTGACAGAGGCTAGGGACACCGTTCCTACCCATCCTGGCTAATAGCCATTGAGGGACCTAACCTCCATGCATGTATCTAGCTCTGTTTTAAACCTTGTTCAAGTCCTGGTCTTTGCAACATCCTCTGGCAAGGAGTTCCACAGGTTGACTATGTGCTGCATGAAGAAAACTTCCTTTTTGTTTGTGTTACCTGTTAATTTCATTTGGTGACCCCTAGTTCTTATGGGAACAAGTAAATAACTTAAGGTATGTCTGCACTAGCCCTCTAGTTCGAACTGTTACACGAGGTGTAACAGTTAACTTGAACTAAGGACTTAGTTCGAGTTAACGTTTGACTGCCGCGTGTAGCCGCGGGCAGTTAGTTCGGACTAAAGGGATTTAAAAATGGCGTCCGGACGGGAAGATGCAAATAAAGCCTGGGATATTTAAATCCCGGGCTTCATTTGCAACTTTGAATGCCTACATTAGCCACCCTAGTTCCAACTAGGGGGCTAGTGTAGACATACCCTTATTTGCTTTCCCGATACCTGTCATGATTTTATAGACCTGTATACTATCTCCCTCCCCTTAGTCTCCTCTTTTCTAAGCTGAAGAGTCCAAGTCTTTTTAATCTCTTTTCATATGGCACCAGTTCCAAACCCCTAATCATTTTTGTTGCCCTTCTCTGACCCTTTTCCAATGCCAATATATCCTTTTCGAGACAAGGCGACCACATCCATGCACAGTATTTGAGATGTGGGCGTACCATGGATTTATACAGAGGCAGTAAGATAGCCTCTGTCCCATTCTCTATCCCTTTTTTAATGATTCCTAACGCTGTTTGCTTTTTTGACTGCCGCTGTGCGTTCTTACTGCGTCTGCTTCTCCACGGTTGTACT
>CM057847.1:5845290-5859164 GCA_030068395.1 Apalone spinifera
AAGATTGCACCAGTCTAGACACAGCCTTCATGTTTGCGGGGCTAAGAATAGCTGGGGATAGAAAAATTATCCAGAGTCAAGCTTTATAGTTTCACAGCCTTCAAGTCCGGAAGGGATACTGGTTTGGCAAACTACATGTGTTTTGTTTAGAGCCTATATAGTAAATTACACTGTTCAGTTTCACTCTTTGCTCTGCAGTATCTGTCTAACCTAGATCAAACCTACTCTAGTTAATGATCTATCCGAATTTAAAATAACATTGCATACGTGATTGATAGAAAATTTTGTCCTTCCTCATTTGGTTTAAAAAACCTCCACATTTTGATAGGCTGTACAATAAGAGAAAAGAGAGCGCCACAATAGAGAAACAAGAACTAGCCAGTGTGTAGGAAACAAATCTCTATTTAAAATAAGAGATCATGAATATTTTGTTTTATATAAAAAAGCTTCAAAGTCATTGGAGACAGAACTCCAAATGTTCAGAGAACTTCCTTTTTCTGTCTGGATGCATAAATCCTCAGATTTTTACTGTCCAAGAATGAAACCCCATCTTTTGACCAGATGATTTTTAATTTTACTGAGTCTCCAGTGCACCTTTCCTTGCTAAAGAGCTGCTGTCCTGTGTAGGAAATTGCTTATTTGGGGAAGCAGGAAAATGACACCTCTCTCTATATTTTCTTATGTAATGCAGTAAAAATACGTTTTGAGAATATGGGGGACTGGAACCATTTTTATAGTGGGAGTGCTGAGAGTCACTTAAACGAAACTATAATCCCTGTCTATAATGGAACCCACTTCAATTCCTAGTTTCCAGCACCTAAGCAAATGTAGGAGTAAGGCGTATGAAATAACTCGGGTCCCGCCGAGTTGGAATTGTATGAGAGTCCGTACACAAATGTCATTGGTCGGTCTGTCTGTCCAGGCAAAATGCGGAGCTAGCCAAGCTGCGGCAAGAATGCAGTAAACTCACCAAAGAGCTGTCTGAAAAATCTGAGACGCTGCAGCAGGAGGAGCAACAAAAAAAGAATCTGGAGCTAAAGGCTGCCGCGTACGAAAAACAAATCAACCAGCTACAGGTCAGCACTGTGCCGACAAACTGCCCTTTTATTTGGCTGCTAATCATGTCGCTTTCTTCGTTGAGGCATCTGGCTTTATTGTAGCCACTGCTTGCCCAGGTGATCTGGTTGTCAGGCATCAGATTGGGTGTCTGGAGATCTAGTTGTTTGACCTTGAGCAAATTGTGTAAAGCTCCGTGCCTCAGTTTCCCCTCTGTAAAGCAGGGATAAAACGTAGGCAAAAGATGGCATCTGTTCAGAACCCAGTCTGGTTGGGCTTCACATGGCACCATAGGGTCCCAATGAGGTTATGCAGCCGTGGGAGCTATTCCATTTGGAGCTCGTTGGAAATGTGTTGATGGAATGTCTGTCAGTCGAAATATCGATTAGCCAAATGGAAATTTGGGGGAAAGGGTGTTGAGTTTTTTTCACTGAGGTGGGGGATGGGGACACGGTCCAAACTTTGTTACGTTTTGGAAATGAAATATTTCGAGGTCCAAATGGCTGGTTTGAAATTTAAGTTAATGGACCTTAAAAAACAAACAAAGAAACCAACCCAAAAGCAAAACAAAACACTTCAGTGGAAATGAATATTTTGGATTTTCAGCTCCTGAAAATGTGGGGCTGATTTATTTTTTTTATTTATTTGTCATAGTTCGGAACAGAAACCTGTTCCCTGACCGCAGGTTTGTGCGGGACGCGGAACCGTTTCCTGCCCAGCTGTCACTGCCAAACACGTCGCTAATACCATGGAATGTTCAGACTATGAATTGATTAAAGGCGTCTTAATACTGGGGAGTGTCATGCTGAGCCCATTGCTTGCTGAAAAAACAACCTCTTTGCGTCCCTTGCTGTCCCAATGTTAGCCCATGCAGCATATGCTTACAGTATACAGGGCATATTGCATCCCCAACAGATGCTCAAAAGGCTTTACAAAGCAGGAGATTGGTCACCATGGAAAATTCCTTCCTGACCCCACTGCCCCAGAGGCTGGCTCACACCCTGAAGCATGAGGGTTTATAACCCTGCCTAATCTCTTGCTTGGTTTTTAAAATAACGCTGTGTCTTCTCAGCCGGATAAATGTCTAACCCAGCTGTGCGGCTGCAGCACAGAGCAGGTCAAAGTGACACATGGCTCGGGCACTCTAGGCTTGCCACCGGCTTGATAACAGGCACATCATAAAAATAGTTCAGCCCTGACACTTACTGGCAACGGGAGTCTGGTGTGAGGAGGTTCATGATAGGAAATGCACCAGATGCTCCCACAACAGGGACCTTGCCCCCTCCCTCCTTCCGCTCTGTTAGAGTATGTTTATCTGCAGATCAGCAAAAGGTGCTTTTCCATGACGGATGGGCAATAGGGTTTTTTTGGTCCTGTTGGCTGGATTTTTTTTTATTTTAATTTTCAAGTGGCTTGTTTTCATAGGCACCTCATGGTAGCACCCGCTGTCTCTCTGTGCCCCAGCCCAGCTTTGGGTTGCTAATCGAGGTGCTCCTTCATACCCTTTCCCTGTTTCTCTGCGTGGCGCCCCCCCCCCCCCCTTCCCATACCCCAGCCTCTCTCAGACACTAGTGGCTTATGTTTGTATGTGTTACCCCTTGAGAAGTTACCATTGCGGTGCTGGGTGTCCACGTAGGAGCTATGGTCCGTGGCGACCGAGGAAGCAAGCCTGGTGGAGTTGGATTAAGTGGGAGACTTGCGGTACCGCTGCATCCTCAAATGCCCCGATGGCCTGGGAGAGAGCGAGGCTGAGCATCCTGACGAGGCTGCTGCTGTCTCCTGAAGTGATGGTGGCAGGCGTTCAGTGGGAGCAGGCAAACCCAGCTCCATGGCAGTGGAGAGCCGTGTTGCGTCCCCCCGCTCGCAGCGCCCTCCACGATGCTCTGCTGCGTGCTCAGTGGAGAGGAGGGCGGGGCGGGGTGGTTCTGTCTCCCGAAAAGGCTCCTCCTAGGACACGTACAAAGCGCGTGCACGTACGTTGAGCTGGGCATTCCCAGGGCCTGATGGATGGAGACAGGGGAAGGGTCAGGCCTCAGGCGTGCAGGGCTGAGGGCCAAGCGGTTGCCAGAGAAACGCAGGCCTCTTGGCCTGTAACGTGGTCGAGACAGAGCGTTGCTACGACTCTACCTCCTCCTGCACCCGTTAATGAACTAATGGGCACCTGGCTGAAATATCTGAAATATTTCCATGGCCATCAACCTGCATCACCATGTAGCCTTCAATGAGGGTCTCTATAGGGAAAGATCACTGGTTGTGAACAGGGCTATGTGTATGGACCGTGTGTAGGGATGTAAAATGTAACCGGTTAACTGATAGGCTGATGCTTACCGGTAACGGTGAATAGTTGAACTTGGCCCATGGTGGCTGAAGGCCAGTGGGGCCAGGAGTTGGGGGGGGGCTGTCAGCTTGCAGAGTTACAGTCCCACCGAGCTCTTTTAACTGTAATCGATTTAAATTTTAATCGGTTACATAGTTAATATTTTTAGAAGATTTTTCACGTCCCTAATGGGGGGTGTGTGTATGTTGATCTTCTCTTGGAGACTTAGACGTGCAAGTGACTTAGATGAGCAAGTGACTTAGGAACTTCTGAAAGTGTTGCCCAATAACCGAGTAACGTTTGTGTGCTGTACAATGTTGTCATCCCTCTAAAAAAAACATTCAGAGTTTGTGAAAGGTACTTTACAATCTGCCTCTCTGCCAATGGCTATAGGAACAGGACCGATGAAAGGGAGTGTTGGCCACAGATGGTCATAACTTTATGCTCTCTGGGGGCTCTAGTGTGAGGGAGTGGGGGAGCAGAAATTGATTTTTTTTAGCGTGATCCTCCCATTCTGGGCCCTGGCCTCTCCATGAAGGGCTGGCCACCACGTGCTCTTTCCCTGCTATGTTTGGTCGCAGAAGGATCGTACTCCATCCAAACCACATGGAAAATTCCACTGCGCCAAACGCACTTAACCAGAATCCTGTTCCAAGCAACCCAGCTCCTAACTGGCTGAGTTCTATGCCAGCTGGGTGCTTCAGCGACTCAATTCGCATGTGCCTTTGGCAAGCAAAATCAGCAGGACCGCCCCACTGTGGGGCGCAAATGGCCTTCCCTGGGAACCCGACTCCTGAAGGGGCAGAAGCGGAACCTTCGATCTGCCCCACAGGAAACGTTCTTCAATCCCATTTTAATTTTTCTGGACCAGCCCTAAGTAGCAGGCGTGCAAACTGGGCACAACGAACTTGGCCGTGGAATTACCATGCCCGCATGGCGAGATGCACGTGCCTTTCTAGCTCCCGGGCTTGTGTGGTGTGGGCAATTGCAAAACCTCGCCCTAGGAATATACAGTAAGCGGGGAAGGCGGAGGGGTGTGTGGATTATACACAAACCATCTTTGCTGCCAGTTGAGGGCAGGAGACGGTTGTGGAGCTCCAGGCGCTGTGCCGGTGGAGAATGCCGAGGGGAGACTGGGTTTTGAATCCCAGACCAGGCTGGAACTGCCAGCCGTGCGACGGGGCTGCTCTCTCCAGACTGGCCTTAATGTCCAGCACTTTGTTTTCCCCCCTTGGGGCAGACATCTCAGAAAGAAACGGAGGCGACACTGCAGAAGAGGCTGGACGAAGTCAGCGACGAGCTCCGCAAGTCCCAGACCAGCTACAAGACCCTGCTGGTGGATGCAGAGAAGGCGAAGGGCCAGCAGCAGAGCATTGCGGGTGAGGGAAGTGGCGGAGATGCCCGGGAGCGCATGCCCCGAGGCCCAGAACTCCCCTCAGGTCCTCTCGCCGCCTGAGCGACTCAGAGACCACCACGGCCCTTCCTGTGGCGAAGGCCGGGCCTCTGTATCTGAGTCCGGCCCCTGGGAGGAGCTGGTGGGGATTGGTTGGTGGCCTGCTGGCGAAGTGGGGCGCATGTGGGGAAAGGGGATTAGGAGCCCGGGGAGCGTGGTCTGCTCTAGGCATCGGGAATCCACGAGAAGGCAGGAGGTTCCCAACCTTCGCCTCCCTGAGGGCTCCGCCCTGCTTGGCGCGAGGGGGTTGTGCGAAGGGTCGAACTCCCAAAGCTGAAGCACTGGTGAGCTCGAAGCTTCATGCGGGATCCTGCTGCGTAGTTACCACATCTCCTGCTTCAGGATGGCAGGCGAGTTGGAGAGGCGGGTGAGTGGCTCTGCGGCCTGCCTGTAAACCCGCATCTCAGCCGGGCCTCTCCTCCACCCGCAGTCTGGGCCTTCCGCAAGCCCAGCTGTGGGGGTGATAGAGCCCCCACCTCCCTTGCAGGAGAGGACAAGCGTGTGCTCCCTGCTGTATTACACACAAGGGCTTGCAGGATAAAGCTTGGGGTGGGTTTTTTTTGCCAGCTCTGTTGTGAAAAATCCGTCACCCTCCCGCTGAAATGAGTGACGGTGTCACATGAGCATTCTGACCGGTGAGACGGTAAATAACGATCCATAGCGCCTGTCTTCTCTGCACGTGATCTTTGCCTGTCTGCCTGGCACCTGGCCCTCTGAAACGCGCGGTTCGAAGCCCAGGTGTCCATGCGGCTCACAGGCGCTCAAGCTATCTGGGTCCTCCCTCCCTCTTTGTGGTGGTGCGCATCTCACGGGTCTCTTTCTCCTCTACCCACCGGCCTGGGGCAGAGTTCGAAGCCAAGCTGCTGTCCTGCGAAGCCGAGGATAAAAGGAAATCGGAGGAGCTGAGCAACCTGCAAGGGAAGCTGCTGGCAGCCGGCGCTGAGAACGAGCGGCTTGCGGAGCGGATCCAATCCATCGAAGCTCTCCTGGAGGCGGGTCGCGCGAGGGAAGCGGAGAAAGACACAGACTTGCAGGTCAGTGGCTGTTCGGGTGTCCTCGCTCCGGGGTGGGGGTCCCTACCTTGGAATGGGGGGGCGGGCAGGCCTGACGGGCGACTTACACCAGGCGCGTCCTGGCTGGGGGGCGGGGGTGACAGTCCTGTTTGGCGGTTCTAAGGCACGGAATAAAGGCAGCCTCTGTCTAACTTTCAGGCAGCTACTCGAGCAGAAGTGAGCCAGCTGCAGTTACGGTAAGACCTGCAATCGTGCCCCTCTCTCCGTCTGCGCTAAAAGGCTGCAGCAACGGAGTCAGGGTGGAGATTCCCTTCCCCTCCGCTTTCCTGTGCTGATGTCACCGGGGCCCGGGCATGCGGGCTGCCCTCACTAGAAGGCGAAGTTCCATTGTGAAGCCGAGCTGTAGGTGGCCTCTGGCAGGCGGAGGCGGTGTACGCGGCGATTCCAGCGCTGGCCCGGAACAACTGCGCGTCCGTGTCGAATAGGGGTGTAACCACGCGGCTAAAAATGTCGGCGTGTAACTGCTAAAATATCCTCGCGGTTCCACGCGCTGCGGGCTCTGCGGTGTGTATGTTTAAATAAGCCTTATGCTGCCGAGCCCGCAGCCGAACCCCTCCCGGCGCTGCTGAGGTGGGGAGGGGAGGTCTGCTCCGGTGGGCCTGACAGGGCTGGAGCAGCCCCTCTTGGTGAACCTTGTACATCCCTGCTTTTGAAGTGATGCTTCCGGCCCCCCGCCAAGCCCTTAATGCATTTTTAAGACTCGGTTAACTTGAGGCAGGGTGAAGGTCTTGGGATAGCACCCTTGGGCGCAGCCGTCTGGTAACCGGCACAGTAGAACTCTCGGTGTGCTTGCCCTCAGGCCTGCCGATGAGGGGAGGGCCCCAGAGCCTGGTGATTCAAAAGGGCGCGGGGCTCCTAGACGCCACCACTGTTACCGCAAGAACGGCAGCCCTGGGCCCTTTAAATCTCCGCCGGAGTGCAGTGCGGCACGCTCTGGGCAGCTCTGAGGGCTGCTTGGGACACGGCTCGTGGGGGCACGTGGCATGGTCCGGGCGGCTCTAAGGGCGGGGGGGGGGAAGCACTCTGGGAAGGCCCCAGCCCCCGCCCTTCCACCTGAGGCCCAACCCTTTCAGAAGCACAGAGCTGGATCTCTCTCCAGCCTTGCCCAGGGCCCCAGCAACTCTCTTGTCCCCTCTCCCTTCCCCACCTGACCTGCAGTGGAAGCCATTGCAACTGGAAGGTTTATGGCATTCACGTGAGCTGAAATGGGTCTTTCCAAGCCCCAGTCTTGATATCTGGTTGGTTGGCAGAGATTGCGTGAAGGGGAAGAGTCCATTTGGCGCGTAGGCCGAGAAGTGGTGCGAAGTCAAATCAGCTCCGTCACAAACAGGCGTGACTTTGCAGACAGACGGCAGTGGGAGCTGCCAGTACCTCAGTCGCTCACCTGCGTGTCTCCAGATAGCTGTAGGTTCCTTGGCCCAGAGATGTGATTCAGCAGTGACTAGTGATTTGAGTGCTTCCATTTTTGGGTGGCCATGAGACACCCCTTAAAGGGAATCTAATGGTGAGTGTCAGATGCAGCTGGGAAAACCAGGCCTCTTCAAGGTACTGAGCGGATGGACAGAAACCGAGGCAGCCAAATTTCTGAAGATTTGGCCCTTAACACTTAATAGCCATTTTTGAAAACTCTTGGCCTGGTTCTGTTTGAGACAGAGGTGAGCTAAGAGCAGTTTCAAGTCCCACAGCTCACCTTAGAGTTCTTGGCTTGAAGCACCGCATTCTAGTTTTGAATGGTTTTCCTTTCTGGGTACCATTTTGAAGACCCACCGAGACCATTTCTGCTGTCTGGTTAGCTGACTGCACACCAGAAACAAGACCGGTAACTACTCAGCAAGCTAGTTCTAAGTTAGGCACTGGCGTTCTGTCTCCCCCTTCCCCCCCAAAATCTGCCTGCCCTTTGAGCAAAGATCTTTGTTTTGGTTTTTAAGAAGTCTCAGCGTGGCCACCCAAAGACGGAAGCTCCAAACCCTTCCGCTTGTTCCCTTGCAGACTGCAAGAGAAGGCCGACCAAGTCTCCTTGCTCGAAAAGGAAGGTGTGGAGCTGAGAGAGATAATCGAGCAGCAGAAAATGAAAAATAACGTGAGTGACTGGCCGAACTGAGCTCTCCTTCCGCCAGCCCCAACTAGAACGAAACACTGATTTGCATTTGACTGACAATTGGGTTTTAAAAGAAAAGTAGCATTGGGCAAGTCAAAGGCCTAACTTCTCTGTGCCCTGAGGGATGCTCGTCACTAGCCTGGGCACCTTGGCTACTCTTGATGGCATTTGCTCTCTTGTGCCTTGGCGAGGAGAGGAGCTGGCTGACTCCCAAGGGGCAGAAAGCGAAGACTTCAGGGGAGGGTGTGGGAACGTTTGACCGAGGAAGAAACAAAGCCGCAGCCTGGGCTGGCTGGTGGCAGTGGGGAAAGGATTCCAGCTAGCTGAGCTGCCGTTGTGGGATTTGGGGTACCGTCTCCGTCCCGTGAAGGGAGACTAAGAACAAGGGATGGAGTTCACAAGGTAGATCTTCAGCAGGGTTTTCAGGGATGCTCCTAGCCACCGGGAATGTGAGTACCGTTCTGATGAGCTGGCTAACGGGCCTCTTCCTTCCCACCTTGCCAAGAGACTTGCTGGGCTGGGGCGGTGACTAATGAGGTTAATCCTTGATCCTCCTAAGGCCACTGTTGTAACTTAATAGGTGGCCCACCCGTGTAGCTCAAGATTTAGGAGCTGAAGCAAAATCAGGTTGCCTAAGTGGGATGGTCTGATCCCTCCCTGCCTCGGTGAGTTCCCTCATGCCAAGCAGACCTTGTGCTAGTCTCCATGGCTCATCCCGGCCTGCGTCTGTCCCAGCAGGATCTCCGCGAGAAGAACTGGGAAGCCATGGAAGCGTTGGCGTCGGCCGAGAGAGCGCGCGACGAAAAGCTGCTTTCTTCCACGAAAGCAAAGGTGAGTGGCGCTTCCCTCGGCGCCAAAAGGGGCCTGTTCTTTGGAGCTGGCGTCTCCTGCCTGTTCGCGTCTCAGCTGAATCTCCCCAGTTGCCCAGATTCTGTGTTAAAGCTGGTGATGACGCTGCGCATTGACCCCATAGGACTCCTCCGAGAAAACGTTGCCACGATGGTTTACTTGTAAGGCGTGGCCCTGCAGTTCCCACGCATTGCAAAGGACCAGTGCAGAGAAACCATTAAGTGCTACAGTGACACCCTAGGCGTCGCCCACCTCTTAGCCACCTGAACATCTTTGAAAACAAACTTTGTACTGAGGGGTTGCTTTCTCCTCTCCGTGTATTTTTGTGGGTGGTGACTGTTGGCGTCTCCCTGGTGATGGTGTGGCCAGGCATCCGTGTCGTAACGCTCTGTGACTGTTACAATGAAAGGAAGGTGACGCAAACGGCCCTTCAGTATTGCCACACATCTCACTCCGGCCAAGCTGTGCGCCGTCACTGCAAGTGATGCTGGGCTAAGCTGATGAACGAACAGGCATCTCAGAATGGGAGCTTGACTCCGTTCGGGCTTTAATTAGCCACATGGAGATGGGTGCACATTTTGTGATTCTGGCCTTTCCCCCCTTTACGGTGCAGCATCGACTGCAAAATAAAGACCAGACCCTTCAATGTTGTATAACTCCGCCTAATGCCCCTGACCTCCGTGGGCATTATTTGGGCTCTGTCCCCAAGTCATAGAATCACAGAGCACTAGAACTGGAAGGGACCTCGAGAGGTCGAGTCCAGTCCCCTGCCCTCACGGCAGGACCAAGCACCATCTAGATCATCCCTGATGTCTATCCATCGTGCTCTTAAATATCTCCAGGGATGGAGATTGCACAACCTCCCTAGGCAACTTATTCCAGTGTTTAACCACCCTGACAGAAAGTTTTTCCTAATGTTCAATCTAAACCTCCCTTGCTGCAATTTAAGCCCATTGCTTCTTGTCCTATATCAGAGGCCAACAAGAACAATTTCTCCCCCCTCCTTCCCCATAACACCCTTTAGATACCTGAAAACCGCTATCATGTCCCCCTCCGTCTTCTCCTTTCCAAACTAAACAAGCCTAATTCCTTCAGCCTTGCCTCATAGCTCATGTTCTCTAGACCTTTAATCATTTTTGTTGCTCTTCTCTGGACCTTCTCCAATTTCTCCACATCTTTCTTCAAATGTGCTGCCTAGAACTGGACACAATTCTCCAGCTGAGGTCTAATCAGCACAGAGTAGAGCGGAAGAATGACTTCTCGTGTCTTGCTCACAACACTTCTATTAATGCATCCCAGAGTGAAGTTGGCTTGTTTTGCAACAGTGTCACATTACTGACTCATATTTAGCTTGTGGTCCACTATGACCCCTCGATCCCTTTCAGCCGTACTCCTTCCTAGACAGTCACTTCCCATTCTGTATGTGTGAAACGGATTGTTCCTCCCTAAGTGGAGTCTTTTGCATTTATCCTTATTAAACTGCATCCTGTTTACCTCAAGGGGCCTGGCGAAAAGGGTTTCACGAACTAAACGTCCGTTCCCTCTTTTTCAGGAAGATTTGGAGCAGCAGCTTAGTGTGGTTCAGACGCAGACGAAGCAAGTGCTGCTTTCTCTCTTCCCCCAGGTCACGGTAGCATCACGAGAGGTAGGCACTAAGCGTCTCGGATGCTTGGCACGTGGTCGTTGGCGCCACGGCCGAGGGAAGGAACGGGATAGACTAACTGATCCCTCTCCCCTTTGTGTGTGTTTTAACTGGCAGGTGTATGAGGAGTGGCTGCACGAGTTTAAGGAGAAAAGTCTGGCGACGCTAACGCAGCAGACGACTCAAACTGAAAGTCTTGTGAGTGCTCTCGAGTGCTGGACAGCCACCCCCCGAATCTCTCACTCGCTGTGGGCGTGGGGTGAAATAAGGCTTCATAGCAACAAGCATCAGACCCGTTTTTGGGTCGGGGGCCGCTGACCCACAGAAACATCAGTGGGGGGTGGCACAGAAGTGAGAAGCAAAACAAAGAAAACCCCTGACTGAGAAGGAGAAAGACACTCCCCACATTCTCCTTGCACACCAGAGCCTCCAGGCTAGTGGAGTTTGTGGGGCCCCCTATGTTCTGGGGTGGTGCCAGAAGTGAGGCGATCAGTGTATGGGTGGGGAACTGCCAGAAAGCAGGTTTGGGGGTGGGGTCTGGATGGGAGGGAAGGCGGGTTGGGAGTTGGTGGGCTTGGGAGGGAGCGGAGTGGGGATGGGCGGTCCGGGCAGGAGGTAGGGTGGAGGTGTGCGATCTGGGCTGGAGCACCAACCTGGCTCCCCAGTGCTGGCGGGGAGGAGCGCCAAGCCTCAGGGGCCAGATCCAGTCAAGCCAGGGGCCAGCTCCGGCCCCTGGACTATAGGTTCTCCACCCCTGCGCTACAGTGCCTTTTTTCCCTTCAGGATTCAGCACTGAAATTAAAAGATGCGGAAGAGGCGCAGAGCACTTTACAAGCCGAATGTGAGCAGTACCGAACTATTCTAGCAGAGACGGTAGGTTAAGCCATCCGGACCCTTTCTCCTCCTCACCGAAATTGCCGCTCCAGAATCTCTCGCCATGTACGGAGCTAGCTGGCTTGGTCACAGCCACACCAAGCCTAGCGTCTCTGAAGACATTGCCCAGGTGGGCTGCCAGGGTATCTTGCAGCCCTGGTTGGGAGGTTGTGGCAGAGCTTGGTTAGAAATATCCCTCTCTGGGTTACAGCTAGCGTTCCTATTGCTTAGTATTTCCGGTAGAACTGCCTTTGGAATTCTACTGCTTTGTTACCACGTGGTCCGAGGACGGGCTCTGAATGGGGTGGCGCCCAGGAGAGGCAGTGTGGTGTAGTGGGTAAGGAGCTAGCCCCAACCAGGTCTACCCACCTTTATGGGTATTAGTACGTCCCTCGGGGGCAGGAAAACACCTCATCCCCTGAGCAGGGCGGCTCCACCCACCGGCCCTGTAGCCAGAGCTGGTTCAACAGGAGAGCGTCTCTGGCCAACGGAGCTACCGCCTCTCGGGGGTGTGGCTTCACTGCGCCGACCGGAGAAGCTCTCCCATTGGCCTCGTAGGGTCATCACACGCACAGGTAGGGAAGACCAGCCCTGAGAGGTGGGGGAGCAGGGTTCTGTTCCTGACCTGCAGTGACCTTGGCAAGTCTCTCCCCACTTTTGTGCCTCTGTTCCCCACACCCCCATCACCAGGCGCGCGAGACGGCGTGAGAACACGCCCAGCAATCCCTCCATGCTGGTGGGCCCCTTCCTCCCCCAGCTTTGCAGAGACAGGTCAGTGCTGAATCGGGCAGGAGGCGGCTTCGCTAGCGGACTGCACCACGCCTGTAACAGCCTGCCTTGAATGCAGCTTGAATGCCTGGATGCTCGGTCGCCGGGGGAGACTTGCTCCACCCCCAGGAGCCATCCCCTCTTCGCCTGCCACCAGCCTCACCCTCCCCTCCCTTCTCCCTTGGCAGGAAAGGATGCTCAGGGACCTGCAGAAGAGCGTGGAGGAGGAGGAGCTGGTGTGGAAAGCCAAGCTAACGACGTCAGAAGAGGAGCTGCAAAAGGTACATCCTAAATATTCTCGGGGTGTGTGAGTGGGAGTCTCTGGGGCACCGGTGCCTTCGGGGGGTGAAGGGGCTGAGGCCACGTCTGAAATACCAAGGGGATCCCAATGATCCCCTTTGCCCTCGACCTGTGACACGCAAGGCCCTTGGGCTCCTTTGCCAGGGAAGGGCCCATCTTGCAAAGGCTCTAGGGTTGAATGTGGTATAAAAACCCATCTTCCGAAATGAGCCCAAGGTCGGTGCCACTTCCCTGCCCCTCTGCAGGAGTGAGGGGGGCCTGTGTACACACAGGATGGTGAGAGGGAAAGGGATCCAGAGGTCACACGCTAAAAGCGAGTCCACAGGGTGACGCTGTTGCAAAACAAGCCAACATGCTTCTGGGTTGCATTGACAGGAGTGTTGTGAGCCAGACACGAGAAGTCATTCTTCCGCTCTACTCTGCATTGGTTAGGCCTCAATTGGAGTGTTGTGTCCAGTTCTGGGCACCACATTTCAGGAAAGATGTGGAGAAATTGGAGAAGGTTCAGAGAAGAGCAACAAGAATGATTGAAAGGCCTAGAAAACCTGAGCTCTGAGGGAAGGCTGAAAGAATTGGGCTTGTTTAGTTGGGAAAAGAGAAGATTGAGAGGGGACATGATAGCAGCTTTCAAGCACCTAAAAGGGTGTCACAGGGAGGAGGGAGGGAAATTGTTCTCCTTGGCCTCTGATGACAGGACAAGAAGCAATGGGCTTAAATTACAGCAAGGGTAGTTTAGGTTGGACATTAGGAAAAACGTCCTACTTGGTGGTGGTTAAACACTGGAATAAATTGTTTAGGGAGGTTGTGGAAACTCCATCCCTGGAGATATTTAAGAGCAGGTTAGATGGACAGACATCAGGGATGATCTAGATGGTGCTTGATCCTGCCGTGAGGGCAGGAGACTGGACCTGATGACCTCTCGAGGTCCCTTCCAGTCCTAGGATTCAGTGGAAGAAGTCTTCAGTATAAGCCTCTTGCCTCCCTGAGATCCGGACAAGCCCATTTTGCCGCCGGAGCTGGGGAGAGCATTCCATTACTTACCTTACCCCAGGCACATCCGAACACGGTCTCCCTTCTGCATTGGGAATCAAACTCCAGCCCCTCTAGTCCAGGCCAGGGAGCCTGGACAGCCTTCTGGTGCATGTTCCAGGAGCTGGCTGGGTCGGAGTGGAGCGCAGCCGGCGCTCTTTGCCTGGCTGTTTTGCCGGGCTACTTCCGGGACGCCCCGCTTTAGAGGACATTGGCTGCCCCTGCCAGTCGGGGTCAGTGCCGGGGTTGGAGCGTGCGTGGGTAGCCACGTGCAGACCACTCCAGCTGTCTGCCTCGCTGCAGGCCAGATCCGTACAGGGCAGGGTGGTGCATGAAGGCTGAGCGAGAGGCCGCCCTCTGGAGAGGATGGCCCGTAGTGAGCGTGGGAAGGAAGGGCTGTGGCAGGTTTCACACTT
>CM057847.1:5876322-5887163 GCA_030068395.1 Apalone spinifera
GGGGGGGGGTGCAGTAACACACCTTGGCTGGGTTGTTCTCTGGCCAAACAGCCCTCATTTTTCTGCAGCGTGAGTTCACCTTGCCTGGGGCCTTGGCAGCACATTCCCCCGCTTTTAGTGTGTTTCAGGTGTGACTCTTCTTGCTCCGTTAGCACATTCTCCCCTGCTTTACGGCCTCCCGGTGTCACTTGCCCCTTGGGGACGGGCTGGACTTCAGCTAATGTAGTTGCTATTCTAGGTCAAAGCCCTACGGGGGGCACAAGCTCAGCCCCGCAGCTCACCATGTAACAGACCTTGGGTTCAAAGGTGTGTGCTTTGCGGGGCAGGCCTGCATTGGTGGAAATGCAGCAGCAGCTGGCTCCTAGGACTCAGATTTTTCCCATGCTGGGGCTTTGCCTAACTCCGTTCCCCCCCCCAACCAAGCACAGGCAGTGTAAGCCCATGAACACCCCTCCTCCCCACCAAACTGCACTGCTGTCTCCACAGCAGGGCTGCAGAGGAGGGTTATGTAATCTCTGGCCATATGCCCAGGCCTGCAGCAGGAGCTGGGCTGCAGCCAGCACTGTACAGATCCACTGGCCCCTCCTCTTTCTGCAGCATTCCTGGGAATGGCAGGCAAGTACCCAACCCATTTCCCCTCTCCACGGAGCTGAATCTGCTTAGGGTTACTAAGGCTGCCAGGGACTGTTCCTATGACCTGGACCCCCAGGCACCCTCCCCTTCTAGTGGGAGCCCAGTGCTGGCAGCACTACTTGTTTTAACCACCAGAGGCCATCCAGGCTGAAAGGGCGGGAGGGGTGGTATCTCCACCAGCCACATGGCCAGTGCAGGAAGCATCATGCCATTCTGGGCATCCACACTGGGCACCTTCACCCACCACCACCGTCCTCTGAAAGACCTCAGGCTTAGGACAGCAGCTCGGTGGCTTAGGCAAAGCGTTTCAAATTGGGGCAGCTTCATTTAGGTTCGTTTTCAGATGCCTGAAGTTCACAGGAACAGCACCCACGGAAGTGACCACGTTTGAACCATTGGGCTTTTCAAATGTGTCTCCGCAGTGCCATCTGGAGACCTAGGCCATGACACACCCGGCCTCCTTTTGGAAGAAACCCACTGCAATCCATGTCAAAGCAAGAGCGATTTATTGAGAATTATTCCTCTACCACCTCCAGCCACTCCCCGCGCCTCTCGTGACACCAGCACATTGGGAAATTCTTCCTTTGTCTAAGGCCCAGAGGTGAGGCAGCCCCAGAAAAGCCAGGAAGAGGGGGCTAGGGTTAGCTAACATACCCCTGAAGAAAGCCCCTTGACACTAAGCTCCCCTCCCCACTATCCTATAAGCAGAGGCAGATGTTGCGCAGGGAAGGCTGAAGCTGGGGAACTCAGCCCAGGACTAGAGGGTGCGGTTAGTGCCTGACATAGTTTGACCCTTGGCCAGCCTCTCTCTTGCCAGGGAAGACTGCCAGCACCCAGGACCATATTACTCCCAACCCCAGAAAGTCAATCTTGACAGAGAAGGCAGCTACAGCCACTCCCAGCAGCTAGACCTGGGAAGAATGGGCATTACCCTGCCTGGCCCAGAGACAGATTTTCAAGAGCTGCCACCCTGCCAGGCAAAGCCCTTCCAGCTGGTTTCTCTGCACTTCAATTTAGCAGTGAATCCTGTTAGCAGGGAGTGAAATCCCAGCCCTACCCAACCCCTATTGATGTGAATTTTGCAGGTACGTTCCCTAGAAATTTTCATCCAGTGCGTGGCAACCTCTCACGGCTTGCAACGTAACTAAGACAAAGCCCACTGGATTTGTTATAGCCACATCTAAGCGAGGAATGAGGAGTGGCACTTATCAGAGAGCAGACTTCAACCAGACATTTACTTTAGGCACCCAAGAAAGCGGACACTCCTAGTTGGCATTAGTCACATCAGTTAGTTGAGTAAGCAACATTTAACAGTGTCCTTCCTTTGTTTGAGGTAAGGAAATATTTCTAATGCCACATGGAGACCTGGCCCCTGACATCTTCCTCCATTTCAATCACAAAGGCAGGTGTGCTACGGTCACATGGAGAGCTGCCCAGTTAGTCAGAAAGTGCAAGGGGGACATGACCTGGTTTTCCAGTTAAATGGAATTAAGTCAGTTGCATATGGGGCTGCCCAAGCACCAACCAACCTTCACTTTCTGTTTTCCCAGCTAAACAAAGCAACCCCTCCTTGCTTAGCACTGCCCTGTGATCTTGGAAAGCAACTCATTAGAAACTCACCCATGAGATTTCTGGAATGTTCAACTGAGGGGCAGGCAAAGTACGTCCTAGCCAAGAGTGAAGACAATTTTGGGCCGCTGGCTAGGTCCTAGCAAAAGCTTTGGAGTGCAACACTGAAAGTGGCTGACACGGGCGTCCTTAGGGAGCTGCGTATGGCAGCAGGGCTGGGTAGGCAGAGTGGCAAACTTTGTTCTCCATGGATCACGAGAATCCCGTCAAAGTTTTGGTACTCGCAGTCCCTTTATTTGTACAGAAATGGAGGTGCAAGAAGAGCGATTGATACAAGGTCACAGACCACACCACTCAGGGCTATGCTCCACCCAAAGCTCCTTCCCCAGCCCAATGCTAGTTGGGATGAGTCCATGGGTACAGATGGAGAGCACTGGGTACTTACATCACCCTCCTTCCCCCACCAAATGCCCATTCCCCATCCACATGATGCTCTATTCACTGGTAACGAACATACCACCAGTTTACACTTATAGGTAATGCAGGGTTTTGGCATGTACTGCTCTGGAGTGCAGTCCTGCAGTACACCTCACAAGGTACATCTAATGCTGGGAGGAGTCTTGCCACTAAGCTAGACTTCCTGGTGGGGAGTACTGGGACTGCCAGCCCAGAACACAGGTCGTGCACAAGAAGCTATACAGATAGCCATCCAACTACACAAGCGACAGTGGCCGAAAGACTAGTTAAAAACCCTTCCATTACACAGCTGATTGGCTGGCGGTAATAGGTGAACTCTGATGGCGTATTCAGGTGGAATGTCCATGCATTTATGACTTACAGCTGCTTTTCAATAGGCTTTGACATCTGACTACAGATTTCTATGGAAACAGGGACTTTTAGGCTGCTGCAGGATAAAGTCATCTCTCTCAAGTCAGTAGAAAGAAAATGGCTCAAGTTTTGAAACATGGGGTCGTTTCCATCCCTATTCCATTGGTCCAAGCCACGGATCAGAGACACTAATTTGTCTGAAGACACTAGCAGGAAGAATAAAGCTTGGTGACTTGATTGTGAGGTTTCCTACATGTAGACCAACAACAAGGGGAACCACACTCTTCCCCCTATCCCACTATACAGTGTTGAAGCCAGACTTCTAGAAACCTTTATTATTACACTTGTGTGTGACAAGATTGCTCAGCCAAGAGAAATCCTTAGGACTTGATTTATTTTGGATCATTTGTACATATCAACTACATCTCCAAGGTCTACTGTATTCTACAAGACAGACAGCTTCCCTACCATTAGTGAAACCCTGGCTTAGCATGTTTGCTTTACATAATTCATTGATATATTAAACAAGGAATGCTTGTCGAGTTGTGGCACTTGTATGGCATCTACACAGGAGATCCTTCAAAAGCTACGATTAGGGAGCCTCCTAGCTTCTCGGCGATACAAGCTCGGTTAAGGTCCTCTGGTCCATTTGCTTGACATTCATGCTTTATGCCTAGAAAGACAGACAAAAATTCAGTGATTCAAGAGTTTCCTCCATACATCAAAAATTCTCATTAGAAACTTGTGTATGTAGCCAAGTGTGTTTGGGTGGATAATCCAACAATTTGAGCACATGGCAATCCTGCCTAGAATTCTAAGAACCCAAGGGATTTGGGTGCTCAGATACCATTGAATTCCAGCAGGAGTGGAGTACTTCATGATGAGCAAGCAGAGACACTATTGAGGAACTGGGTACTTGGACTTCACAATTCCAGATTCTGTCAGAGCAAAACTGGGAGTTTCAGAATTATAAGAAGCCATGGAAGTGGCAGGGGACTCTGGATGTGGGCAGCTGAAGAGGCAGGGACTAGGTAACAGGGAAGCCATGCTCCCGGAGAGGGACTGGGGCAGGGATCTCAAAAGCAAGCTTTAAGAAATAGCTAAAACAAAAACACCAATTGAAAAGAGAGGCACAGACCAAGTACAGTGAAGAGAAGAGTCAGTCCCCTCACTGTATCAGCAAGGCCCAGTAGTTTGGGGAGGGGATGCCTGCGAATGGCAATACCTGCCCCTTCCGATGGAGGGAGGCCTGAACTCCCGCACGTACAACACACAGGACTACTCCCTGGCCGAGAGCATTTCACTTTTGGGGCTCTGCACTAGGGATGGTAAATATCAGTTAATTGAATAGTCGAGCAACCTCATGAATTCTTACCGATTGGTCGACTATTCTATAGTCCCCGTGGGTGGGGCTGGCAACCAGTGCGCTCTGGCCCCACTCCCGAGGAGCCCCCTGCCACTCCGCGCTATTGTCTCTTTATGAGGCAGCCGTGTGGAGCGCCAGGCGGGAGCTGGTCCATGTGGGGAGCCAATTTATAAACCAGCTCCCCTCACAGACTGGCTGCCTGCCACCCTGTGCTTCTGCCTCTGATAAAGGGGCAGCAACAGCCCCTGTTTAGGGGAGGGTCTGAGCTCCCAGAACCAGCACGAGCTGGAACGGAGCCAGGCTGCTTGCCTACCCGGCTCCTAATACACTCCAAATGCAGAGCTGCAGTGGGGTAGGTCCCAGACCCGGTGCAAGCCAGCAGTGAGCCGGGCTGCTGGCCAGCCTGCTTTAAAACATTTACTAGCTGGGGTGGGAAATAGCATTAACCTATAAGCTATTACATCTTTACTCTGCAGGCTACCCATCAACCTTAACTGGTTGTTCTACACTACTGCATCCTTGTCCCCTGCTGTGCCACTGCAGACTAATGTCGGTCAGGAGCAAGTTTAGGCTTAAGGTGCCAATATCGGTTTAATACTAAACTCACTATGATGGACTGGAGTTGAGTATTAATCAGCTGAAAAATTTAGGAAGCGTGAAGGTTAAAGTCAAGGGGTCATAACAGCAATAAGCAGTGGGGTACGCAGACCTGGTCCACTAGTGAGTACAGCTGCTGACTCTGCTTTAGTAACCCAGGCATGCTTACTCTGCTACCTTAGACACCTGAAGAGCAACATACTAAGGAAGGATATTGAAGATTCAGTATCTCAACATGCAGGACTGAAATATCCTGAGCCACACGGACAGCTGCCAATCAGATCCAATTTAGTAGTAAAAAACCCTTCCCCCCTATTCCCATGTTGGGCTATTGACACTTGGCAAAACAGTAGTTATACTTAGATTTCATATTTTGAAAGATCTGCTCTGACATGGCCTGATGGGGTCTTGCCTCACTCTCCAATGCACGAGCAATTCAAACACTTTTTTGCTGTCGTGTTTTAATCGGGTCTCACGAAGTTTCACTTGCTAAGTACTCCACTTCTACCAGCATTTCTAAATAAATACCAGTTAATTAGCAGCACTTAAGTCCTGTCTGTCAGCAGTTCGACGGTGTAAGACTGACTGAATTGGACCAAGTTGGGACATGTTGCCTGTATTACATACCTTGAAACTTCTTTTTGATTGCATCCTTAGAGCTTGCATAGATCATCTTACTTTTGAGAGGTGCCTGGTCTGGTGCCCTGGTTGGACATACCAAGAGGAAAGTAGTTAAGACAATGACGTTTAACATCCAACGTGTATTAGAATGACAAGATCTACAGACTCGGGTGACTGAAGCAATAGCCCTGCATGTTTAGGAGAGATGTCAAACGTTCACAAATGCATGCAGTGTATTGGTATGGGAAGAGTGTGTCACCATTTCGTACAGTTCAGTGGCAGGTTTACTCAGCCAGCTAACTGGTATGTGTTATTTCACCTCTTATACATTAACGGAGTCCCTGAGAAAAGGCCAGGGATGGCAGATCGGTATGTACTGGGTAAGCCAAGAGACCAAGTCTCACACACATAAGCCACATTTCTAGCTTACCACATGACAAACATCAACTCCTCTTTTTTTGATTCCTTTGTTTCAAAGCTTGCATCGTACAAGGCGTAACGACAATCCTTTTCAGGAAGCATCTGCACAAAGTGCTTGAAAGGATCAGAAATTGTTACACCAACATCTCCCACTAGGATTTCTTTGCCTTCTTCCACAACAATGCACTTTTTGTCTGCACTGAGACAGAAGATAACCGCCTTCTTTCTTTTTTTGATTTCCTCAGGCGTGGAGCATTTCCGAACTTTCATGTCATAGAAGATACGGCATACTTCATCAGCCACTTGTACTCCTGATGCCTATGACAAAAAAAGGGCTCTAAGTTAATTTCAGGCCTGGACTATGTACTTTACGTAACTCCTGTATAATTTCACCATAGTGCATGTGGCTGACAAGAGTGGAGGACAAGCAATACTTGCTTGAGTATCAGACGTCTGCAGATAACTGCTTTAAACTTCTGTAACACCAGAAAGCCTGTACAGGAAAAGCTCTCCCATTCGGGCTTAAGTTATCTTTTAAGATAATAGTTCCTAATGTACATAAGTTATATTTTTTTAAAAGCAACTGATGGGGAAGGAAGGTCCTACTTGCGCTGAAGGCTTTACACCAAGGACAGGAATTTGGAGCTCCAGACCTCTGTTTGACAGTCTTGAAGTGGATGCCTAAGTCTGATCTTTTGGAAACACCACAAGCAGCTTTTACCAGTCACTCATTTTGAGACAGCATTCTTTAGCTACCTGACAAGTCTTAACATGCCACTAGTTCGACTAGGCACGTCTAGCACACAGGAACATTAAGCAGCGCTATCAAACTCTACAGATATAGACACATGTACGTGTGGTTCAGGTTCAGAAGCAGTTGTCTGGAGCAAAACACAGTTAGACTGCAATAGCCTCACATGGTTTGTGAATAGGGATGTAAGAGTTTAACCGATAAGCTCATGCTTATCAGTTTCTGTTAAGTGTTAAACTTGGCTGCCAGAAGAGGTATGGAGCTGGTTGCTGGGAGCTCCGAGAGAGGGGCAGCACTGAGAGCCCAGGGATGGGGGAGCCCCTCCAACACCCTTCCCTCCTTACTGCTACATCCCTGGTAAAACATTTAACCATGTAACCAATAGAATTTTGATCTGCTACACTGTTACTGGCTTTGTATTTTTTTTACATCATTATTTTTGAACATGAGGTAGCAATGGGCAGCCTAAACTAGTGACATTCGGAACTAGGGGTCACCAAATGAAATCAATAGATAGAGGTTTAAAACAAACAAAGGAAGCATTTCTTCACAGAACAGAGTCAACCTGTGGAACTCCTTGCCAGAGGATATTGTGAAGTCCAAGATCATAACAAAAGAACTAGATAAATTCATGGAAGATAGGTCCATTGATGGCTATTAGCCAGAAAGGGCAGGGATGGTGTTCCTGTTAATGATTCCCTGTTCTGTTCATTCCCTCTGAGGCACCTGGGGTATGTCTAGACTACATGGCTCCGTTGACAGCGCCATGTAGATGAGTTTACTAGACATAGGAAAATGAAGCAGCGATTTAAATAATCGCTGCTTCATTTACATCAAAACGGCCACCACGCTGTGCTGATCAGCTGTTTGGCGGCACAGCGGGCAGTCTGGACGCGCCGCAGTTGACAAGCAAAACACGTCCTGTAGAACCCCAATGGCCCACATGCAGCCCATGCACTGCATGCTGCCCAAGATGTTACCACCCAGGTGCAGCTAGTGTTACATAGCAAAGGGTTAACATTGAGGGCTGATGTTAAAGAGGCGTTTGTGTGCGTGAGAGCCCTGTACAGTACTGTCAATTGTCTGCAGAGCTTTCACAGACACAGGAGAGAAAATATTTTAACGGGAAAGAAGAGTTCAATTGTGGCACTATGGAAGTCACTAGGCCAATCCAGGTGCGTTGTTTAAAGCCACTGTTGCCACCTTAGACTGATTTCCGTTTGGTACCCATTTAAAAGTCTGATGTGACTGAAGTGGCAAAGTTCTTACTCATGTCAGTGTCAGGCGTGCGTGCATCAAGTCATTTCATGAGGTGTTCGTGCCAAACCACAGATAGCGTGGCTCTTCTTCCTGTGCAAGAAGATTTGTTTGCACTTCGAATCTGTTGGCCTGCAGAGATGCACGCTTACTGATGAAGTGGAGTTGCATGGTTGTCACCAAGTGCACTATTGGTGATGAAGTCTGCAGAACTTTTATTGCTGCACTGAAATATGAGAACTTTTGCCTTTCAGATGCAGGTAGAAGCTAGCAGTAAGAAACACAAGACAGAGATGGAAAAAAGCCCTGCTTCCGTGAGCAGAACGGCCTTTAAGGATTAGGGATGTAAAATTCTGTTTAATCGGTTAACGGAGATCCTTTGGGAAGGGGAGGCTGGGGGGGCCCTCCACTTGAGGTGTGGTGGGCCAGATTGGGTTGGAGCAGCCTCCCACCTGTGGGATCCCCATTAAAGCATAGGCAGGGGCTGCTGCAGGTGGGAAGCAGCCCCCCCGCCCCGTGCCATGACTAGGGATATCAGTGGTTAACATCACCCTTACTGGGTGACACTAACCAGTGGCCCAGTGGGAACCACAGGACCCCATTCAAGCGATTAACCAGTTAAATGCAACATTTAACTGATTAAACAGGATTTTGCACCCTGTGTCATGGGGCTGTGGGCCCAGCCGGTCCGGAGAAGCCTGGTTAAATCCCTATTAAGGGCATAACTTTACTCTCCCCTCCTCCTCCCAGACAGAGGCGCACACACAAAAAGACAAACTCAAGCTCTTCAGTTACAAACTGTAGTCTCACAATGGGCGTTAGATAGCGGGTAATAGAATAGTTGACTAACCACAGGATTCTTAGTGATTAAGCCCCTGTCGACGGGGAGCTCTGACCGCTCATGGGCAGGGGATGTGGCCACGAAGCAGCCTCTGCACATGGCAAGCCTTCAGAGCAGCCTCCCCCCTTCCCCTGCTGCCGCCTCTGATATAGAAATGCAAGTGGTCGACTAGATTAACTGATAAGCCTAGGCTTATCGGTTAATCATCTAGTCGACTACTCCCAATGCATGTTAACTCCCTTGTTCAGAGACAGCTGCCAGGGGGCCTAGAGCTGGATTTCAGGATTTCTTATGTGAAATACCTCCTAAGTGCCATTCTGAAAGCACCATTTATAAACCACTTAGAAGCGGGCAATAGAATCTGTTTCAGGAATCTACCATGTCAACATTACAGCTGACACTTGCATCTTTCAACTTTAACTGATACAATATTTGGAACTTAGAGCCTATAAAATTTGAACTAGAAGGACAGTACTCTACCTCCTACATTACATATGCAAGTGGCAAAAGCCATATGGCTTTATGGACCCTCAGCCTTTGCTCCATCTCCTATATGGATCTACTTTCCTAAATCCGGACCTACTAGTAATATTATTGCTACTACTTTGGATTAAAGCACGCAAATTTAGAAGACCAGAGAAAAGCTATAGTAGAGTTATGAGCCTATCAACGACACAGCCAAGAGCAGAAGGTTCTCATTTATACACAGAGCTGGAATTCACCTCGAGGCAGGAAACTACTTGTTTCCTTACAAACAATTCTGACACTGCAGCCATGTTATTTAAGATTCAAAAAGGGGCAAGTGTGTTCAATTTGGGAATGCAGATTGATTGTTTAACAGCGGATCTTTAAAGGATCTCTGCTAGAGGATGTAAACTTTGCACCAGCCAAGGGAGCTGGGCAAGTGCTCTTTCAAAACAACAGCCAGTTTTAGCTACAGTATGAAACTACAGTTCAATCTTCATGTGCTTTCATTGATCGCTTCAGTAGGGCTTTCCTACTGCTTTGAGAGACTTTGAAAATTCAGTTACATCTTTTCAGTAACTAAACTGAACGCCCCCTCCCCCAGCAAGCAACAGAGGTAGGTAGTGGGGCTTCTCAGGGGTGGGGGGAAAATAGGGGGCAGGGTTGCCCGAACGCCTCGCGATCGACAGGTTGGTGACCACAGATATACAGTGAGGCAAGCATTGACTGATTCCCAGAGTAGGGGATAGCTAACACCTGGCTATCCCCTTCCGAGAGCCCACTTCCCTTCCCTTGCTGGTGCTTTGCCTTCCCATGGCCACCAGCTCCCCCTGCCTCCACTGGCCCCTAAGTGCTGCGGGGGTGGGGTGGTGTATAGCCTACCGAGCCCTCTCCTTTTAACTTAAGACCTGCCAGCTTGCTCTGCTGCCACAGGGTCCCATTGCCCGGCACAGCTGGCTGCCTCCGCAGTTCATCACCACCAGTTAACATCCCAACCATGAGCACTGGGCAGTGTGGCCCCTGTGGCTATCCTGCCATGTTGGGTAGCCCCAGACCTCTTCCCTGGGGAGCTGTCTGCCTGTGACCAAGAGGTGGTGGTTTGGGGAGGAATGTGGGTGGGCCCATGCCAGACTGTCTGGGAAGCACAGCTTTCCCCTGCCTATTGCACACGCCACCCATTGCCCACACACCTGTTAAAATGCCCCCTCCCCATCTTACTAGCAACCCTACCAGAAGGAAGAAAGGAAAGAAACCATCTCCCATTTCGAGGGCAGAAGAACCTAGGAGAGAAGGGGCCAGGTGGTAAAAATGCAGCATGAGCAGAGAGTTTTTTAAAAAGGCTAAAGTTCTACATTAGTTCAGAATGGATCCCCAACACTGTTTCCCATGCAACTCCGGGGATGTTACATAATGTAACGTGTGAAGGGATGCATGTTCCATGGACTGCTGTTAAGCCTTCAAGTTGGAGGGCTGGGGGGGGGGGGGGGGGGGGG
>CM057847.1:5912802-5923286 GCA_030068395.1 Apalone spinifera
CGGCTACCCCTCTGATACTCTTCCCCAGTTTAGTAATTGGCTGCCTAAATTGGTAGAGCAGGCAAAATCCAAGAGTTGTACTCTCCTCTGAATGTCTCCTCTGAAGGTCTTTTGAGATTAGCAACATCAGACCCTGCAGCTGTATCAAAGTGCAACTTGAATTTTTAACAGCGATCAGTGATTTTGGTAGCGCTTGTTGGACATTTGAAATGTACAGATCTTCTTGGTAATGATTTTTGCAATCTACTGATGAAAACTGCTGAGTATTATGTGCTGTAATAATTAATGGCTTTCTCTTCTTTGCAGCTGAATAAGTACAATGTTATAAATATACTATTAGAATCACAGAACAATAGAACTGAAGGGACTTCAAGAGACCACCAAGTCCAATCCCCTGCCTGGACCCGTTTGGTAGATCCACTTGGTAGACCTGGGTGGTAGACCCATTTTCTAATAGACAAAATTGACTCTGGTCACTTTGTTTCTTGAATCTTAGCAGGGAATAGCCGAGCTGTGATGGAATATTAACACAAGACAGCGTGTGTGGGTGGAATTTCTGCCCTGGATTTTTCCTTTCGGATGGCACAAAAAGACCAAAAAAAAGTGGAAAGAAAATATTAACAACATGATGTGACTGATTTACTTCCGCATCCAGCTGTGAAACTTCTCTTTATTTCTTCTATAAATAACCCATTTTGGAAAGAGGAAGGATTGAAATCATAGTGTCTACGTATCATCAGAATGAGACGGGCTGTCGAAATAAACAACTTTATGTTAAGAGCTTTGATCCTGTAAGTACATAAGTCTGCAAATACGTGTATACACGTAAGTGGCCAAAATCCCCTGTTACATGTCTACAAGACTTCATGGTGGGACTTCCTTGTTTATCTGGGGTCTTTTTTGTGTATGTTCGGTTTATCAGGGAAAGGAGGGACGGTATTAGGAAATGGTAAAGGAAAAGCCTCTTCCGAAAGAACAATTCGAAAAAGGTACGCAATTTGCATACCTTTTTCCGAAAAAGAAGCGTAGTGTAGAGATAGCCTATCACACTGTGCTACTCCTCCTCTTTCACATGGTCGGCAAATACTAGACCTAATGAAATAGTCTTCAAAACAAAGCTTCTTGTAAAAATGGGAAATGGGCTTAGTACTCATAAAACCAGCAACCTAACAGCACCAGCCTAGATTTGGCAGGTGACGACTAATTGTACATTTTCTAGCAAAGCTATGTCAAAACCTCTTAACATTGACCTGGTATTATTATTCCAGCGGAGGGTGTTTTTGGAACACAGAGCTGCGCCCGTGCCAGATCCCTGCGGAGGGCTTGTGAAAAGGTCAGCACACCAGTCGGGATCAGGATGAAGCCATCAACTTAATGCCACTGCAGGCATTCAACTGATGTCTGAAGAGCTGACCCAGTGAGGTCTCAATCCAGCACTAATGAGGGTCAATGACAAAGCTCCCCTTGACTTCAGTGGGGCAGGATGAGGGTCTGGGCTACGCCTGGGCTGTGTAAGTGGGTGCTTGTCAGACCAGGTTGTTTCTGCCCCGCTGACTGGATGGCTGAAGTTTTTCTCACTGGAGAAAACCGGCGAGGAATATCTCAGACTCTTGCTCGGGCAGGAGTCCTCTTGTTCTCAGGGAAGCAAGAAGATCGCTTTGGCCCAACCACTGGAATGTACCAAAATCCAGCTCCCCCAGGAATGTTTAGTTATCAATAAATACCAAGCCTTTGACACCAGCCTTACCAACAAATTGCAGAGGCTGTCAAGACATGTATTTCGATTCATTAAGCAGACACATAATATTGATCATTGCTATTTACTCATTGGATAATATGATCGGTTATCCAGAAAGTCCCGTTCTGCAACTCATGGGCATGTAGGACTGGAAGGGACCTCAAGAAGGCATTAAGTCCAGCACCACTATGTGAGGAAGGACCAAGGACACCTAGACTGTCCCTGATGTGTGTGTATCCAGCCTGTTCGCAAACCCCTCCAATAAGGGGGATTCCACAACCGCCCTTTGAAGCCTGTTCCAGAGCTTATCTGCTGACAGGAAGGGGGGCGGGGGAAGGGGACAGTTGTTGCTGATTTAAAAGGGCCACTGCTACTGTGGTAGCAATGGCAGCTGGAGCCCCTTGTGGCATGGTCTAGGGGCACTGAGGGCTGGCCGGGGAGGCGTGTCACAGTCTGGATGGTGCTGAGGGCTTGCTGCCCTAGCCCCGCCCCTTCTACACAAGGCCCTGCCCCTTCCAGGGGCCTGGAGCTGAGCCGCCCCACATTACCCAAGGCTGGGTGAAGTCTGTCGCCACCCCAGCCCAGGTTTTTTTAACCCTGTGTTATAAAGGACTTCCCACGGATGTGTACCCCAGCGGGTGAATTTTCCTCTATGTTTTCGTTCAGTTCCATTGTAGTTCAATAGTGGGGGATGGGGTGGTGTTTGTGTGGGCAGTGTGTGTACGTGCGTGCGTGTGGTGTTTGTGTGTGTGTTTGTGTGCATGTGTGCGTGTGGTGTGTGTGTGTGCGTGGTGTGTGTGGTGTTTGTGTGTATGTACGTGCATGTGTGTGTGTGGTGTGTGTACGTGCATGTGTGTGCGTGCACTGTGTGTACTTATGTGTGTGTGCACATATGTATGTGTAGTCTGTGTGTGTAAATGCATGTGTGTGTGTGTGTGTGTGTGTGCATATGTACACTTGCAACTTCATACCCTTCCGCCTAGGCAAAATAAATCTTTCTTTGAGGTAGAACCATTTCCAAACTGCAGCTGGCTCGCGGGTTTGAATCTGGCCCATTGGGATCTGTTTGCGAACGACTGTGCTTTGCAAACCGACACCTGAAAAACATGTCACGTTCTCTACCCCTTCCACCTCCCCGCAGAGGGTATCAAGGGACCTAAGTCATTTCTAATGAGAAATAGCTGGGTGCTCAGTCCAGCCGCAGAACATGCTGTTCCCGGCCCTGGAATGCTTCACCACACAGAGGGTTTCACTTCCCCAGAGGCAGGCAGAGCCTGGGTGCACACATGCTGAGTTGGCAGAATGCGCAGCCCCCTCAGTTTGGGGCTGGCGTGTCTACTGTCAACAAGGCAAGTCACACGGACGGACAGACATGCCCAGACTGATTTCCGCCTGCGGCCGGCCAGCTGTTCCCACTAGGTCAAGGGCAGCCAACAGGGATCCCTCCAAAGAAAGGCTTAGTGCAGCCATTTAGATGGCAGCCCCAGGCCAGAGATGAATGATCGATCGCCCCTCCCCCCCACATTACTGCGGGGGTGTTTAGTGACTCACATGCTCCACGCCCCCCCAGGGCAGAGAAACCCCGCCCCCAAACTCCTCCTGTGAGCACAGCAGAGTTACAGGCGTGTCTCCCTAACAGAGGAGGAAGGGGGCAGTTTGGGCTCATGTGGAGGGGAAAGGCGCCCTGACTAAGCCAGCAGCTTCTGGGAAGTCCACGTAGAACCATCTACCACCCAAAAGGCCTTCTTCTGGGAGTAGGGTTGCCAGATGGTTTCTGAAAAAATACCAAACCAAAAAAAAAAAAAAGGACCCTGAGAGTTGTTAAACAAAAAAACAAAACAAAAACAAAACAAAACAAAAAAATTTAAATCAGTGGTGCCCCTTTAAGAAATGCTTTTGAGGCTTTTTGGCCCTAACAGGTTGCGAGTGGCTGCCAGCCATCTTGCCTCCCTGCATGGGGCCAGACAGCTCTGCTGCAGAACCGGTAAACACTAGGGTTACTAGGCTGCCTTCATATTGAGCTGGACAGCCTGGGATTTTCGCCTCCTGGCTGGGAAAAAAATCAGAAATACTGGACATTTTAGGTGTCCGATATTTTCTGAATTTTTTTATCGAACAGTAGGCGGAAATACCGAACTGTCCAGTTCAATACCGGACACCAGGCCAGAGCATTGCTGGGCTTCCTGCCCGATAGCTGAAGTGCCTAAACTGTTGACTGCAGCTCCCACCCATGCGCAAAGCCCCCTCTCTGGAGCAGTTATCCTGGTGCAGGCAGGGGACCATGGAGCAGCGCGTGCTGGAGCCAGCGGCTGCTCACCGGCTCCGTTCCAGCTTTCACCCCGTGCTCGTGCAGAGCTTGTCCTGCACAGGCTCTCCAGGAGAGGTTTTTGCAGGCCCGCAGGAGAGCAAGCAATGCGGGCCTAGTGTCCCTCATGTCTGGAGGCGCCTCTGCTCCACTGAGCTTGCTACACTCTGCGAGGTGCAGCAGGTAGGGGGACAGAGCCCACAGCCAGCTCGGAGACTCGCTCTTATCAGTAGACACTGGCCTTTTTTTATTTGCCTGTTCATCACATTCTATGGAAACATCCGACTCTTTGGATCAGACTTTGGAATCCACTTCTGCGAGAGATAAGAACGGACCACGGCCCAGACCACAGCTAGCACTAGGGCCCTGATCCAGCAAAGCACTGATGCACGTGCTTCATTTTAAGCCCACAAAAAGTTCCCCTGAAGTCCTTGGGACCACTTGGTTAAAGTTGAGGACGTGCTTAAGCCATTTGCTGGACCGGGGACAGCAAAACTCATTTCCTCAATTTAGTTTAGTCCCAATTATTTCTTTGAAGACACTTAGTCAAAAGCAAACTGATAAGCCAAAAAAAAAAAAAATGATAAGGAAGGCAAATATTTGGAGATGGGCATGATCTTAGAGACAGACACAGACAGGCCTGGATTTTTAATCCCCTGGACCCCAAAGCTATTAAATTCATTCAATAAGGTCTAGTTTCATTCTGTGCCCTTTGTCTTCATTCCCTGAGGTCTGTCTGGGTTTTTGTCACTCTGCCACGCCTATGCTGTGATTTTACCTCCTGGGGTAGCCATCTCGGTGCAGCTGCACCAATGCAAACCCTTTATCTTGATGATTAATGCGGGTGCAGCATGATTCGCACCAGTGCAACTCACCCCAAAGGATGCTACTCCCGGGTAAACCAGGCCTGCATGGCAGTGTGTGCTGGTGAAACACCAGTGCAGCCAAGTCCTGGAGTAGCGTAATGTCTCCAACATCCTCCCTCCCCTCCAGGGCTGTGCAGCGCCACACTGCCCAAGTGGAGGCTGTGTATTTAAGGCATGGCCGGGCCAGGCCTTCTGCAGTTATTTTAGGGGCCACAACTCACTGTGGCATCTAAAGGAAGAGGTGCAATTGCTTAGAGACTATGCATGGGCGGTGGTGAGTAATGCAGGCAAGGGAAGGCATTACCTCTCCAAAAATGCCTACACTCCCCAGATGCTGGGGAAGGCTGGAGCCGCAGCATGACAGCCTGGCTCCCCGGCTGTAGGGGAAGGCTGGGGCTCGGGTGCAGCAGCTCCAGCCCTCCAGGTAGCCAGGAAGGATTGGACTTGGTTTGGGCGGGGCTTGACTACATGGGAGAAATTGGGGGAGAAGGATGCTGAAGGGGTGGGGCCTCAGGTGGAATGGGCGTGGCTTGGGTCTGCCTTCCCCAGCTGGGCCTTCACCAGCTGCCCATGAGACTATGGCTGAGATTTCATTAGAGCCCAAGGTAGATGGGATTGAACTAGAGAACGTAGAGAAGTTCACGTATCTGGGGAGCAACACGACGTATGATCTAGACCAATGTTTCTTAAACTTTTTAAGACCTAGGAAAAGTTATTTAGCAAAAAAAAAAAAAAAAAAAAGGAGGGGTGAGGGGGAAAGTTATTGAGAAAAAAAAAAGGTCGCCTGCCCCTTTAAGGGCAGCCATTTTTTTCTCCGCGGCACACCTCCAACTGCCTCACAGCACACTGGTGAGCTGCGGAACACAGTTTAAGAAACACTGATCTAGACTGTAAGAAGGAAACAGCAACTAGAATAGCGAAAGCAAGAGCGAGTTTAAAGGCGATGGATAACATCTGGAAAAGTAAAGCGATTAGCTTAGGAATGAAGCTGAGTATCTTGAAAACATGTGTATTTACCATGTTGTATGGATGTGAGGCAAGGGTGATAACGAAAGATTCGAAGAGAAGAATATTGACGTTTGCGAGGAGTTGCTATAGAAAGATCCTGAGAACAGGATGGATGCAGAAAGTCACCAAGGAGGAATGATATAGGAAGATACAGCCGAAAGAGAAACTACGGCAGAAGGTTCTACAACGGAAGTTACAGCTGTTCGGGCATATCTGCAGAATGAACGACGAGCGAAAGGTTAAGACCCTAGTATTCAGCATAATGGATGGTCCGAATAGGAGAGGCAGACCCCACAGAGAATGGGGAGATGATATAGTAGATTGGTGCGGAGCTAGTCTACAGAAATTAAGCCACTCCGCACTGGACAGGGAAAGATGGAAGGAAATAGTGAGGGAGGCATCGGACACCAACGGGCGTTGAGCTCATGGTTGTTGATGATGATGAAAACATTTGGATCGGACTGAAACTAATGGGAACTGGGTGAGGCCCAAAGGCTTTGAGGATCTGGGCCTGGCTGATTTACATTCTTAGCCCATCCCGGCCCATCTCTATAACATTTGCTTCACATAGTTGTGCCTCATATTTAAATATATAAAGAGAGAGCCTTGCCCCTCCCCCCTCCCGGGGAATGCATGTGCTTGGGGAGAACCCAGCAAGGGGATTCATTGCATTCCTGTGTCCATCTGTCTGTCCCCTCCGACGAGCAACAGCCTTTTGCTCTGACTCTGGTCAGTTCCTTCCCTCTATTTCTGGGTCCTGAATAGAACTGGGCAGAAAATGGTTTTCCTCCTGCCGACTTTGTGAAGAATTTCAAACCATGTTCTTGATCACATTGGGACAACACAGAGACCTTTTGAATGTTTGTTGCTCAAAATCAGAGCAAACAGAGGGACTCCTCTCACCCTCACCTGGTCTCCCACATCCTCAGAAGTGCCTGAACCCTCCCTCCCCCGTGCTCCTGGCTATTTTGGGGGGCAGGGAGGGACCCCTGTCCCCAGAAACTCCATTCCACAGCTGAGAAATTCTCTCGCCAAAAATGTCATTGGAAATCCACTTTGCCCATTGTAAGTTTTGGTTTTGCTAAATTGGGGCAAAACTCCCGACTCGCTGCAAAATTCCTGACTCACTGCAAAATTCCTGACTCGCTCGAACTATCATTGGATAAATTTTGCCACAGCCTCGGGACTAAATTTGCTTGCAGTGTGAAGGAGTGTGCTTCAGGGGCGCCAATGAAACATCAGCAGAGAATTATATTGTTTGAAACCTTCGATGAGAGGGGGGCTGAAACTCCACCAATTGGTAACATCTTTGGGGCAGGGACTTTCTTTTTGTTCTGTATTTATACAGTGCCTGACCCAGAGGGGCCCTGCTCTGTGCTGAGTGCTTGTAGGTGCTACAATGACAAACAAATCATTAATTTCGAGTTGGGCAAGGCTTTGAATTCAGTGGAACTCACTGGGCCAGATTTTCTATTACCCTGTCCCTTGCCTACACCTTTACATCGCCGAACATGATATGTTACTAGACTGATCTGGCAGCATGGGTGGCGGGTGAAGGCCCCTCCCCTTCCATCCAAGGCCCCGCCCTGGAGCTAAGTCCCGGCCACTCCCAGCTCAATCCTTCCTGGCCACCTGGAAGGCTGGGGCTGCCGTTCCACAGCTCTGGCCCCAGCGTTCCCGGTGGTCAGCCTTCCTGGCATCCGGGGCGTGTATGCAGTTTTGGGAAGGCAGCGCCTTCCCTTGCCTACGCTACCCGCCACCCATGTCTGGCAGCGTCTTAAACCAATTGCACTAGCTTGGCATTGAATAAATAGCTACACAAGAGGTGGGCAACAGGAACCCTAGGCCACTGCTTTTCAAGCCCTGTGCTCCTGTTCGAAAACGTATCTTGGGCTCTCGAATCCTCCCCTCTTCATTATAACCTGCTCATTTCCCTGGCAATTCTGTACACCCCACCGCCTGGGAACAACACTGGCAGTCAGCTGCCAGAACAGAGGAGGGAGGGAGACCGTACTGTGGGAAAGCAGGGCGTGTGACTGATCATGACACAGGAGGCCTGCTGCGTGATGCATCAGACACTGACCACACGAGACAGAGCCCTACACACACTGAAAACACAAAGCCCAGTGACGAGAATGGAGACAGACTCCCACTGGCTGGGCTGGATTGGGCCCTGCGACACACACGGCAGTTCTTGCTCTCTGGAGACTATTCGGTGACTTTTGTGGTTCTACAGACTCCTGTTCCTTTTGGATTCCATCCAACTAATTGCACGGCCTGTTGCCCACTCCACAGATTTTCCCTGGGCTAATTCTCACACCGTCCTTTACGTCTGTGCAGCAAGCACCACGCAGTCCCTGCACAAGGCCCCCCATTTGTGTTACAAGGCGCATCATGGACATGGTTCTCTAACCCCCCAGCTCTTGGCCTGACACCCCGCAATCCTGCCCCTCCCTCTCTGTTTATTGCCACCGTGCGCCATTGGCTGCTGCTTGTCCCCGGGTAATGTTCTTAGCACGGTACAACACCTGGGCAAGGTTAGGGCTGTTCGAGTGTCAACTACTAACCGTTTAACCCATACACTGATGCTTATCAGTTAATGGTGTCAGTTACACTCAGCCGGCACCCAGGAAGTGTCTTCGTGGAGGCAGGGCAGCAAAGCCTCCTCCCCAGGAACCGGGTAGACAAGAGCTGCCAGCTTCATCGGAGGTGGCGTCGTTATTGCCGGGAACATCAGCAGACTCAGTAAGCTGACCCCTTGCCGCAGTGCCGATTTAGCCAGTGGCCATGACCCTTATCTTACACTGTCTGTTCCCATCTTGTATTTAGCAGTAACGCTTCAAGTCAGTTCCCCTACCCTAAAGAAGAGCTCTGTGTAGCTTTGGAAGCGCGTCTCTCTCACCAACAGAAGCTAGTCCAATTTAAAAAAAAGGTTCCCTCACCCACCTTGTCTTTCTGATATCCTGGGACAGACACGGTGACATCACCACTGCCTACAAAAGTCAGTGTCAGTTACATGCTAGATTGTTCTCAAGGGACGTGTTTCGCTGCTGCCTTGCACCTATGTAAAGCAGGTGGAAAATACTCGGAACAGCTGACTAGGTGTGTTCTATTCTACTCCCAGCTGGTGGCATGTTCCTGCCTCAGTGCAGGGAGGGAGGCAGAGATGGTAGGAGTCTTGAGGGGCTCCCAAACTGCCCCTCTCACCCTGAGAAAGGCTGTCCAGAGGATCAGTCAGATGAAAAGGAACCCCAGGGGGCTGCAAATGTCCAAAGTGGAGCTGGGTGGGGCATTTTCAATGCCATGAAATGTCGTGGAAATAGCTGATGCATCAAAGCCAAACCCTTTGGCAGGGATGTCCTGGTTTCCACTCAGTTTTTGTGGAGCACGGTTGTGAGGCCAAGGGCTTTCTGGTCGCCTCTGATCAGAGACCCAAATTGAAGCCTTGAGCTTTTCAATCCGTAAACAGCCATTTAGGGAGCACATTCAACAGGCCTTGGGTGCATTCCAATGCCGAACAAAAAACAAAGTTCAAAGCCCCAGACATTGTTGTGAAATGGAACCGTCGTCCTCTGGCCAGCTGTAGTTGGAAGGCCCCGGGGGAGGGGGGAATCCGTTTGCATTATTAAAAAAAAGCCAGCAGGCTAGTTTTCACTAGGAAATTCAGGTGTGTAAGAGACCGACTTTGAGGAGTTGTATCAGCTGAGTTGATGTTGCACACAGGTCTGCAACCAGCGGGAGGTGCAAGGCCGCAAAGCACTCAGTCAAGAAGGGCCAAGTGAAGGGGGCTGGCAGAGCCTCCGCTCTGGTCTCTTGTGCGTCGGCATTATGGTACAGGTCTGAATTACATAATTGCCTACTATTTCTTCTGCAGGGCAAGATTTCTCGTTTTGGAGACACAATCTTTTAGATCTAGCCCACCCTAGACAGTGGAGTTGTAGTTTACACAAGCAAAAGTATGTTTGTTTGTTTTTGTCAGAAAACTTATGCCACTTCTCTGACCAAAATAAGTTATACCAGCAAAAGGACTTTTTTTTATTTTTGTGGGTATGAATGCAGCTACAGTAGGGCTTTTGCCAGCATTGCTGTGTCAGAAATATGTGTATGTGTGTGTGTGTGGGGGGGAGAATCACACCCCCTAACCAATAAACTATGCCAGAAAACTTTTAAGCCCATACCAGGCCTCATCTTAGAAACAGCCTCACAGAGATTGCGGAAGCAGCTTGTGGAGTACTAGGTTACTCAATGTGTCAATATCTCACAATACTGCCACCCCCAAGCATGCAAAAAAGAATGTGATTAGCTCCCAAATCACGGTACGTTTGCTGGGGGCTGAGCATTCTGGATTCCCATTTCAAGTCCGCCCCCTCTCCCGTTCAGGAGGACTGGACACTTATGGTCTCACATCATCACATGACTCCAGGACTGGGAATTTAAGAAAAAAAATATTGCAAGATCCATGATTGATTTGGTATGTGCATTCTAGTTGAATCCTCCCTTTCTCCAGATGGCAGACAAGCTACAGCTGGGCAGTTATGGGAGATGCCTCTTGAACTCTGATCTATGC